>JAMJFZ010000882.1:2247500-2705000 GCA_026225945.1 Cricetomys ansorgei | reverse complement strand
GTACAGCAGAATGTCATTAAGTACTATTTTGTTGTTAAGTTGCTTTAACAGAACAGCAGTATTTGCTTTTCTCCTAGGCCTCTGGGCTACCCAAGCAGCACTGGGTATTGGTTCCGTCTCATGGAGTAGGCCCTAACTCAAATCAGATAGTGGGTGGTTACTTCCAACAAGCTTTGTGCCACTATTGCACCAGCATATCTAGCAGGCAGGGCACTCTTGTAGATTGCAGGGTTTATATCTGGGTTAGTATTTACCTTTCTCCTTTGATAGCATCCAGAGTACCTCCCAGTACCATGAATACTAGTCTGTAGGAATGAGGGCTCTAGATAGGCAGGCAACAACTCAATTCTCTATGTTCAATGAGTTGTATAGGTGTTGCCTTCAGCAATAGAGCCTTACCATCAATTTGTGGCCAAACACTTCTTGACCACTGAAATGCTTCATCCCCACAGACAAGGAACTGTCACGACTACCTCAAGTCCATCTGCTATAGGCTACTATTAATTAATTTCATCAGCTATCTCTGTAAAACTGCAGAACATCAAAAGGATGCAAAATCCTACAACAACCACGGTGATGGGTTATTTAAATTGTCTATTCATTTAGAAAGTCTATGGAGCTGGGTGGTGGTGGCATAAACCTTTAATCCCAGCACTCAGGAGGTACAGGGAGGTGGATCTCTGTGAGTTCAAGATCAGCCTGGTCTACAGAGTGAGTTCCAGGACAGCCAGTGTTACAACAGGGAGGGAGGGAGGGAGGGAAGGAAGGAAGGAAGGAAGGAAGGAAGGAAGGAAGGAAGGAGGGAGGGAGGGAGGGAGGGAGGGAGGGAGGGAGGGAGGAAAGGAAGGAAGGAAGGAAGAGGGAGGGAAGGAGGGAGGGAGGAAAGGAAGGAAGGAAGGAGGGAGGGAGGGAGGGAGGGAGGAAAGGAAGGAAGGAAGGAAGAGGGAGGGAAGGAGGGAGGGAGGGAGGGAGGAAAGGAAGGAAGGAAGAGGGAGGGAAGGAGGGAGGGAGGGAGGGAGGAAAGGAAGGAAGGAAGGGAGGGAGGGAGGGAGGGAGGAAAGGAAGGAAGGAAGGAAGGAAGAGGGAGGGAAGGAGGGAGGGAGGGAGGGAGGAAAGGAAGGAAGGAAGGAGGGAGGGAGGGAGGGAGGAAAGGAAGGAAGGAAGGAAGAGGGAGGGAAGGAGGGAGGGAGGGAGGGAGGAAAGGAAGGAAGGAAGGAAGAGGGAGGGAAGGAGGGAGGGAAGGAAGGAAGGAAGGAAGGAAGGAAGGAAGGAAAGAAAGAAAGAAAGAAAGAAAGAAAGAAAGAAAGAAAGAAAGAAAGAGAGAGAGAGAAAGGAGAAAAGGAAAGGAAGGAGGAGGGAGGGATGGATGGAGCAGGGAGAAAGAAGAGAAAGAAAGTAGGTAAGTCTACGGATACATCAACCAAATCAACACACTGAGCATGCCATTCTGTGTCAGTCCTATAGGCTAGGGCCATGTCTCTCATATGCCCTCCATGGTAGGAGTTCGGTTCATTTCAAAGATCCCTGAACACCAACCTCCCCCCTAGCCTGGTGTCCCTGGTGTCTGCATACCCCAGCTCACACCATGCCATTTGCTACACCTGTGCCTTTTGTGACTGGCAGAATCCTGCCCTGCTTTCGTCTAGCTTAGCAATCCCACTCCTTTTGTGAGCTAAGAGAGGATCTCCTCCAGGAGCACAAGCCCCAGGCTCTCCATTATGACCCATGTGTCTTTAAACAGTGTGTGCTACACTGTTGAATGGTTCCCTCTTCTTTATCTCTCTCCCACCTCATCCCACTCTGTAGCTCCTGAAGCTAACACCATGCCTGACATTCCTAAGTGTGATTCTTATTCATATCCATCCATCCATCCATTCATTCATTCATATTCATTCAGTCACTCACTGAGTGCAAGCCCCAGCCTAACACAGTGAGCAAAGCTGAGTCACACAGAGTCTTCCTCTTACAAGTGTCTGAAACCACTGCTCTGACGATCACGTTTAAATATACCAGCACCCGATATAACACAGCAAAGGAAAATAGAAACATGTAAGAAAAAAGGGATATAGAGTTATTTATACAGATCGGGACGGCAAGCCACTGCACTAGTCCATAAACGAACGAATACGCACAAGTCTTACAGCGACACATCTTCTGGGTTTGCAAACTTTACCTCGATGTTGGGCAAGCTTCTTTGAAGCAGACTTGAAAGTGAGATGACAGCTACCAGGATCAACGTGCTGGTGATCTGGTGTTCTTTCTTTTGCTTTTTTGTTTTTTCTACAGTGCATCAAAGCTTGGGGGAAAACAAGCTGGTTGGCACGAAACAAAAGCAAGAGCAAACATTAGAACAAAAGCAACGGGTCACACCTGCTGCAGCAGTGCTAGCCTGTCGGGGGCCACCACTGCAGGTGGAGGTTCTGGCTGGCCTCGCTCCACCCTTACCGCTTTAGAGTTAAAGGTGGAGCTGTTTCAAGGCAGCTACTGAAAGGGAACGCATTTAGGAGGTCAGATGGAAACTTTGTGACGCCTTTCATAATCCTACGAAACCAGTTCTGACATTACACGATGTAGACTCCAACAACTGGCAAGAGGGCACACGATGCTTCCTCAGGATCCAGGAGGTACGGCAACCCTAGAGGTCCTCCCGGGAGCTTCGGTGGCATTCTCAAGCATCCTAACAGAAGGGCCACTGCTTTCCTGAGGATCCGATCTTCAGCCCCCTCAGCCTCTGAGCTCAGTGTAGTCACAGGACCCAGCATGACTGCCCAGCAGGGCGAAAGGTTCTGCAACGCTGAACCCCAACAAAGGAACTCAAAACCGAAAAACTGCTTTGTGTAAGCACATATTTTAGCTCAGGAGAAAAGAAAGCTTCTTAAATGGGGCTTTAGATTGTTTGAAAGGCGCTAACATATCTGTCCATCAAAAAGTCACAAAAAACTGCTTTAAATGACATGTTTTTTTTTCTACCAAGCAATTTGAGATAAAGGAAGCCAGTTTTCAACAATAAAACAATCTGAAGACTTTCAATCTTAGCACCAAAACCTAAACACAGAAACTGTTAATGCACAGATGTAGAAATTTCTGGCCTTTAAAAAAAAAAAGAAAAGCTCATTTTCAAGTTCCATACGCGCCAATGGACTTGTATATTGTTAAAAGGTAAAAGTTGAAATTTTCATGTACGCGTCTATGTGTCATTATAAAGTGGTAGGTCTGGAACAAAGTCATTTCTTGCATCTCCTAAGTTTGCTGCAACTTATTCTCTATACTAAACTCTCATATGTATTTTGTGTAGCTAACATCCCATCAGAAAACTCCTAACCTGCCCCTAGGCACCACAAACTGCAGTTACTACTGAGAAAAGGGTGACCAGGCAAAACTCGAGCAGAAACTTCCTTCAAATGCCAATGTAGTCCAAATTCTACAATTTATAAAAAGAAAATAAACAAATAACTGAGTACTTATCCCATCAAAATATAATGCAGGGGGCTGGAGAGATGGTTCTGCTCTTCCAGAGGTCCTGAGTTCAATTCCCAGCAACCACATGGAAGTTCATAACCATTATAATGGGATCTGATGGCATGCAGGTGTGCATGTAGACAGAACACTCATACATTTAATAAATAAATAAATAAAACATTATACACACACACACACACACACACACACACACACGTATATATGTATGTTTATTGCAGGGCCAGCAAGATGGCTCAGGTAAAGGTGTTTGCCACCAGGCCTGATGAACTGAATTCGATCCCCAGAAGTCACAGGGTAGACGGAGAAAGCCACTTTCACAAGGGGAACAGTGTAATTATATTTTATTT
Organism: Cricetomys ansorgei; assembly: GCA_026225945.1. Lineage (NCBI taxonomy): Eukaryota > Metazoa > Chordata > Mammalia > Rodentia > Nesomyidae > Cricetomys > Cricetomys ansorgei. The sequence goes on along the minus strand of JAMJFZ010000882.1, from coordinate 2,701,173 downwards.
AAAGTAAGTATAGATGTATTAGTACATAATGGTCATCAGGATAAATTGTTCTAATAAAAGCAGAAGGTCATATAAAACACAGCATCATACTATATACAGTTCCCAGGATGATTTCCATGGATAATACAAATGCACAGAAAACAGTCTGGAAAAATATATCACAAAGTAAAAAAATAAAAATGAACAGATGTTGCCTTTGGGGGGGAGCTATGAAGGACACATACCACCCACACACACCCCAGTACAAGGGTGCAGTACATGGAGCTATATCCCTAGAAGAACTATATTTGAAGTTTTCCTCATGCACACATACACACAGACATATGTATGTGTGTGTGTTCATGTGTATGTATCTACACATATACATGTATATATACACATACATACACACATATATATGCATATATAAATCACATTTACCTTCTAATCACTGTCCCTTTTAACTAGCCTCACACAGTACCATTTACCTTTTATTTGTGAACTTCAAAACTATATTACACAGGGCCAGACAAGGTAGGACATGCCTGTAATCCCAGCAATTAGGAAGCTGAAGCAAGATAATCATGAGTTTACGATCAGCCTGACTACACGGTGACACCCTGTCTCAAAAATAGAGTTCTACGTATAAATGAGCTGGATTTTGGTGTTTAAATACAACTAAATATAAACTATTTAAAGTAAATCGTCCTTGCTGATTAGCTGTGTTTAGAAGCCACTCAGCTAAAAAGGGGTTCCCACTTTGAAGGAGGGCTCACAAATACAACTTAAACAGCCAAAAGGCAATTACACCCTCATAGGGCGCTACACCTGCTTTCGTTCTAGCCTGAGAGCCAATGCAGTCAGAAATAAATTCACAATGAATGCAGAGAAGTCATTATACTAGCCGCCTGCCCCCCATTAAATGGAGCCTGCAGAACATAGAAAGGTAGGAGCCTGGATCAGCAAGTGTCCCAAGCTATTTCGTGGGGCCAACACTTCCTGCCAAACTCCACACAGGCCAAAACACCAGTTTCTGTTGGTGTACAGCCTGCAAAGGCCCAGCCTATGTTTCAAGTACCTGTTCCCATCCTGAGAAAGTTCTCGTTTCTGGTGAGGTGGAGTCTCAGATGACGTCACCTGGCCTCCTGGCCTTCCCCACGGTCAGAACCACTGACTGCCATGAGCTGTGAGCACATGGCTCCAGTGATGGCCGCTGATGGGGAATAGAGAGTCCGGGATGATGAGCCTGTTTCCTCTGATGACAAATCCAAGCACAGGCCTCCGTCTATCTCATTAACTCTGAATGGGAGTGGAATGCCAGAAAGGCTGGGGAGGCACAGGGGCCTAAGAATGTGTTTAGAGAACGGCAAGGGGAGGCCTGGAAACTCCAGATTCCTCACAGACCCATGACCTGCCTTCCCAGCATGGATGTCTGGCTGCCCTACATCCCATCTTTAGGGTTGATGGGGCCCTCACTGCCACTGCCGCCAGGTGCTCCCCAAAACACCTCTGCAGTGAGAGAGAGGATAAAACTGAGCAGGGAGGAGGCTGGAGAATGGGTGAACAGAAGGTCTACTCAAGGAGGGCCCAGGAAAGCAAACTGGCTTCCTTCTAGGAAGGAGTCCCCAGCAGGGCTGCCCATTCTAGTGACTGTGATTGCAAACAGGCACCTTTTTCTTGTTTGTTTGTTTGTTTATTTGTCTTTTGAGAGGGTTTCTCTGTTGTAACTCTGGCTGTCCTGGAACTCACTCTATAGACCAGGCTGGCCTAGGCCTTGAACTCATAGAGATCTGCCTGCCTCTGGCTCCCGAGTGCTAGGATTAATGCACGTGCCACCAAACCCCAATCCGAACAGCTACATTTAATGTCAACAGAAAAGTTAAAAACACGGAGTGCTATGCGACTCATGGATGGTTTGCCTGTCCAGTGTTCCTTTCCTAACCCTTCCTTGGTGTTGGGGTTGTGAAAATATGCCCACTCTAAAAACCGCATTCCTAAACTGGGCAGTGGTGGCGTATGCCTTTAATCCCAGCACTTGGGAGGCAGAGGCAGGCAGATCTCTGTGAGTTCAAGGTCAAGGCCAGCCTGGTCTGCAGAGTGAGTTCCAGGACAGGACAGCTAGAGTTACAACAGAGAAACCTTGTCTCAAAAAAAAAGCAAAAAAAAAAAAAAAAACCAACCAAACCAACCCCCCCCTCCAAAACCTGCATTCTCTTTCCTCCCTTATAGATAAGACCATGTGCCACAAGTCTGGCCAATGGGACATCAGTGGAAATGGTTGGAAGGAGATTCCTACACATCTTCCTGAGGACTGAGAATCAATTGGCTGGGACTCTTCTCTGACTTTCCTCTTCCCACCCGGAACCCGTGAGTGCTGCTGAAGGTGAAGAGTCCCCTGGTAACTGTGAGTGACAGAGATAAACTAGTGACAGCAGAGCAAATACTAGAATCTGGGGATGGCTGTGTGAAACCGCAGCTGCCTGCTTTTTGAACTTCTCATTATGTCAGAAAAATAAGCATCCGAGCTCATGACTCAGAGGTGTTTGGGATCTACGTGCCACTTGCGGCTGGGTAGTGAGTAACTAAATGAGATGGGTGCTTGTTGGGTGGCAGGTCTTGTTCTTGGGAACCCTCCTCTCTGTTACCCCATCGTGTAGCACCTGCTCACTGAAAAACCTGAGGCATTGGCAGGTCTTGTTTTTGGGAACCCTCCTCTCTGTTACCCCATCATTTTGCGCCTGCTCACTGAAAAACCTGAGGCATGGTAAATTCAAATACCGTACTCTAGACCCACAAACTGGGATTTCAGGTCACTGATTTTTGACTCGCAAGCTCTAAGAGAAAGTGCTAGCCCAGCCCTCTTCAAGTCTCAGCCTGTATCACAAAGTGACCCTCAAGTCCCTGGGCTTAGCCAGGCGAGTGTTAGATGGTTATGCTTTCTTTCTAGCCATAGGAGCTTGACAACCCAAGCCCTCCAGGCAGAAAAATAAAGATAGATGGAAGGATGGATGGATGGATGGATGGACGGATGAATGAATGAATGAATGATGCATGGTCTGAGGCCCTCTTACATGTTGAAAATGTTTATGTGGTTCTAGGCATCAAAATTCCATGCATGCTAGGCAAGCATTCTACTATCTGAGCTCCAGCTCCAGCCAGACAACATGCATCTCTTGAGCACATAGAAGTCGGTATCAAAAAGTATATTCATTCTGCTGAGAAGAGACACTCATAACAGGGGCAGTACAGACTAGTGTGATGTCACCCCTAATGAGAGACTATCGGGGTGAGGGACAGGGTGAGGGGAAAAGCCCATTTAGATCATCTTCCCTTCCCACGTATTCAGGTAAGCACTTAGGCACTCCTGCCAGTCTGGATAAACCAGCCTATGAGGTCCGCAGATAGCACCAGTACCAGAGCCGAGAGGCCCCCAAACAGGTCTCACTAGATGTCTGGAATGTCTGAAAGCAGTCTGCACCCCCTCCTCCCACCACGACTATGAGAAAACTCTAGGAAAACAGCCCTGTCTGGTAGAAGCAGGTCAAAGAGACAACCTACTGGTCTCTGTTCTGAGGTCTGTGAGTCATTGGGGGCAGAGGTTAATCTGCCAGCCATCTGTGAGGCCAGGGAGGGTACCGGCTGAAAAGCAGGGCTCCTTGCAGAGATTCCAGGCTGTTCCAGCAGGACCACCGGCACCAGTTCAGCTCTCCTGGGCACAGGAGGGGCAGAAAAGCATGGCTGCCCAGCGAGTAGCCAGCTGTCTGGGAAGACAAATAGCCTCTCACTCCAGTAAAGCAATATGCAAATCATAGTTAAATAGGAAAGTGGGTGGAGCAAGCCAAGTACCTGAGGGAAGCCTGTAGGCTGGGAAAGGGGCCCAGGGTCACCGAGAGGTGAGCAAGGCTAACAGGTCCTGGGGAATGCTGGTGAATCAGTGGATGAATCTAGCAGGGGAAAGGACACAGAAAACAGGTCTGTGGCGTCACCCTGGTGTTCTTGTTTGCTGCAGGAGAACCTTGTGGGGCACGAGGCAAGCTGCGTTCTGCAACTGCTTCCTGAAACCTATTGTCCCTCCCACACTTACCGAAAAAGGCTCCCTCCCCAACACATACACACACACACACACACACACACACACACACACACACACACAGCCACCACCACCATTGGAAGACAGCAAGCACACCTCTAATTGGCTCGTCCACCTACGACTATCCTCTCCCTTCCATATTTGCTTACAGAGCAAACACTGTTTTCTAGAGCATGAGTCCTCTGAGAACAGGTGAGGGGAGGAAGGTATGTTTGGGAAGCAAACAGGCAGCGAGGGGAATGCCACAAAGAAATGAGATCATAGGAAATTAGGCGCTAAAATCGACAGCTTTGAACTAGGCAGGAACATAGCAGAGCTGTGGGGACCTGCTACCTTGGTTCCAGAATAGTGACACAGGGGAGTGTGTACCCCATATCAGCTCTCAACACATGACCTATGTCCACTGGGGCACCGTGAACCCCAAGGCAATGATGGTGGCCCTCTCGTATCTACAGCTGTCGCTGTATGCAGCTCAAGTTCTGAGTCTGACCACCAGCATCTAATTTCTCATGTGTCGCCGAGGATGTTGGTACAGGACTGCCGTGCTAGCGACAGGGAAAGCTGAGGCAGACAGTGGCTGGAGGCCAGGGTCAGTCTAGATAACATAATTAAACACTGCTTGTGAAAAGGAACAGAGAGACTCAGCTGCAGTGTTGAATGTCTGTGAATTCCAGTACCTGAGAGACTGAGGCAGGAGCATTGCATGTCTGAGGCCAGCTTGGGCTACACAGGGAAAACAAATGTCAGAGAGAGAGAGAGAGAGAAAGAGAGAGAATCCTAGGAGAAAAGAACAGGAGTGGCGGGAACCCCATCAGCAATTTCACCACTTAGGTCTATTACTGACCTTGACTTTATACGCCACTATTAATAATTATGCACTGATGGGAAACAGGAGGCCTCCTGCGGCAGGGAAAACCTCTGCAGACATCTGTATGACATAGAAGAGCCCCTGATGGGTCAGTTCTCCCTCGCTGTACATCAGCCACTCGAGGACATTTGCTCAGGCTCAGCCTGTCGCTCAGCCCCAGGCTCTGGACGGGCATTCGGACTCGGTAGCGGGGAGAGTGCCACTCTGACATGCCGATCTGGAAAAAGCTCCAACAGGCTTCTGACGCAGTAAGACCCGGCTAAAAGCGGCCATCTTCAACTGCCAGAACTCCTCAGCTTTGTGAGTCCGTCCCCCAGCTACGCTGGTGAGAGGGGAGGTGGGGTCGATCGAGGATGACATCAAGATTGTAGTATTTGCCATAAAACCAGACAAGATAACATGTATGATGCAAACAAAAAAAGGAGCCTTCACCTTGATACAGGGGCTAAAAGCAGGAAAGCAAATCCACGCAGAGGAAAGTGTCACCACAGGCCCAGGATGGAGGCAAACTGTGGATTTATTGAAGCTAGAAGAAACGTGATTCATGACCTAAGTGATGTGAAGCAGATCAGATCAACAAAACCAACGTAGGAGGGCACAACAAAAGCTGTAAGTAAAAACGCCTATAAACGAGACCCTCACCCTCCCCAAACGAAACTGTTACTGGCCTGGCAAGATGGCTCAGTGGGTGAAGGCACTTGCTGAGCTGGGTTTGATCTTGGAAACCTCATGGAGGAAAAAGAGAGCCAACTCTTTGTCCTCTGACCTCTACATGTGGGCCGTGATGTGCAAATGTCCTCATGCACACTTGTGCGCACACACAGGCACATGCACACATGGGCACATAGAATTCATTCATTAAAAAGGGAAGAAATGAAGCTGGAGAGATAGATAGCTCAGCAGTTAAGAGCACTGGCTGCTCTTCCAGAGGACCTGGGTTCAATTCCCAGCACCCACATGGCAGCTCCTAACAGTTGTAACTCCTGTTTCAGAGGATCTGAACACCCTCACACAGACATAACACATGTAGGCAAAAAAGCAATGGCCATAAAATAAAAATAAATAAAATATTTTTTAAAAAGGGGGGCGGGGAAGGAAAATGGAAAGGGGTAAAAGGAAAAAGAAAAGAAAAAGTTGCAAAGAGACTCACACATGGGTACTCAGAGAATAAGTCATCAACTAAGAAAATGTAGACAAACACAGGAGGACTGAAGACAAAGGTAAAGGTGACAGTGACCGATCTCTCTCTCCCCTCCCCATTTCTCCCCCCCCCCCTTTCTCTCCCTTCCTTTCTCCTTCCCCAACTTGGTTTTTCAAGACAGGGTTTCTCTGTGTAGCCCTGGCCATTCTGGAACTTTCTCCATAGACCAGGCTGGACTTGAACTTAGATCTCTGCCTGCCTCTGCCTCACCGGTGCTGGAATTAAAGAGAGCCGGAATGTACTGATGATAAAAAAGAAAAAATAAGACTCAGTCACCTCTTAATAATTCCGAGAAAGCAAATCAAATTTGCGGTCAGTGTGAGCAATCTGAGTTGAATAATGCGTGCTGTCTATCCGGCATAATATCAGGCCTGCCACATGGCTCTCAGGAGGTAATAGCAGAGGCGGTACATGCTCCCTGAGGACGTGTAAAGCCACAGCATGAGTGTTCCTTCTGGGTGCTGCCATAGCTGTGGAGCACAAGACTCAAGAGAGGACTAGGCATGGATAACATTAGGGTCTGCAACAGCAGGGACTTCAGGGATCTGCTAAGAAGCGAAGTAAGCCACGAGAAGCTTTCAGTCAGTACACCGGTCCGGTTTACAAAGCATCACTCCATTAGGTAGATGGAGCTGAGAGCAAAGAGATGAGAACGTCGGCAAAAGGCCAGCTCGAAGGCCCCAACAGTCACTTAGACTGAGACAGTGAGTCTCAGTTGGTACAGTGGAGGGCGGGTGGACATGCCAAGATACTTAGCCCTGACAAAAGGCGACAGGAAGGCTCGTGGCTGAAGGAGGAAGGCATCGACGGTGTCGGGCCCTGCCTTTGCGACGGGGCTGCTCTTCCCAAGTGTCTGCCTGGCTTGTGTTTGCTGTTCATTCTTGCATTCATACATTCACTCTTTTTGACCGTTTCGAGGACCTAATCTTGGGCCTTGCGCATTCTCCTACCACTTAGCTACAGCCAAGCCCTCCCTTATTGTAAGTGACCGATGTATATATTTATAGTATCACTGGGAAGCAGAAGATGCAATGGAAAGAGTTGAAGGCTATGATGACGCTGGACTACACTGAATTAAGAGCGATGTGTGTAGTCGGGCGATGGTGGCTCGTGCTTTCAATCCCAGCACTCGGGAGGCAGAGGATCTGTGAGTTCGAGGCCAGCCTGGTCTGTAGAGTGAGTTCCAGGACAGCCAGAGTTACAAGAGGGAAACCTTGTCTCGGAAGAACAACAAAAAAAGAGTGATGTGTATATATACACCGTGGGGTGGGGGCAGACTGAATAAAACAGATCCCTAGAGAAATCGTGCTGTATCAGGGAGCAGTGGTGGATCTCTCCTTTTTTCCTAAGTGGACAATTAATATATCATAGGACCCCATGCTATAAGAGCTCACTCAGCCCCTGCCCTGCTCAGGAATGGCCTCTTCCCATTTTTCTCACCTGGACTAAATATAATCCAAACCCTGCCTATCAGACGGAAGGAAGCAGCATGATGAATGCCATTTCCGAGGGCCCCATGCTGCAGCAGAGGTAGGGTCTACAAATCTCTAGGATATTTAGGAGGGATTCTCTATCAGAGATGAATTCTGAAATAGTTGTACACCCCCCGCCCCTCTGCTGCTCTGATTTCAGGCTCTCCTGGCATTCTGTCAGGTAAACATGGGGTCAGCCGCGAGGAGAGGGGATTGCTAGCACCCTGTGTGTCCTGGGTACATCTAGGCAGTGCTCCTGTGGAATGAGGGCTTTTTCACACTTCTGGTCTAGAACTTACTAGGGTCCTTCTCCCTGCTCAGTCTTCTTTCTCGAAGGAGAACTCCCTCCAAGTCAGATTGCTTCTCTTCTTTCCCTCCAGTTCTTTGAGAGGTGGGCTAGGACCATGAATTTGGCTCAGGAGCGTCTGCAGAATGACTGTCATTCCTTAGGGGGAACAACATGAGACCGCTCCCCTCCTGCCTCCAGCCTCAGCTTTTTCTCCCTGCACAGCAGTATCAGTGGCCGCAGCGACCCTTTGTCGGACTGGAGAACAGGTCGAAGACTGTCTTCTCAGGTTTTTACTGCTCACACGATCCCTGAACTGAGGTGTCCAAATTATTTCATTTGACTTTGCAGCCCACAGATTAATGCCTGCTGATCTGGGCAGAAACTCCTGTAAGCAATCATCTAAGCCTGCCTGATGGGTCTACTTAAATTAATTCTACAGTTAGCTCTCGGAACCAAATCCCTTTGGGTAGAATGTCAGTGAAAGAATCCTTTCCCGTTCAGGGGCAAGCAAGATCATAAAATGGCTCGGTCATTTTCTCACTCTTGATGCTGGTAGACCCACTGACTATGTAGCCTGTAAGTTTTGCTAAGGCACTAGGCACACTTGATGTTTCCAGGTAAAGGGAAGGCTTTAACTAAGTGTTATTTTTTTTTTTAAACACCTTTCCAAGTCCTTTGGGAATGACGGGCCAACTCCATGTGCTAAGATGCTACAATCTTCCAAATTTTCAGCATTCATTGATATTGCTTATATAATCAAAGAAGTTCGTGAAAATTGTTGTTTTCCCTATTAATAAATCAATTTTAAAACATTGTATATGTTTCAGAGAAAGGCAAATATAATTATGACCTGAGCATACCAAAATCATTTGTTGTTCCCCAACACTGCTTAAAGAGAAGCAATTTCCTCTGTGTGTGTGTGTGTGTGTGTGTGTGAGTGTGTGTGTGTGTGTGTGTGTGAGAGAGAGAGAGAGGTGTAGTATGCTTGTTGTGAATGTATTCATGAAGGCCTAAGGTTGACATTGGGATGTCTTCCTCGATCTCTTCTGTACTTGTTTGGTTTCTTGTTGTTTGTTTGTTTGTTTGAGACAGAGTCTCTCACTGAATTCAGGTCGTTCACCCAGACTGGATACAGAGTAACCACTACCCCCAACCCTGAACTGCACCCCCACCCCCTGAGGTCCACCTGTCTCTGACTCCAGGCACTGGCTTTTCGGTGATTGCTGAGGGTTCAAAACATGAGGCTAAGGCCCTTAATGCATGCACAGAAAGCACTTTATTCACTAAGTCATCTCTGCAGCCCTTTGACAGAACGATCATTTGGTACTTAGTTGTGGAAGCAATTGTTACAAAAGCTATTGTGATAATAGGATTTCCTTCCGACATCCTAAGAAGCCTCAGGTCAAGCAAACAGACAATAATAAGAAAATGATTTATATGAAACCAGACTATAACATAGTACAACAGGAAAAAATGAACACACTCTTCAATTATATATTTTTCCAGTTTTCTTCAGCAGAACACAACTTCTTCCTTCAAAAATAAACAAGTTTCTCTTAAAAGATTCTAAACTGCAAAGCCATATAAACTGTGTACGTTGATTACTCTTTTCAAAGCCATCTTTCGAAAAAATAATTATATCCTTGGATGAGTCTCTCAATGTGTGTTTTCAATATGCTAAAAGGAAAACAACTCATTTGAGGCCGTAATCATTTCCATTTTTGTAATCAATTTCACTTCAGCCGTACTGCTGACAGCAATTCTTCAAAACGGTTTAATATTTGTCCAACTGTGTAAACACACTTGAGAAGAAAAAAACAAAACAAAACAGCCAACGCTGAACTTGATCAACCATTTTCTTTTCAATGAGAAAACCACGTGGACTGTCAGGGAAGCAAAAAAGTTAAGGCCCGGCTGAATCCACATTTAAAAAAAGAGAGAGTCCGGGAAACCAACTTAAGTCAGCTGAAAGCCTTGAGCAGCCAGCAGACCCGGGAACCGGGTCCCGGGTCCCGCTATACCTCGGGAGATTGGCATCTTTGCTCAGAGGCCTGGGCAGCCCTTCCATCGCACCAACGTCCACCCTTCCCCGCCTTCTTGGCCGCTGTGGATCCAGCTGAATAGCAATGAGTCAAAGCAGCCAGAATACAAGGGACTCCGCCAAGAGTACAAGGACAGACAAGAAAAGAGCTCACTATTTTTTTTTAAAGCATCTTTTTGAGAGTTCTGGGCTCCCAGAAGTCAGGCCAAAACAGAGACAAACTGCCTCTGCATGAGGACAAACACGCCTGAGCTCTGCTCAAGGGGATGGCAAGAGACTTGCCTTCCTCTTCCGTGCCATCTGTTTTCAGAAAGTTAAATCTGGGCTAACACACACTCATATCCAAACGGTTGATCTGCCCGGAGATGCAGCGAAACTCAGGGTGGGCAGCCAAGGACCTAAAGGAAGTTTGTGTATTTATTTATTTTTTTAGGGGGCCATCTGGAAACTGTCAGATGACTTTTCACCGCCTGGGAGCAATTATGAATATTCTTTGAAAACATATGAGAGATAAAACGCATTATCTAAAGACTGAGAGCAGGGGATACAGTATATTTCACTCACCACAAAATAAATCCCCCACATAACAACTTTTACTCATCAGATGATTAAAATATGAGCGCAGACAACCTTGAGAACAGAGCGATTTACATCCTTATAAACAACTTGATACACAAACTCACTCTCTTATTAGGCAAGTCAGCTTTGTCTGTCTGAAATGTTGCATCTTGTCACGAGTACCTGGGAGAGTTCCTTCAGCCTTCCCTGGTTTCTCACAACAGCCTCACAGCGCTGCACAGACAGCAGTCAGCTGGAGTCCCGTGGGGAACGGCCAACAGCGCCATCTTTGAGCTTTCTATGCTACCATGCCAACTGGTGCAGCATCGCACATTTTTGTGACCCCCCCCCCCGCCAGTTCTAAATGGCATCTAGGTCCTGCCCTCCATAATACATCTTTTACTAGTTTTTCTCGGTCTCAGGGCACCTCGTTCACTCCTGTTGCACCAGCCACGGAATTGCTGAGGAAGTTCATTCCGCTCTACGGAGTGGCAGAGCTGGTACGTGGAAGGAAGCCAGCATGCTCATTTTTAGGTAAGCCAGGGCAGCCAAACTCCTTCCACGATGTCTTAGTACTTCTTAGTCTTTTCATGACCCCTGTCAACATCCCTACCAAATGGGAATCATAAATCAACCATTTGCTGGTCGATAAGACTGAAGACATTTTCAATGATGGCTCTACCTGTACACGTGAGCTGATGTATTATTATACTGAATTATCTAAACGTATACAACTGTCAGCTCCTGCCAGGTATGATGGCAGTCACCTGTAATAGCAGCTATTGGAGCAGCGGTTCTCAATCTGTGGGTGGTGACCCCTTTGGGGATGGAATAACCTTTTCACAGGGGTCACCTAAGACCATCCTCATATCAGATATTTATACTGCAATTCTTTCAAGTAGCGAAATTAGTTACGAAGTAGCAACGAAAATAATTTTACGATTGGAGGTCGCCACAAAGTGACGAACTGTTTACAGGATCCCAGGATTAGAAAGGTTGAGAACCACTGTATTGGAGAGACTGAGGCAGGAGGATTGTGAGATGAAGTCCAGCATGGGAAACATTTAAGACGAGGCAGGAAGCAGAGGGAAAGGAGAAACAAGGGTTGCATTCCAGTATCCCCAGTGGATACCTGAAATCATGGGAGGCACCAAACCCCTATATACACTATATTTTTCCCATATACACATATCTGTGGTAAAGCGTGACTTACATGCTGGGTACAGTAACAGCTAAGAAACCGAAACAATTATAGCTATACATTTTAATAGAAATCATGTGACTGTAGCTTATATTTATTTTTAATTTTATGTGCATGTATGTATATGTACCATGTGCAGACATTGTCCTCAGGAGTCCTCAGGGCATCAGATCCCCCCTGGAATTGCAGTTACAGCTGCCATGTGGGTTCTGGGAACTGAACGTGGGTCCTCTGCATGAGCAACAAGTGCTCCTAACCACTGAGCCACCTCTCCAGAACCTCGGGAAGCATTTTTAATGGAATGGACTCTCACTGTTGTTCAGCCTAGCTCTGAACTCCTAGGCCCAAATGTTGTTCCTTCTTCATTCAGCCTCCCAAGCGGCTGGAACTGCAGGTGTACATCACTGCATCCAGCTTTCAAAATACCTGTCCTTATTCCAGTGATGATGTAAGATGACACAGGACTTACGTGGTAAGACAGGCATCAATGAATCGCAGGCAGTGTGACATAGTGTTAGGCTCCTACGTAAGGGTTACCTGAACATAAGAGCTGTCACGTCACAGGAGGTGATCCAACGATAGGGCGGGCATGTGACCAGTGGGAGGGCAGCACAGAGCACAGGTATGCATAGGAAGGGAGCGGCATGAGGCTCTGTCACTCGGAACAGCACACAATTGGCTGTTTGAGAATACCCATTTCTGAGGGTGGGTATTTAGCTCAGTGGTAAAGCCTAGCAAGCACAAGGCCCTGGGTTCAGTCCTCAGCTCTGGAGAAAGAGAGACATATTTCTAAAGACTAATTTGTACCTAAGATCTGCACGACTTTCACTTGCTGTAAGTTATGCTTTCGTTAAAAGTGCTTTTTTATAAACCGAACACAAAAGCAAGATAGCCAGTAAAACGCTGCGTGGTGGCAACGGCCATGAATGTTAAGTGTAAAGATGCCACCACATCAGCTGAGTTGTAGCACAGCCTTCCACACAGGCTAATCCCACGGCTTGGACAAGGTCTTCTTTACTTCTTTCTTAATAACGGAGTTTCGTGTCACCCAGACTGACCCTGAACTTCTGATCCTTCTTCCTCTGCCTCCTGAGCGTGGGGATTATAGGCAAGCACCAATCAATGTCCAGTTTACATGGTGCTGGCAGTTGGACCCAGGGTTTTGTGTATGCCGGCAAGCACTCTACCAACTCGGTTATACATCCCTTTCTTCCTTTCATTTCATTCTCCCCCGCACCTCTTTTCGGTTTTGTAAGAGAAAACTCAAAAGCATCTACGAGACGCCGGAGGAACATCTCCTTGTTCTTCAACAGCCACAGCAGAGCCGGTAACAATCCCGTGTTCTCCAAAATATCTCTGAATGTAAGAAGGGAATTTTTAAAGACACCGTGTTTAAGTTTACTATAAACGGGGTGGGGGGGGAGCTTTCTGTTTTTTCCATACTAGAAACTGAACCACATGCCTCACACATGTCACACAATGTTCTACCACTGAGCTACATCACCATTCCCATCAATGGTTAATTTTTTTTTAAGGAGCCTGTCCTGATGACATCTGATTAAATCTTCCCTTATGAAGCATACTGGACTCCTAACTTCATCTAAAAATCAACTTAATAACCGAGGAAGTTACAGAATGTTTGAACTACAATTCAATCAAAAAAATTTTTTCTGTATTTCTGTATATTTCTCTTCATAGGTAAGACTAAAAAAGTATGCAGTATCTTATAAATACGTTCTCTAACTTAATTTACATCTAACGGGAAACAGAAACTGAGATCCTTGTGAGTGAGGGAAAAACTTGGAAGAGAATGGAGAACTTGGATACACGCTTTTGAAACAGGTCCGGGCAGATGGAGAAGACAAGAACAGAACAACCTGCATGGAAGGACTCACGCACGAACGCTCTGACATAGGGTCCCCGTGATACAGACGGGGGTCAGTGGGATATGGACAGTGTGTGGTTTAGAAACTGTGTTGATCAAACAATATGAAAATAATGAGGGTCTAAGTGACAGTGAACTGTGAAGTTTAGGCAGAGGGCTCAGATTTGGCATCAACGAGGCAATATAAATACATTTTGCAAAGAAAACAGTGGGGCTGGAGAAGTAGCTCGGTTGGTAGAGTGCTTTCCTAGTACGCACAGAGCCCTGAGTTCAATCCCTAGCACTGGATAAACTGGGCATGGTGGCACACACTTACAATCCTGGGACTTGGGGAGTGGACAAGGAGAATCGAAGATTCAAAGTCATCCGTAGCCACGTGCGTAGTTCTAGGCCAGCATGGGATACATTAAACCCTGCCACAAGAGAACAAAAGCAGAGCAGACATAAAAGGTAGAGCACTGCTTTAGAAAGTTGATACTGACTACAGTGGGAAAAGTGGAACAGAGATGTGGGGGAGCAGAGGGGGTAATTAGTGGGGAGACTCAAAGGGAGGCTAAGACAGCAATCTAGGCACAAGGAGATAAGGGTCGTGGGCTGCCGAAGGGAAAATACAAAAAAGAAACCTAAGAGCTCAAAAGGAGGTGTGTAATTAAAGGGTACTTGCTCCCAAGTGTTCTACTCTAAGATGGCTTTAAACATTGGATCTGCCTCCTCTATGTGCTCGTCAACACTGAGGCTGTTATTTTCAAAGGGCTCCGGCCCGGGCGAGTTAAAGTATCAGGCAGAAGATGTCAGGAACAGAAGCTGAGCACAAATCTGTAGCCCACAGGTAAGATGACTGTGATTTGCAATGGCTTCCACTGCAGAGGCTGCACAATGGCTTCCAGTGGGTTCGGGCACAGTGCTGAACTCGGCCGGCACCAACTGGTTCCTTAGGGTTCAACAGATGGAGAGCTGAGTGTGTCTTGAGATTCCAAGAGGTATTTCAGTGATTTAAAGATTTTAGCCTTGTACTGTAAATGAAACTTATTTCTCAAATTTCTATTAGTCAATTTAAAATAGAAATCATAGATCAAGAAAAGGGCAGAAAATAGTTTCAAAACCTGTTTTTTTCCAGTTATAATACTCAATGAGCAACTTCTTCTAACATATCAAGTAAGTAGTCAGGTAAAAAAATTCTTTGAGGGCAAAAGAGACCTCTCAGTTTAGTAAACGGTATGCAGCACAAAAATAAGGAACTGAGTTTGATGCCCAGAATCCAGGTTAAAAGCCAACATGGTGATGTGCACTGCAATGTCAACACTGGGGAAGCAGAGACAGAGGGTCCTGGGGGCTTGCTGTCCAGCCAGCCAGCCTAACCAGTGAGCTCAGACCAATGAATGACCTTGTCTCAAAAGAGGTGGGTGATATTCCTGAAAATGACACCCAAGGCTGTCCTCTGACCTGCACTACACACACACACACACACACACACACACACACACACACACACACACACACACACATCTGTACATGGTGGAGGGACATAATAGTAGAACAATAGGAAGGATCTAACATGAGGAAGGAAGGGAGGAAGGGAGGGAGGGAGAGAAGGAGGGAGGGAGGGAGGGAGGTAAGGGGGAAGGAAGGAAGGAAGACAAAACAACATTTTAAAAAATGTATTGTGCTCAGGGTCAGCCTGGTCTACAGAGTGAGTTCCAGGACAGCCAGAGTTACAACAGAGAAACCCTGTCTTGAAAAACCAAAAAACTATAAAATATATCGTCCCAAGTTTAGTTTTGATGTAATGGGACTGGGACTATGAGAGAAGGAAACAGTGATAATTAATGAGACTGTTAAAGGTCTCGTCTTAATCCAGCACTCGGAGGCAGAAGTCTGCCTGGAGTTTACATCCCAGTGAGGAAACACTTCTCTATAAAATTACTTTTGCACAAGCATGAATTAATCCCAAGAGGGGGCAAAGACGGGTGTGTTCCAATGAAGACTGCACTCTTGAAGAATTTTAATTAAAACCGAGCACAGTATTTCCTGAAAGAAATAAATTATGCAACTGTTAATGTGAATGTTGCTCTCGTTGTGTCAAAATAGTGATTCCTAGTTTTACAATGTCTTTGTAACAGAAGAATAAGACCCTGGCCGGTCACTGGCACCCATTAAAGCGCCTTCTCCAAGTGTCGGGCTCCTTTCATTAGTAATCACTTAAAAAGAGCAGGTCGCCACAGGGCCAGCATCGGTTACCAAAGTGAATATATTTTGTTCTGCAGTTTCCTGTCCTGGAGACAAAAATACAAAACAAAACCTTAAAAAGGGATAAACGTACAGCGCGAAATATTCGACTGGAGGCATTATGCCAGGAAAGCAACAGAAAGTTTTACGCTTGAGCCAAACGCTCCAGAGTCTCTTTTTAAATTTCTAAATCGTGACAATTATCTTGATGCCTCTTAATGAATCAGATCTGTCTACAGAACAAAGGCTTGCTTGGGAGTTTTGTGTACTTTGAGGAATAATTATTTCCCAAGCTTATTCACTTTCTGAAGAAAGCAGCTTACGGGAGGATTTGGGAAACGGTGTGCTTGAGGGAAAACATTTGGACCAGTGGACTTCCGCGAGGCATTCTACTTGAACGTCTACTGGAAAAAACTCCGGGAGGAGGGATAAACATTCGACCAATTTGCAAAGCAGTATGCTTCTTGCATGTATTCCTCTTCCTCCAGCTTTATGATTTAAACTCTCGTCGTTTGTGTGTTGAAATACTAACAAGTACGTCTAAGACATCACCAGAGTTACAGAGGGAAGGCTTGCATTTCATTACAGCACCCAGTGACGCTCAAGCCTCCTGATGGCTATGTCGTTTCTCTCCTTATCTCATGATGTAACGACATTAGTCAACAGCATATAATACACTGACAAATCTATTTTAATCTCTGATTAGCAACAGTTTATACCTCGCTTTTCTATCGTACTTACACAATCTGTTGCCAAGTACTTCCTTAAAGGAACACTGGTACATGTACAGGAGAGCTGTCATTTATCTACCGCTGCAGTAACAAGCCACCCTAGAATTAAGACGTAAAGAACCGGTTGTTTACATACCATCCTGCAATCTGAGCTAGGCTCAGTTTGGTAGCGCCCTTCTCTCAGCTCCGCGGGCATCAAGTGAGGTTGCCTTCACCTGACTAGAGTCAGCCAGGAGACCTGGACTGCCAGGCTCCCCCACATACTACCTAGTACTAAGGCCTCCCTACATACATGTGACCTCTCCATTTCGGTAACTGTACTTCTTATGTACTGCTAGGACTCCTGAGAGCATGGGTCTTCACCTTGTTAAGCTGGAAACAGCACTTTATGTGGCAGACAGACCACAAAGTGGAAAGAAAGAACCAACTCCGAAGAGTGTTCCTATGCGGGCATGCCGTGGTACACGTGTGCCTGTACACGCACACACACAGTAATAGTAATAATAAATTAGATAATTGTTAAACGGGTTGGGAAACGCACAGGATAACACACGTTGTTCATCTCATCCCTCTTACTCTGTAAGGGAGACGACACACCCACCTCTAAAGGAACAGACAAAAGTGGGGGCAGGATTTCTTAACAGAAAGGCCATTGTTTATCCATAGACTTCACTCTAGAAACATGAACACCTGCCAGATCATTACACACCCACATGCAGAATGCTCTACTTTCCGAAATGTTTAATTACCACCATTTATAATAATCACCAGCAAGTAATTTCCTAAGCAAAGCGAGAGCAGAATTACAATGGTGGTGAGCTAAGAATTCCCATTGCCTACTGCCAGATGATCAATGCCTGACCCTGGGGAGGAATATCTGAGATTCAAGGCTTTCCACCACTTTTCTTTCCCAAGTATTCACACAGAACCATTGTTACGGTGCTCAGTGGGCATCTTCTCTGGAGGTGGAACCACTACCTTTCAACCTGAGTCCACAACAACTGTTAGTAACTTTCCTAACCAGTTACAGCCCCAGGTCCAATCAGGTGACATCCATCATTAAGCATTCAAGTGTCTCTTAAAGATCATCGGTCTTGATCCAGTGAGACAGTTCAGTGGTTAGAGGCGCTTGCCACTACCAAGCCTTAGGAGCTAAGTTTGATGAAAAGGAAGAAGGAAAGAGCTGACTCTCGTAAGTTGTCTTCTGACTTCCACACACAAGCCATGAACCCACACACATCCAGTCACACACAAGTAATAAATAAATAAGTAAATAAAATTGATTTTTTTTAAAAGGCCCTTAAGTCCTTCTTAACCTTTTGCAAAGTTGACACTACTGTCAACTTAACTTTTAAATGCTTTTATCAGTTATCCATTGCTGTTTCTGTGAGGGCAGGAATAAACTGTGCTGTGGAGGAGCTGGTAAAGGTTCTCTGTGAGGGCATCCTCAGCCCAGAGACACACGTAACATCGCAATGTAGTAGGTACACACAAACTTATAAATACAGATCCAAAACAAAGCAAAACAAACAAACAAAAACACAATACCAGCAGTTTACCACTGATTTGTGCTCTGCTCTCGGACATTCTCAGAACTATACAGGCGACCGCAGGTGGGGAAGCAGTTGTGGTCCAATCACATTTCACAGCTATAAAAAGAATCTTTTAAGAAAACCTGGTACATCCACTGTTGCTGAAAGAGAACTGAAAATATCCTAGAAGGCTTTGTCTTCATATGCGCCCCCCCATAGACACACACCTACATAAATATTTAACCTGAAGAGAGGCCAGAAGGATGGCTCAGTGGATAGCAGCACTTGCCTCCGAGCCTGAAGATCTGAGTTCCAATCTCTGGAACCCATATGGTGGCAGAAGAGAACCAACTCGAGTTGTCCTCTGACCTCCACATGTGTACTGTGACACACTGGCACAGAGACACAAAAACATAAGTAAACAAATATAAAAAATAAAATGAAAATTCTCGGTAGAGGGTGGTGCCATCCTAGATTAAAACAAAACACAAATCCTGTGTGCCGAGAAGAGAATCAGAAAAACATGTTAAGGGGGGCTGGGGGGGGATCCCAGCTCAGAACAACACAGATGATATGATTCTAATTATGCAAGAAGAAAGCGGCCACACTCTGGGCGTGTGTGCTGGGGCTCACTGAGCTGAGGGACGTGAGAAAAGGGCTCAGTAGTCACTCTGATGTGACTCTGTCACACAGAGTATGACTAGAGTCACCCAAGCCTTGGGTGTTTTGGGTACTGGTGTGAGTCACTGAGCCCAGTACGTGTGGCACTACCGTTGAGCTTCACTCCCAAAGTATTTGATATATATATATATATATATATATATATATATATATATATATTTTTTTTTTTTTTTTTTTTTTTTTTTTTTTTTTTTTTTGGTGGGGAGGAGGTTTCGAGAGAGGGTTTCTCTGTTGTAACTCGGGCTCTCCTGGAACTCACTCTGTAGACCAGGCTGGCCTCGAACTCACAGAGATCTGCCTGCCTCTGCCTCCTGAGTGCTGGGATTAAATGTGTACCATCACTGCCCAACAAACAAATCTTAAAAAAAAAAAAAGAAACAAACAACAACAAAAAAAAAAAACAGTTCCCTGCACCCACATCAGGAGGCTGACAGCAGCCTGTAACTCAGTTCCGGGGAACCTGACTCACTCTGCTCGGGCACACATGCATACACACAAACACACACACACAACTAAAAATAGACCTTGAAAATAGTAACAGCAACAACAACAACACACACACACACACACACACACTGGAAACATGGAAATTAAACAACAGCACTTGAGTTTCTCTCCACTGCCCCTCTTCCTACAGCACTAGTGAAAGCCCTGGACTCCACATCCAGCTTGGGTTTCATGTACCCCCTCTTCCACAGCTTCTGATCTGGTCCAGCAGACTGCAAGCTCACCCGCTGACCACGTTCCACTGACTAGAAAAGAAATCTGTGGAACGGCCGGCCTTTGATTTGGTTTTTGGCTTTTTAAATTTTATTTTTTTTAAGCATGTGTGAAACCAACTTAACATGACTTTTACCTAACTTATAACACTAAGATGAATCAGAAGATAATGGGCCACACTCGACAGCAGTCACTGGAAACAAAATTACAACCAGTCTCTCCTTTCTAATGCAATAAATACTGTTCTTTATCATTTTAATAACTGAAACTGAAGGGAATTAAGTAAAGCCAGATGAGGTACTATAGTTTTATGTGACCAATTATTTCAGAAGGATTGTGACCAAACGAAACTAGAGTTAGAACAGCATTCTGCAGTGTACTCTGTGTGGCCGATCCAGAGCCACTCCGCTCTCCCGCTAACAGAACACCAATGGTTTCCCACGGCCACTGTGTTCTCAGATTAAAGCACACGAGGCTCTGGCAGACCATGGTGGACATATATAGTGCTAGCCGATGTGAGCAGAAGTCACCAGAATGAGCTCATGCCACCTGAAAGACAAGCTTACTAGAAGAAAGCCCTCCCTTCTTTGCTCTAGTCTACTTGAGGAGACTACATCTTAGAGGTGTGGTCTGGGGAGAGAGTTCAACGGTAAAGTACTAGCCTCACAAGCAGGAGGACTGGATGTCAATCCCCAAAACCCACGTGGAAAAAGCTGGGCGTGGTAGTACCCATTTGTAATCCAGTGCTGAGAAGGCAGAGACAGGAGAATTGCTGGGGACCCCTATCCAGTAGCTTAGCCTACGGGGTGAGTTCCAGAAAGTGAGAGGCCCTATCTATCTCAAGAAAATAAAAGAGCAATGGCTCCTGAGGACTGACATCTGAATGTGGTAGACACATACAAGTATGAGTGCACAGGAACATTACACACACACACACACACACATACCCCAAATGTAGCAGTTAGTTGTGAATTTAAGTAACACTGGTGTCAAAGGGCCCTCATCTTCTGCCTGCGCCCTTCCCCACATATATAAGGAGGCTTGTGGCTAATGGTAATGGCCAGCTTAACCACAATACCCACTAGATCTTCTATGTCAGGAGGAAAAGGAATGTCATCTGTCTGTCTATCTGTCTGACTACCCCAATACAACAGGGTTTCTGAGCAGCTGAAAGCATTCTGAATGCTTTCACCAGTGAGGAGACACGCTCAGCACTGATACTGTGGCTAAAAAGATCTGGACCAATGTAGGGAAGAGAAAGCAAGGAGATAGAACTGCTAGGAATAAGAAGACACAACCTGCTAACACACAATGCATCCATGTCCACACGTATACCTTTTGCCATTCGCCCCTGAAGAAAACAGTGTTCCAGCTCCAGGCTTGCCTCTACCTCGGCTCCCCTTCCTTTGGTAGCCCTTGTAGAGCCAAACACTCTTTGGATCATAACAGTAGTACAGCCTGATTTGCCAGCTAAGGAAACATGAAGAAATCTCAGGCAGGCAGGTTCTCAACACCACCAATTTTCCTAAGACAACAACCATAAGGAAAACAAGCTTCCTTACAAGCCATGCTTGAAATGCCCCACATCTGCTTTCATCAGGTGTAATAATCAACAGTCATTTATACAAGATCTGCTTTAATGTGCCCTAGCTGTCCTCCCAACCAAAACACACACACATAGAGACCACACACACATAACACACACACCACACACACACACTCACACAGCACACACACAGCACACACACATACACAGACCACACACACACACAGACCACTCACACATTCTCACAGAGCACACACACACACAACACACACACATTCTCACAGAGCACACACACACAACACACACACACTCTCACATACACAACACACACACGACTTCCCTGCAGACCATGGTCATGCATAACTAGGCAATCACACACAGATGTGCCTCTCCGAGAAGGCTGCAAGATTTACGACCAATGTGAGATCCTTGACAGGAAGGAAGTTGCACCACGGAACATGAGAAATCAGCATGAGAAATAGCTGAGATTTCACGGAATTAGAGTTAATGGGGGGTTTACTTGCATTTTAATTATCTGTAATTTATGTTTATAATTATCTAGAACTTTTTAGAGAAATTCAAACGTGTTCTAAAGGGTTTTATAAGCAAACTCCCAGTGGCCCTGGGTGACATTAGAAACTGGGGACCAAAGAAAGCTTTTCATGAAGATACCGAAATGACTCATTTACAGCCAGGCATAGTGCTTCAGGCCTGGAATGCCAGCACTCAGGAGGCTACAGCAGGAAGATGAGTGAGTCTGAGGCCTGTCACAAAAATAAATCAATAAATAAAAAGAGAAAAGGGGAGATGATGGGAAAGGGAGCTATCTCACCTCACAGGGGCTGATGATCAGTCATTGTGTAGGATACACAGTTCCTAGCTGACTATCAGCACTGAAGCCACTGTTATTTCTTTCTCAATAGTTGAATGATCAACCTTGAAAGTCTCAAGTGTTCATGAAACAGGCAAACACTAGGGCTGAGCTTCTTGCCTCCTTGATAGCATACCTTCAATATCTATGATTCAGGATGCTGCTAGAATATTCCTAAATTATCTGGGAAATAAGCTAATGAAGAAAAGGGTCTTTAAAATGCTAAAACAATTGTGTAAAAAAGAAGAAGATGCTTTATGATACAATATCTAAACACATTTTTAAAATCCCTGAACATATGTCCCTGATTTAAGAAAGGATGAGAATATCATAAAACTACCATGGGAAAAATATGCTATCTGTAGTGAATCTTTATCTAAATCTTCATCTAATGTATCTTTATCTAAAAGTGAAGCCTTTACTTATCACTGAGTTTTATTACAGTCCATGAATGAGATGGTCTGAGTCCTTCCAACTCCCCACTGTCCCCCTTTACTGAGGTATAATCGACAAGCAAAAGCTGTGTGTATTTCAGCTTTCCATTACAACAACAACCACAAAATACCTAAGACAAGTCAGTGTATTAGGAAAAAAGGTTTATTTTATCTCCTCATTTTGGTGATTTCAGTCCATAATCAGCTGGCGCCAGTGCTTTGAGAGCTGTAGAAAAGCAGGGATCTCACAGTAGAGGGAAGCCGCTCATCTCATGATGAGGGAGCCGAAGAGACAGCTCAGTAAAGTGCCATGCAAGTCTAAGACCCTGAGTTCAGATCCCCAGCACGCATGTTAAAAGCCAGGTATGGTGGTGTGCACCTGTAAATCCAAGCTCTGGAAAAGCAGAGACAGGGGGGATGCCAGCACACACTAGCTAGCCAGTCTAGTTCAATCAGTGAGCTCCAGGTTCAGTGAAAGACCCCATCTCAAGAAATAAAGTACAGAGAGGCTGATTGAAGAAGGCACCTGTCCTCCACACACATGCCTCTGTGTGTGCACGCTTGCACCCACAAATATGCACACACATTGCACACAAAATAAAGAGAAAGGAAGAAGAAGCTAAGTCCCCACTTCACCCTTCAAAAGCAAACTCCAAAGAACTGAAGTCCTTTCACAAGGCCTCTCCTGCTACAGGCTCTACCACCTCCCAGGGGTGCCAAGTGTGGCCAAGCTTTTATAACATATTCCAGATCCATCCATAGCAGGTGTATAACAGAATTACTGAATACACGTATACAGAGTTAAGTGATTACCATAATCAATCTAATTAACATATCTCCCACTTCACTCTTTCAGAAGGCTTTGTGTGATGTAAACACTTAAGACCTACTCCCTTAGCAAATTTCACACATTATTACATGGAGTCACCATAAACATTAGCTCTGCTTAACTGACTCTCCGTAGGAAATGAAACTGTGTACCTTCTGACACCCTTCACTCCCGGTAACCACTACTCTATTCTGTTTCAATGAAGTTGACCGTTTTTAGTCCCACATATCATATAAGTAATACCATACAATAGCTGTTTTTCATTTAGCATAGTAGCTGACTTCACTTAGTATAGTGTCTTTCAAGTTCATTCGTGTGTGTGTGTGTGTGTGTATACACTTTCTTTATCCATCTCTCTGACACTTGTCCTGGCTACTGTAAATAAATACTGCAATGAATACAGACATGCAGATGAGAGAGCCTCCATTTCCTTCAGATAGATACCTACCCCACCATCTGGGTCCATAAGACTGCCAAGCACTTCAAATTGTAAATCAGTAGATAATGGGAGGCTGGAGAGATAGCTCAAAGGTTAAGAGCACTGGCTGCTCTTCCAGAAGACCCAGGTTCAATTGCCAGCACCCACATGGCAACTCACAACTGTCTGTAACTGCAGTTCGGATCCAGGGGATTCAACACAGATATACATTCAGGCAAAATATGAATGCACATAAAATAAAAATAAACAATAAACCATGAAATGATTTGACAAAATCCACAATAAAAGAAACTTCTTGGAGCTTAGCATGAATGAGAAGGCTTGGTTTCTTTCACATTTCTAGTGTTTGGAAGATCCTTGTCTTCCTGTGGCTATTGTATCTCCAGCCTGCCTAGCTGACCTGTACTCTACAAGAGAGGACCAGAATACCTGCCCAAGACTCACATAGACTGGCTAGTGCACAGTGTGCAGAGTTGATGTGATGCTTAGCCTACATAAAACCACCTGAACGGGAAACACCACCCCCCTCACCCAAGCCTCACTGGTTTGGATACTTGATCCAGGCCTGGTAGTACTGCTTGGCAAGGTTGTGGAGCCTCAGAACCTATCTGGAGGAGTGAGTCACTGGGCTTGGACCTTGAGGTTTTACAGCCCAGCCACATTTCCCTGCTTCCTGAGTTTGGGTGCAATGTGACCAGCCAGCCACCGGATCCTACCCCATGCCTGCCCTCTTCCATCTTATCTTCCCTGCCATGACGGACTACATAGATCACTCTGGAACTGCAACAAAAATAAATAATTCCCTTTAGTTGCTTGCCAAAGTATTTTATCACAATAATGAAAAAGTAGTTAAGACATTTAGCTACTAGTGAAAGGATAAATAAATCTAAGACATTCCGGAATGGTGGCTGTAAATAAGAATTAGTATTTCCATACAACCAAAGGAGAGCCAGGGTTAGTGCTGAGCATAACATGTAACAACTGGCTCCTGAGGACTGAAAACACGGGGATTTAAACACGCAGTAGCAGATACATTATGACGTTTTTACTTATTACATTAATTGAGCATAATGTTAAGTCAAGCAATTAAGAGAGGGAGAGTTACCCCGCCACGCCCTTTCTAAATCGCATAACTCTATGATGTCTTCTCCTCATGTAACCCCTCACACCCCCTTCTCTGGAAAACACTGCACCTCTACAAAGGGTTTATACAACTGAAGACCCCATGACCTGCACTTCTCCTCCGATGAGCAAGAGGAATGTCCACTGCGTGGTACCTCCTGCAGCATCTCTGTGTCTCATCAGTGACACATTTCATTCTATTTCCTCTAACTGCTCAGTTAAGCCAGGCTGCCACGACTAAGGTTTCTATGTCTGTAGTCCAAGCACAGAAAATTCCAGGCTAACATTTCTCCTACTTTTGAACATTTAAGGGAGTAACCTCACAAACTTTGCTACATGGGTAGGAAAGATGTTATAAAGAAATCTGAAATCTTGGAGAGAAAAACACAGAAGTTCAATGACAATGTAGAATACTCATTTATTATTCAAAATATTCATTTTCCTCCAAGACCCCTTAGGTTATTGCTATAGAGATTTTACTTCAAGTCACCCACACACCTTCAAAATTCCAAAAACTGTGCAATGATTAATTAAAACAAATAATGTTGAGCATGAGAACATTCGAGTTCCATTTCTCTCGTCGATCTGCCTTCCACCCCACTTATTTGTGGCAGGAAACAAGTAAGAAACACTAAAACTAATTCTGTCATAGCAGAATGTTTCACAAATGTCCCTTGAGTTGCATGGAAAATGGAGGGAAGTAGAGGCGAAGGAGTCTCCTGAATAATTAAAATGACACAAATGTATTCCTGGAATGAGCCTGGTTTTCAAAAAAGAAAGGGAAAAAAAAACAAAAACTTGGAATAAATGGTAACTCTTTAGTCAAGTCAATATACCTTCATAAGCAACGGGAAACCTTCCTAGGTTGAAGAGATGGCTCAGTGGGTAAAACCTGACGACCTGAGTTTAATCCTTAGGACCCTCGGGATAGGAGGAAAAACTCAACTTCTGCAAGTTGTCCTCTGTGTATGCTATGGCACACATGGCATATACACAAACACACACACACACAGTATAAACGAGGGCGGTGGGGCGGTGGGGGGGGGGGAGCTTCCTGAGAAAAAGTAGAAATAAACATGGTAACCTTCACCAATTCTTTTTCCTTTTGGAAAACTCCTGAATTATCATCACAATACCTTACAACTACAATTTAATTATAATTGTTACAAGAAAAAAAAATCTAACTATTGATATTTAATCATTTCTTTCTGAAGACACACTTAGATACAAAAGGAAAGGCCGTGACCCTGGCCCCTGGGAAACCACTGTTTCAGTAAGGCAGCCCTGCTGTCGTCGGTCACAGTTCAGAATTGGAGGACAATAAATAGGATGTGATTTGTGCTGTCCTGTCTCTATCTGTCAAAATGCAGGACTGAGGGCGGTCTTACTTCTGTGTGACATAGTGTGGCTCCTTTAAAGAGAATTCAGTTGATCCTCTTGCCTCCTCCCGTATTTTCTCAAGCAAATAAGTGAGTCACTGGTGAACGCTGCAAGACTGGCGACGTGTATGTTAGATGCTTAAGCTTTTTTGTTCAAACAAGCATGGGTCTATAGTGACTATTAGCTTATCCTGGCAGAATCACTAATAACTGAACAGGTTGAGCGAGATTTTATGCAGAATAGTCAAGAGCTGAGAAAAAGCAAACCAGGCTAGGGGCGTAGCTCAGTGGTTGAGTGCGTGCCTGGCAGGTCTAAGGTCCTGCGGGGACATGGACGGATGTGGGGACATGGACGGATGCGGGGACAAGGGGACTGGGCAAGGAGAGATGGAAGAAAGGAAAGGAGAGAGATAAGGAGAAGGGATAAAAGTCGGTCATGTACTACGCATCCATACTTGTTTTTAAAAGGCCCTTCAAGCTGGGTGTAGTGGCACACAACTGTAATCCAGCACGCAGGAGGAGAGAGGCTGAGACGGAAGAATTGCTGGGAGTTTTATATATATATATAAAACTATATACATAGTTTTATATCCTGGGCTATATAGTGAACTCAAGGGCAACCTGGGATACATAACAAAACCCTATCTTAAAAGCAGACTGTATTTCCATTCTCATACACTGCTGGAATCAGTGTATATTCAGAAACATACAGAAAGTCTACTCTAGCGACTCATCTTCAGGAAATAACAACCAGGAACACAGTGACACCTGCTCATACTGAACCCGTGTTCAGAACGAGAGAGGGTTCTATATTGATGATGAAGAGACTTACTAAACACCACATGTTTCTCTCTAGTAGAGTCCCATGCAGATATTAAAAATAACACAGATGGAGCTGGAGAGATGACTCAGCAGTCAAGAGCACTTGCTGCTCCTGCAAAGGACCTGGGTTCGAGTCCCCAAACACACACATGGTGGCTCTTAACCACCTTTAATTCCAGTTCCAAGGAATCCAAAATCCTCTTCTGGACTCCAAGGAGCACCAAGTATGCAGATATCCATGCAGGCAAATCAAACACATAAAATAAAATAAAATAAAATAAAATAAAATAAAATAAAATAAAATAAAATAAAATAAAATAAAACTAAGTCACCGTTTTTTTTTTTTTTTACAATGCAATGCACAGTTAATCACAGAAATGATGCTGTGATGAAGATCTATACCCAAAAAGATAATATTCACAGTTAGCTAAAGGCAATGGGCTCACAAGCATTTCCTTTTTTTAATGTATCTATGAATTATTTTCCAGTTTAGCTTTGTATGGGTAGGGTACATCTCTAATCCTAGCACTTGGAAGAGGAGAGCAAGAGGATCAGGAATTCAAAGCCAAAACTCAACCTCATCAAGAGTTTGAAGCCAAGCTGAGATACATAAATGTAGAATTAAAAAGAGACAAAACAAAAGCATTCTTTTGGGTAAGAGGAGACATTTTCTTCAGTGGTGTAGCCACTGGTAAGATGTTCATGTTCCTGTAAACAATCCTTCACCCATGTTCCTGTAAGCAACCTTAATGAAACTCACTGGATCAGGGGCGGTTGGGGGGGAGGCTTGAAAATAGAAAGGGGATGAGTTAAGAAGAGAAATGGGAGGTAACAGTGGGAACTAGAGGGAGACAAGAGAGGAAAATGGGGGTGAATATAATTAAACTATATTATATGCATGTATGAACATATCATAAGGCCATTGTGTATTGTGTACACGTATGAAAACATCACAAAGCCATTGTGTATAATTAACATATACTAATAAGAAACAAAAGGCAAATGCAGTTGAACATTGCTGCTGGGGTGGCTCAACAAGTAGGCAAGGAGGTGCTTTCATAGGCCAAAGCCCTGCCAGACCTCAGCACAGGGAACCACTGTACTGGCCAGCACCATTCACTATCAACAGTGGAACCCCGAGCGCCTCAGCTCAGGTGTTTTTTATTGATTTGGAACTCCTCAGGTGTTCTACTGATAACACATGCAGATCATTAGCAATCAAACAACCCCCACAGAAATCCAACACCTGCAGACAATACAAAATTCCAAGACCTAGGATAGCCCCTCATCCAACAATGCATAAAACATTTTAAACATAACTAAAAATAAACTTTCCCAACAGATAAAAATAAGTTTTCACTTAGAAAAATATGAAAAAAAAGTGATCTTAGGACATTTACTGTAGTAAGAAGTTGAGAAACCCATCCTGGGGGGGTCAGAGTGGCTGGAGTGAGGTTAAGAGCACTTGCTGCTGTTCCAGAGGACCTGGGTTCGATTCCTAGCACATGCGTGGTGGCTTACAACCAACTATAACTCCAGTACCAAGGATCTGATGTCCTCTTCTGCCCTCTATGAGTACTAGGCATACACATAGTACACCAACATACAGGCAGGCAAAATACTCACACCCATAAAATAAAATAAAAGAAATGTATCATGTGGACCAAAGCGGACCACCAGATTTGCAGTCATGCAACCTTTTGTGCTCCCCAATTAATCCCACCCTCTTCAAAACACAGCTTAACAAGCAATGCCAGGTGGTAGGTATCACAGAGTGTGCTGCAAGGACGCTCCCTGCAGCACAGACTGCAGATGGTCAGAACTGCAAATCAGCCCACGTCTCACCAGCTGGAAGATGCCAGAACGGACTGGAAGGCTAGGGCAATGAGAAACCAGCAGTCCTGAAAGGAAATGTGGTGAACGTATACGGACACGAAAACTGCAAAACACACTGTTACAAAGCGGAAATAGTACTCAAGCGGCACCTGCGCGTTATACGATCCCGTCGTGTTTGTAAAGAGAGACATGTGTGAGTGCCTGATATGCAGCAGGGGGAAACGTTCACAGAACGAGAGGCTGCAGAGCAAAGTGCTAACGGTGACAGCTCTCCAGACTGTAACGTTACAGTGTTCTCAATGGGAATCTGATCACACCTAATACAGTGCAAATCAAAAATATAGTGTATAGATTAACTAACAGAGTCCAGATTCCTTTTTTTTTGTTTTTAAACTCCAGGCGTGGTTTTTAGCAGCACTGAATTAAAGGCATGCTCTTCCAGTGCGACCGTTAGGAAAGGAATGCCCTTACTTAGATGTATAGACAATATTCTTGTCGCGTCCTTAAAGGTCAAACTACATCTTTCCATCTGCCACAATGAGCACTGTAAAGCTGTGCTCCATGGGATCCGGGTCCTCAGCAAGGTACGTCCCTCTACTCTGGTAGTTCCCTACCAAAGGCAAGGGCCTAGGCCAGTTGGAGCTTGCAGTGGAAGACCAAGAGAGCAGAATTAAAGTAAAAACACAAGCATAAGAACAAAAACCAAAGTAGAATGTTCAAAAATGCCTAATACGTGTTGAGTTCAAACTCCAGTAACAATTTGCATTAACTCTTTAATTAAAGGCTTTTCCTAGGGCAGAAAAATGGCATAGTCTCATATAATATCGTCTTAGTAATTAAAGACTCTTTCTATAATTGGTCAAGACAAAAGGGAGACAGACTAATTTGTATTTTTTATTTTAGCAGGGTCTCACATGTAGTCTCACATGTAGTCTCAAGCTCCTTACATAGTTAAGAGTGACCTTGAACTTCAGATCCTCCTGCCTCCACCTACCCCCCTCCCTCCTGATGCAGAGATTACAGGCTTGAGCGTCTATGCCTGAGTTACACAGTGCTAGAGACTGAACCTGAGATAGAGGCTATCGCATGCCAGGTGAGCGCTCTACCAAATGGGCTGTATCTTCAACCCAAGAGAATTTTTTTTTTTTTAATGGAGCAACTTTGACACTGTTTAAACACGAAATAACAAAGTTTTGTCGCTAAGAACTGCTTTCTAGTGTACGCCCAAACTCTGGGCTTTCAAATTATATCACAAATCTAAGCGACTATAAAACAAAATTTCTATTTGGCTGTAATGTTAAAAACTAGGAAGGCTGGCGTGGCCGTCACTCAACACAACGTAATTCCCCTCGGAATGGAAACTCTCGAATTTGAGACACTATTCTAAAGAAGGAAAGAAAAGGACGAAATGTCAGTGCTTGTTCAACTACGTGTTTTTGGTTCTCTTCTTCAATTTCATTCACTCACCAAATTCCCAGTAATCAAAACAGGGAACTGCTGAAGGAAAGGATTCCAGGCTTTTTAATTGCTTATTCAAGGCTGAGGCAAGCCTGGACTACACGGGACCTGTCTCAAAAACACAAAAAACAAAAAACAAAAAAACCTTTCAGCACAGAAAATTTTTCATAGCACTTATCTCATTTGATCATCAGTCCTGAAATCTCTAGCAGAAACCAACAATGGTAAGAGATGAGTCCCAGAGACCCTCAGAAAGGAAGCCCAACCAAGACAGGAACCTCGACTGGGTATTAGACTGAAAACTGCTTTGTATGTTGTATCTATAGACTCTATAGATACAGTGCAAGTCTCATAAGAAAACGGTTTCGGGAACATTCATCTAGAATCAAAGTCCAAGATAACCAGATGATCAAGGCAGGACTGAAGGAAAGACTTTAAAGGCTTCTGACACAGTGTGACTACCAAAACAAAGGC
The DNA here is from genome assembly GCA_026225945.1 of Cricetomys ansorgei. NCBI lineage: Eukaryota > Metazoa > Chordata > Mammalia > Rodentia > Nesomyidae > Cricetomys > Cricetomys ansorgei. The sequence goes on along the minus strand of JAMJFZ010000882.1, from coordinate 2,670,489 downwards.
TTTGGAAAATACAATCGTGGTGGTGACTTCAGAATCTGTCCACAATCCTTCAGGGTGTTTTCTCCTTCCATCGGCCCTGGGTATGGTGGCCATTCCAACCAGAAGACATTCCATATTGTAGAGAGAATAAACCAGAGATTCCTGAAGTCCAGCTTCACTTCCCTCCTCCTAGACTAAATAAAGTGTGTAATTTAAAAATGATCTGGTCTTAATAGGACAAGGACTGTTAAACCAGTCTTCTTTCACACTGCATCTTGTCTGGCCACTCAGAAGCATGGGGGCCCCAAGAGTCATGAGATAAACCACAATGAACTCGTTAAGAATTTGTTTCAGCAAGGTCACCACCTAAAAGGCACACGTCTTTAATCCCTGCACTGAGGAGGCAGAGCCAGGCAGATCTCAGTGAGTTCCAGGACAGCCAGAGTTACAACACAGAAACTCTGACTCAGAAAAAAACAAAAAGGAAGGAAGAAAAGGAGGGAGGGAGGGAGGAAAGAAGGGAGGGAGGTGAAAAGAAAAGGAAAAAAAGAAATTGTATTATGTGACCTAGCAGCCTGGGCCTTTAATCCCAGCACTCAAGAGCTGAGGCAGGAATTTGAAGCCAGCCTGGGCTACACAGTGAGTCTGTGTCTCAAAATAAGAACAGAAGAAGGGCTAGAGAGAAATGGCTCAGCAGTTAAGAGCAGTTAAGATTGCTTTTCCAGAGGACCCAGGTTTGATTCTCAGCACCCATATGGCAGCTAACTACTGTCTGTAACTCCAGTTCCGGGAGATCTGACGACCTCCTCTGGCCTCTGCAGGCACTGCACGTACATGGTGCAGAAACATACATGCAAGCAAAACACCGATACATATAAAAATAAATCTCAAAAAAATGTTTTGAAAAGAGGAGAAAGAGAGAAAGAAAAAATAAGAGAGAACAGGGAAAGTGTGCTGCCCAACTTGGTGGCATACGGTCATAATCCCTATACTCAGGCAGCTATGGCAGCCTGAGTTACGTATCGAGCTTGAGGCTAACGTGGGATATAGAGGAATACCCTACCTCAAAAGAAAAACAAAACAACAACAATAACAACAAAAAGTTAGGTATCCCAGCTACTCAGGAGGCTGAGACAGAGATCACAAGTTACAGGCAAGCCTAGGAAACTTAGTAAGACTCTGTTGTTAATATTTTAAGATTTGTTTTTGTTGCAATAGTTTTATGTGTTTAGGTGTTTTGCCAACGTGTATGCCTCTGTACCACATGTGTGAAGTTCCCTCGGAGGTCAGAAAAGAGTGGCAGATCCCCTGAAAATACAGTTACTGACAACTGTGAGCTGCTATGTGGGTGCTGGGACTTGAACCCAGCTCCTCTGAAAGAGCAACCAATGCTTTTAACCATTGAGCCATCTCTCCAGCCCCATCAATATAAAAGCTTAGTGGTATAGAGCATTTCCTTAGAATTCAAGAAGCACTGGGCTGAATCTCCAGTATGACACAAATAAATAAGTAAATACATAAATAATTAGATAGAAAGATAATCATTGTAAAAACTGTTTTTCTCCAAGCATTCCATCAGCAGAGGTGCAGAAAGGTCCAGACCCCAGCACTATCACCGTGATAAACAATGAGCACTGCCAAGGCATTAGCTGTTATGATGAACATGATGCTTAAAATCGTGATGTCAAAAAGACTCCCAGTCCAAACTGAGAAAGGCTTACATCTACCAAGTGCTGTTTATTATTATGGGTAAAATTCTCAAAGGTTGGGTAAACACTGAAAGAGCGAGAAGAACTGAATGGATGAATGAAAAAACAATATTCTGATAATCTGATTTGATACTTCCACAAGACACGCAGGTATCACAACCACACAGTACTCCATATTGTACACCCTCATCATTCGCCAGTTTAAGATAAAACTAAAAGAAAAAGTGGGGTGAGGGCGTTTTGAAGTAGAATCTTGCCTACAGACTGCTGTCCTAGAACCTACCACGTAACCCAGGCTGACTGAACTCATGGTAATCCTCCTGCCTCCTGAGTTGCGGGATTACAGACATGAGTTGCAATGCCTAGCTGTGACTAAATAATTTTTAAGGGAAAAAATGGGATAAAAATAGGAGATAAACTCAACATTCTAGAAAAGAGAAGGAAATGTACATGGTTTTGATGTCTCAACCGTAGCCCTTAAGATGGCTTGCAGAATGGGTGCGTCCTGAGGGAACTGGAAAGCTAAGGAAAGCAGGGGAGAAATCTGCTGTCTGAAGGAAACGAGAGCGCATGGAGAGAGCATCCCAGGGTCTAGCGAAAGGATGGAACTGAGTGCACGCACCGTGTCTCCAGCTCTCGGTTCCCACTAGCACGGAAGCAAAGGCCGTTTTCAGAAGATGGGGAGTGAGAGAACAGAAGGAAAGAATGTTCTTGGAAGCTGGAAAACCTAAGGTTGGGCAGTAACCAACTGAACATCCCCGTGCCAAGCCAGTTTCGGGGCACCACGAACCCACATATTTGTACTGCAAACTCACAGAGTTTGGGTGTGGGTGCTGCTGAGAACTTCAGGGAGTCCAGGTGAACTGACTGGAAGGGAGGGGAGAGCTAAACAAGACTTGGGAGGAAAATCACTGCAACAACCAGCCGCGCCATCCTAACACTTGGGAGGTGGGAGGAGAAAGAGGAATGAGGAATTCAAGGTTGGCACCAGCAAGCAAGTCTGAGGCTAGCTTCAGCTACAGGAAACACTGTCTCGAAGAACAACCACCAAGTTGCTGAAGCAGCTTGAACCCACTATCGCCATCCTGGCAGAGGCTTGGATGTTGGTCCTCTGAAGATAGTAAAACAGGCTTTCCGGACTGAGAATACACAACTGAGAGATACCGAAGTACAGGGATCAAATGAATAGAAGCATTCCTCACGCTGAGGCTCCAGCTGCCTCCCTCACAGCTCCTGGGGAGCAGACAGCCAGGTCTCCTTTGATAGCAAAGAGACAAGAAGGGTCATTTCTGGAGAATCACAGCGGCCTAGGAAGACCTCCTTACTCACAAGCGGCTTCCTTATCAATCTGCCTATCCAGAGGGCCAGTCTCCACCCCAAACAGCCCCTCCATCCCCCACTCTCGAGGGGACAGACAATGAAGAGTCCTAGCCATCTCTGGAAAAGCACTCAAGTGAAATACAAAGACCAAAATCGGGGTACAGAAAAAGATACAGTGAAAAATATAAGAGAATTTAAAAACTAACTTAGCAACTCTTTTTAGAATTAAAAAAAAAAAAAATAGGACTCAATTCCTATCAAGCACCCAACAAATATTAATTAAAACTTATATGCATTCCAAAGGATGAGAATGTGAAAATTTTCAAAATACTGGGATTACAGAGCTGACCACAAAAGCTTTTAGAGGGGGGAAAAAAAAGAGAGAGAGAGCTACTCAAAGGATCAGATGCCAAGGACTGAGCTTCTCAACAGCAATGCTGGGAATGAGAAGATTAAAGAGCTGGCAGACCGACATCTCCAAAATACAAAGGGCAGGGGGGTTAACCTAGCAGAATCACTAATTAAAGCGGAGGGAAGACATGCAAAACTCTATCACCTAACCTTTCCCAGGAAGCTTCCAGAGGCACTTTAGGAGGCAGGGACTCTCTGCTGTGCTTTAGAAAATAAATGTCTCCAAAAATTCATGTATGGAAGGCTGGTCCCCGATACAGTGATCTGGGCTGGCTTTGCACACACACACTCTCACCGATGGATTAATACACTGATGAATTTTCACACTTGAATAGGCTACTGAGGGGTGGAAGAAAATGAGAGCAGTGAGGCCTGATTTAGAGGAAGCAGGATTTAGGAGGAGTGAGTCTGAAGTCTCAGTCTGTCTCTCTGTCTCTCTCTCTCTCCCCCTCTCCTCTCTCTCATCCCTTCCCACTTTCTTGTCTCCCCTTCTCCCTTATTAGATCTCAAACTCAGGACCAACTGCTGGCTGAGATACCTATTTAACATATCAAAGTGGACCTGGCCACCAGGTTCTCCCAGCATCCCTCAGTCCTTACCTGTGATAGGGCACCTCTAGCTTGCCTACCCACCCTCACCCCCTACCCTAAACTCTCCAGCCCACAGGGCTGGCCTTGCTCTTGCCTACATAATCCGCCATTTTGGTTACCCACCCCCTAACCGCTTTTGGCCTCCAGGTTCCTCTCTTTCTTCTCCCCTTTCCCCTCCCCCTCTCCTCACATGACCCAAGCAGCTCAGTCAGGTCAAATCCACCCTGGACTCTCCCAGATGTCTCTGCCTCTGGCTATGCTCTCCCTCATATGGAAGTCTCCCTCAGGTATATAATAAACTTCTTTCTCCACTATACCTAGGAGAAGTCATGTCCTTTCCTTTTTCTTTCCTTTTCATTCATCCCTCTCCCTCCCTTCTCTTTACCAGATGCCAGAAGATGAACAACTTTCTACCACAGAACCTTGGGCCCAAAGCAAAAAAGCCATACATCAGAGCCTAAAACCTCTTTAAAAAAAAAAAATCAGATGTGAGGACAAAGTTCTCGTACTTACTGATAGTACAATGGAAATATCTGAGCAAAAGGGTCTTGACTGGGAATTCGGAACAGTCCAATTCTTTATAAAACAGGTATGTGCCGTGGCTCAATTTTAAGTACTATCTTGGAGCTGGGTGTAGCTCAGTGGTAGAGTTGCCTCACAAGTGCAAGGCTCTGGGTTCAATCCCCAATGCCACCAAAATACGTCCAAGGATATAGGTTCACACCTGTAATCCCAGCACCTAAGAGGCAGAGGCAAGAGGATTGCTACAAGTTCAAGGCCAGCCTGAGCTACACAGTGAGTTCCATGATGACTTGGACTACAGTGTGAGATTCTGTCTCAAAAACAGATAGATAGACGATAGCTAGATAGATACTCTCAAAACATGAACTATATTCCTTTTTAAGGACTTAATATAGTAAAGATATTTCTAGGTTACTTCTGTCTCCATCTTCTTTGGGATCAATTAGCAAGAAAAGGTGAGCCAGCAGTTAGAATTCCACACCTCGAATCCAGCTGCCTGACTTGGATGGCACTGCAAAAATTGTGCAACGCCTCCCAATTATCTTAATTTTTAGCAACTCGTGTTTCCAATGAGAAAGTCTGATGAATTTACAAAGTAAATATCCCGAGCAGGGGAATACGTAGCTAGAAACTCTAATTTTGTCCCTTCCGTTAACATAAGCAGACATTTATATAGCTAAGATTTATATGACTGGAGCAGATTCCCAGACTCAGCATGCTTACCTTCTCTTCCCTTTCTCTTTCCATTTTTATAGCTTCAAGAAGAAGAAGAAGAAGAAAAAAATGTATAAGAGCTGTCAAGTTCCATTTCTGGCTGCAGAGATGGGGAAGCCCAGTTCCCTTTAAGACAATCGTCTCACAGTTCGCAGAGACGGGGAAGCCCGGTTCCATTTAGTACAATCGCCGCACGGTTGGAAAACTCTTCCCTGAAACATTTTTCCAACTTCAACTTAAAAACCAGAAGTTCGTTTTCACTTTGGAAAGCCGACTTGAAAGTAAACTGTGACCTCCCAGGATTTAATTTGTTCCCAGTGGCCCTCCCTCTTCAAGAACATAAATTGTTGAGACACAGTCACTGGGGGAAACATTTCCAAGTCATGTTTGACATGTAAAGCTACATGAGACCTGACAGGGATCCTTTTTAACAAGCTCAACATGATTTAAAAACATGTACTTTACCAAAGCGCCTTGGATTCTATAAACAGTTCAGTTCCTTTTACAAAGAATGCACAGTGGGAGCTGAGGGGCTCTTCAGTGCTTTGCACCCCTACACTCTCTGAGCAAAAATCCAACATAAATGCATGCCCGCATAAAATGAGTGAATGTTTTCTTGTAGCTTATGGGCAGATAAAAGAATTTATAGATATTAAACCATATACCGTAAAGTATGGTCTTCAAGATAAGGATAAACTCTGTATACACAAAAATCGTCATTTTCAGCAACAAAAAATAAAATTTAAATAGTTTTTTTTTTTTCCTTTTTTGAGGTGGAGTCTCATGACTTATTCTCAGCTCGCCTCAAAAATGACATTCTCCTGCCTCAGCCTCCCGTATACTCACATCATGAGCACAAACCATGATTGGCTTAAGTGAGTCACTGAAACATTTGTCCCTCATCTGTTTAAAGTCCCCTAGAAAAACATACTTTTATTTTAAAAAATATTGCACTTATTTATATTTGTTTGTACACGCATACACAGTGTGTCTGCACACACATTGTGTCTGACTGTGGGCCTGCGTGTGTGCATGTAGAGGTCAGAAGACAACTCTCAGGAAGTCAGTTCTCTCCCTCCACCATGTGGGGCCTGGGGATCAAATTCAGATCCCCAGGCCTGATGGCAGACACCATTACCCACTGAGCCATCTCACCAGCCCCAGAAAACCACTGAGTCACTGCAGTAGCTGTTAGATTACAACCATTCCCTCCTACCTATGATCTGCATAGCACTGCCCATTACCCCACATTGAATCTGTAGTTGCTGATGGCTCAATTTCCACCCCTGCCCTGGAACTCTAACATAATAATGGATTCAGCTGAGCACAAGGCCTGTGTCCTCAATCCCATGCACCCAAGCACGATGGGTATGATGCTATCACTGCTTCCAAAGCCTTGTGCCCACATACATACTATATCATAGACACCCCCTCCCCCTCGCATACGCACAAACACAGCCCTGCCTCCCTCCAAAATGGAACCTGGAGGCCTGATTCTAATGAGCCATATCATAGATGAGGCCCTGATCACACCACTTAAGGAAAGGGTTGAGGGGACGGGTGTCCTCTTTGTATCCTGCTTGTCATGTTCCCACTGGAAATCTTTTGTTTTATAATTCTTATTTTATTTTACATATACATATATAGGTGTTTTGTCTGAATGCATGCCTGTGCATTCTTTTTGTTCACAGAAGCAAAAAGAGGGCATATGATCCCCTGGAATTTGAGTTGTGAGCGGCCATGTGGGTGCTGAGACCTCTGGGTCCTCTGAGGAGTAGCCGGTGCTCCTAAGTGCTGGGCTACCTCTCGGTCTCCCCAGTGGAAATTCTTACATGATGACCCGGCTGCTATTCAAGGGTAGAGTGCAAGAGTCGGGCTGCCCTGTGTCTGGATATGTTTGAGAACATGGTGATGTTCTAGTTTGGATCTAGAATGGCTCCAAAAAGGCATTTGCAAGGAAGGCTCGTCCATGATGGTGGTGCTTTCTAAAGATGGTGGAAACAATAGATGTTGGGGCCTAATGTGGACAGGAAGGGCATCGGATATGTGTGTGTGTGTGTCTGTGTGTGTGTGTGCGTCTATGTCTCTCTGTGCCTGTGTCTCTCAGTGTCTCAGCGTGTCTATCTGTGTGTAGGTATGTGTCTATGTCGCTCTGTGTCTGTGGCTGTGTGTATCTATGTCTCTATGTGTCTGTGTCTCTGAGTGTCTCTGTGTGTCTGTCTGTGCATGTGTGTGTGTGAGTGTGTGTGTGTGTGTGCATGTGTGTATTCCGGAGATCTACATCAGATGTCCTCCCCAGCCTTACTTTTAGAGACAGGTCTCCCACTGAACCCAGCCCTCACTGACTGGCCAGCTGGATAGACAGTTCCTGGGATCCTCACCCTTGCCTCCCCAGCACTGGGCTTCAGGTGGTCCTGCTCACATAGCAGGCTGAGCCACCTCTCCAGCCCCAGTGGGACACCTGCTGAAAGGCATTGTTTTGTGGGTTATTCCTCTCTCTCATGCTTACTCCCAGCCACCATTTTAAGCAGCTGTATGCCATCATCATGGTGCTGTCTGCTCACGGCTCTCGGTATCCTCACAGGACCAAAGCGGTGCGACTGCACAATACTCCGAAACCCCTGAAATTCTAAGCCAAAATAAACCTTTCATCATTGTTATTTGATTTCCTCGGGTATTTTGTCATAGTGATGGTAAACCAACACTCACAGTTTACAGGAGGAAACAGAAGCCCACAGCAGCTTGCAAATTAAATGTTGTGACTTAACAGGTTTCTAAATTAGACATTTTCTGCGTATAATAAAACCAACTCACTGGAACTCCACAACCAAAAACCCCTCACCAACTCAGCTTTAGAACCCCAAAATAATATCAATCCTATCCATCAGATCTCTAGAAAACTCAGCTAGCCAGAACATAAACCCTATATTATCAAAGTCCAATCAAACAATCGAGTCCCAATCCTTCATTCCGACATCTTAGTCTTATTCGCAGATTTTTAAAAGCACTCAGAAAAAGGGGGAAAACCAAAGCCACTCAAACAGTAAGGCTGGGTGCAAAGTAACAGGTGATATTTATCATTCATTTACATTCTTATTGTTTAGGCCAGGCATGCCTGTAGGTATCTAATTTTATCCACAAATAATGGTCTGCAGTATTGGTGCACTGCCTATTTACAGAGGCGAGAACTTCCGCACAGAGAGGTCATCAGCTAATAAGTCCCATTTCTTAACCACTCTTCCCCACTGCCTTTTGCCAAACAATTTCACTTCTCTGCGATCTCCCCGAGTGCAGGGGCTTATGCTTCCCCAAAAGATAATATGTGAAAAGATAATATAAATGAGAATACATTGGAAAGTTGAGTTAAAATAAGCTAAAGCAAAGCTACAAGCAATAAAGCACCATGCTATTCACACATAAAATTGTCTCATGTTTATTCATATCTGGCTCATCCATATGTAAAAACCCCCTTAACTTTCTTACCTTTTCCTAGTTACACTAGAATGTACTATCTCCACCTAATATCTGAAAATGAAGCTTTATATAATCAGTATTCAAAAAGCGTAACCATCCCTCCTGGGATTTTGTTCCAAAAGTCCATCCCTGCCCTGTGGTTGTGTGGAATCACCTCCCTACCCTCCCTGGATGCTGTTTGAAGTTCCTGGGAAAAGAGGAATTACCCTAGATCCCAGACTAAAGGGCAAGCCCAGAGGCCAGGTTACTAATGCCCGGACAGAGAGGCCCACCAGCTGCAACTCCTACTGTCCAGCAAGACTCCTGCTGTTCCTTCTCAAGCCCATATCCTGCTGACCAAAGGGCAGCTCCTTAAAGAAATCGCTGTAAATTGAGTATTGGCAGCTCCAGCCTTACCAAGCATGGACTGCCGGGATGCTAAGATCTCTAAGCTGGTTCTCACTTCTGGCCATGGGCCAGCCAGAGTCCACACCCACAGACAGTGGTTTTCAAACACCAGGGTGCACTCATATCACCTGGGCGGCTTTAGGCAGGCAGGAAGCCCGAAGGGTCCAGACCAGAGACTCAGACTCCGTGCATCAGGGGTGGGTGGGGTCTAGTAAACTGTCTGCAGATGCTGACACCACTGGTTCCAGGAAAACACATGGAAACTACTAATTCAAGAGAATGGTTATAGGGTACAATTCTCTTAACTGGTACCACCACCAAACGCCATACAGTTAAAAGTATTTTTCACCAGTAAGAGAAACAGAGAGCTAGGAATATAGCTCAGGTAGTAGAGAGTTTGCCCAGCATATGAGAAGTCATGGATTTCATCCCCAGCACTGAATAAACTGGGTATAGTAGAATACACCTGCAATCCAGCTCTCCAGGGGTAGAGTTAGAGGGATCAGAAGTATAGCAAGTTTGAGGTCAGCCTGGGCTACAAGTGATAGTATCCAAAAAAAAAAAGAGAGTAGGGAGGATACTAGAGAGTTAGTTTGATCAATGTTCTGGTCTTCCAAGTAAAACTAACCAACTGCAGAGTCACAGTATTCGAATATAATGAATCTGGGAAGAGAAAAGGGAGGAAAATTTTTTAACCTTAGCATATCACTTAACTAAAAATATGCCCAAAATTGAATTTGTTCCCATGACTCCTGTCTTCTGACCCTGACCATGAATGGCTGGCAGAGGAAAAGAGGCCAGAAGGACGGGAAGCACTAACAAAGACTCCGTGTTTAGACAGACTGTCTCCCAGTGCAGAGCAAAGAACCAGACAAGCTTAGTTCATTCTCTGTAGAGTCACAGAAGCTACTGATGTGCCTCCAGCACCATAAGCTATTGGGCAGGTGACACAGTAATTTTAAAGAATCAAAGCAAATGGGAAATACTAAGTCCTAACCACACTCACTTTTCAATATCAGAGTGAAATGGAAAGTTTGGAAAAAAATACACAAAGTTAGGCATAGTGGCACAGGCCTGAAATCAGCACTTGGGAAACTGAGACAGGAGGATTGCCAGAAGTTCAAAGCCAACCAGAGCTACACATTAAATCCAAGGCTAGCCAGGCTATAGAGTAAGACCGTGTTTAAAGATACCAAACATGCCAGGCACGCCATGCTTGTGATCCCAGCACTTGAGAGACAGAGGCAAGAGTAACAGATTTCAACTGCTGAAAGTTATTTTGGAGGGAAATGTTCCATTTTGTGCATGAGACAAGGGCATCTTGGGAACTGGAATCAGTCCCCTACAGACGCCAATGGATACATGCGTCCAAATAAAAATCTCTAAACTTATTACAGAGCTAAGAATGCAGCTCTCCAGACAAGCCAAGAACCCTGTGGACAAATTCACATTTCTGTGCTACCATTTCTCCATCGCTAAAGGCAGGGATGGTGTCGTGACTTCTTCCGAATATTATGAGAGCTAAATGAATCGGGCACATAGTAGATATGCTATCAATATGAGATAGAAATGCTACCTTACAAACATTCATAACATTAACATTACTATAATCGGGCTCCATAGTTTGTAAATAATATGTTCATATCATATAAGAAGTACGTATTATATAAGAAGATACATAGCCGTCTCTCCCGGCCCATTTACACCGCTTCATCCTCTGCTAGCTTTACCACAATAATTAACCCACAGTTCCCCAACCCTTTGTACCCAGTATTTCTCAGTTAAGCTCTCCTGCATTTAAGAGATCTACGATCATCAAGAAAACAAGGCTGTAGACAAGAGATAGTTGACAGCCCTCTGTTTTAAAAAAAAAAAACTTCTTGAACTAAATCTAAATAAACACTCGCATATGTTGCCAGAGGAGGCGCCCACCGAGGTGAGCCAACTGGAGACAGATGTCTAATTGCCACTCTGGGTGAAGGGAGAAGAGGAATGTTTATTTGCTTTTTCCTTTTAGTCCTTTTGTTGTTGTTTGTTTTGTTTTGGGCCCAGCACCTTCTGTGAGTTTGGCAAGCGCCCTCCCACACGTCATCGCATCACCGATAGTCCCAGCTCAGTGCATTTCCTTTGTAAGGGGAAAGGAAGATGATAACCAGAAACAAGAGGCAATACCATAACCTGTTAGTCCTACAGGCTAACTCCTCCTCCAGACCCATAAGAAAGGAGAGAGAACCGTTGACAACCGCCTCCACTGCAATAAGACACGGTACTGTCCTTCTGAGTGAGTGGACCTAGACATAAAATATGGTTGGTTTTAGAAGACAGTAATAAGTTACAAGACTTAGCAACATGTCTACTGATAGTTCTCCAGTACACTTCCGCCTAGACTGTATCATGAGTGCAGTTGAGCAGTTCACAAAGAACTAACCGCCTGGAGGAGAAAGCCCAGCAGAAGCAGTGAACCTCTTCCCCACTTGAAACTCCTGAATGAACACGTGGGTTCCCCCGAACATCAAAAGGCCAAAGCAAAATAAGGAGATTGTCAGAAACGCACCCCAGCACCTTTCCTGTTTAAAACAGCCTGATGCAGGAAATGCTTACAATTCTTACAAGGCTAGGGGTTGAACAGTCAGAACTGAAAAGGATACACAGGGAAAGGTGTTTAAAATGTGATCGGTTGGACAATGGTGGTGTTCAGTGACAGAGTGTTTGTCTAGCATGTACAAGGCCTTGGATTACATACATACATAGACGATAGATACATAGATAGATAGATAGATAGATAGATAGATAGATAGATAGATACGTAGATAGATAGATAGATACGTAGATAGATACATAGATAGATAGAAAGGCAGGCAGACACACACTATCAATTTCTATACTTAATAAATATGAAAATATACGTGTGTGTGTGTGTACATACATATATTTTTAAACACCAATATTCTCCAAGGTCATTTTTTTTGTATTCTTTATGTTTCCTCTGTTAAACTAGTTTAAAATTTAGGATGAATGTACATTAATATTTGAATCAGAAATATGCTTTTTAAGACCAAAAATTTTTAAATTAACTTTGTCTATTTTTTTGAGACAGGATTTTATCATGTAAGCCAAGATGGCCTCCAACTCAGGATCCTCCTGTGTCAGACTCCTGGGCTGGGCTCACAGACAGGCCCATCATTCCTGGCCTCAATTTGCTTTTTATTTACACAAAGTAGGCTGTGTAACCCAAGGTTACTTCCAAGTCCACATTCATTGTTCATGTTTTAACCAGCCCCTTCTCTACAAAATCTTTGATCTTAGGTTTGATCTCCCATTTACAACTAAAAACAAATAAATAAATGACTCCAGGGACTGCAGTGCTTCCTTCCTGTCACTCTTCACTGTTCCAGTACTGTGTAATATACTGCAGTCAAGTGGTTAAAGGCAACACGCAGAATCAGTTAGACCAGGCAGACCTCGTGAGCCATTGCCTTTATGTATCAAGATACTCCGTCCCACATGAGATATGCATGTTCAACCTGGGAGATCCAGATAAAGGTCATGCTAGGCGAGCACTCTACCAACTGAGCCACACCCTTGACCCCTCATTTCCTTCCTTCCCTTCCATCCTTCCTTCTTTCTTCTTTCTCTCTCTCTTTCTTTCTTTTTTGGTTTTTAGGGACAGGGTTTCTCTTTGTAGCCCTGGCCATCCTGGAACTAGCTCTGTAGACCAGGCTGGCCTCGAACTCATAGAGATCCACCTGCCTCTCTCTCTGCCTCTGTTTCCCAAGTGCTGGGATTAAAGGCATGCACCACCACTGTCCAACTCCCAGAAAAACTTGTCTTGGAAAGCTCATATTTAAAATATACCTAAAGAACAAAGCATCAGCAATTTTTCAAACTTAATAAAATATTTTGCAATCTATCTGAATTTTATCTTTTTTCCCAATTCAACTGCCTAGTCTAACAATGGCAAAATTTACAGATTTCACAAATATGGTTTACAAGTGGTTAATTCTTAGAAACCAACTGAAAGACATACAGAAGAACAATGAATATAATACTTCGCTTCTACAGAAATAGGAAGACTAGCAGTAGGGAAAATCCTGAAATTCTGTACACAGAAAATAGAGGGAAAATGCACTAACACTTTCCTGTTTGTGCAAAGAAATCTTGGAAGGCTACAGAGAAAGTAATGAAAGTGTAGATCTGGCAGGGGGCTGGGAGGGACAAGGCAGAAGATTCATCGGTAATGAGACTTTTCACCAAATGCCCTTTGAAGAACATTTGTTGGACACTGTGAATGTGTTGCCTACTTGATAAACTCTATGAAAATTCACACTATGACTATCTGAGCTGCACACTAATCTCCACAAACCTCAGTCCTCTTGTAAAGTAGCTGTAATGAAGGCACCCCGGTGCTCTCGGAGAGTCCAGCAGCTGACTAATGAGTACAACTGGGATATCCTGAGACATGCAGGCCAGTTATGTGGTTTCCTCATCTGGAGATAGCCCCAGTGGCCAGATCATCAGCTGGGAGCATCAGCTGGAAACTGCAGAACACCTCAACTGCAGTTCCCGGTGTAATCAGGCATAATTGGATTAGGCATAGCAGACCCTATTTATTTCGATTTCCTCTGCTTCTCAGTCTGTACACCCTCAAGAGCATTTTTATCAGATGCCTAAAGTGGTCAGGAAGTCCTAAACTCATCCCTGCGCAAGCCTTCGTATGCTGTGGATAACGCTCCGACTTTTTAATCAAAATAGGGAGCTATTATAAAAAGATTTCCCTGTGGGAATGATCTAAAGCAGCCAGCTGTCCTTTCAGAGTAAAATGTTGCTTTCCATGTCAGTGAAGGAAACCCATAGAAAGTGGCAAGAAGTAATGTTAACAAAATCACCACACTCCTGGGAGAAAGGGGGGTGGTCTCACGCCAGAGTTTCTATTTGTCCTGGAGGAAATTGTTTGGTTCATTTGTTTTGTTTTAGAAAAGGTGTCCAATAGTCCAGGATAACCTTGAACTCCTAATCCCCTGCCTCTAATTCCCAGATTCGAGGAGCACAGGTATATGTCAACACATCTGGCTTCTGGTTGTTTTTGAAACATAATTGCTTTAAAATGATAGGCTGTAAACATTTCGAGTCATAGCTCTGTATGCCAGGGAATGCCACCACCCCACAAACCTACAGGGGAGTCTGTAAAGGTAGATGAACCTTAAAAATGGCTATCTCTAATTCAGAGCAGATCTCCTCGAACTAGTACAAGACTCTTCACTTGGAGGGAGGAGGATCTTGAGTTCTCGGGAAGACTGGACTACTTAGCCAGATCCCATCTCAAAAACAGAAAACGACAACAAAAGGGCTACTGTCTGATTCTGGAATCCAGAAGGCAGTCACTAGCCCAGCAACGCACTCATGAATGGGTAACCACTCCACCACCAGGACAGATTCCTGGTATTTCCAAAACTTGGTTTATCACAATCACCTGGGGGCCTCGTTGGCCCAGGCTGTTCCTGGCCTCAACCCAGCCTCTGATTCAGAATCTCCAGGGGCGGGGTGTGAGAGTCTGGTTTTTTTTTTTTTTTACCAGAGCCCGGGTGATTGTTCATGACTCAGAACATGTGGGAAACAAGGAGATGAATGAACTGGTCCTAGCGGTTCCAAAAGGCCCCAGAAGTGCTGAGGGCTGAGCAGACGGTGCTGAGTGGAACCAGGGAACAGGGTCTGGGCAGGAGGCTCTAGAGAAACCTAGGGCCAGTCACCACCCAGGCAGTGAGCTTTGGGGGAAGGGGGCTCTTCCACAGCTAGGAAACTCAAGAGGGAGCTGAGCAGGCTTCCCAGTTCCCACAATAGGAGGAAATGGAGGAGAAAGGGCCTGAGAAAGAAAAAGCACATCCAAGTAAGGGTCCCAGGAGAAGGGTTGTCAAACCCAGCCCCCAAGCTCCTGCTTGTTTAAGACAGAGAGAATGCCCTACCCCCATTCCTGTCACCGGCTACAGATGCTTCCAGAATCTGCGCAGGATGTTTTGATTTCCAATCGGTGATGTTTTCACATTTATCTCTCCCACCAGTTCTCCTATGGACTTGGTCAGCTCTCATCTTCCAAGCGAGGGGAGCCCAACCTCTGGGAGTTAACTAACGGTGGTGACCCAGAGGCATGGATGTGCACACAGGTGCTGCCTCAGCTGCCCCAGTCATCAAGACAAGAGCAGCAGATGTAGAGTAAGTCTCAATTGTACACCATGGTTCTCACTAAGAACCATGCATGCTGGTCACATGTGCCCGGGGGGTTGGGGGAAGGTTTGAGGAGGTGGCTCAGCAGGTAAAAGTACTTGCCACCCAAGCCTGATGACCTGATCTCTATATCTGGAAATCACTGGTAGGAGAAAACAGGCTCCTCAGGTTGTACACACACAAACACACACACACACACACACACACACACACCTTTTTTTTTTTTAAAGGAAAGAACCCAAAAGCTTTTTTTAAAGATAAGGTCTTCCTGTGTAGTTCAGACTCTGCCACCACACCTATTCAGGCTTTGTGGGTTTTTTTAATTTCAAAATATGTGACAGACTTGCACCTTTTTCTCTTTTAGATAGGGTCTTTTGTAGTCTAGGCTGGCCTTCAACCTTCTATGCAGCCTTGTCTTCCTGCCTCTACCTCTTGAGTGCTGGAATTGCGGCCTTACAAGGGATGAAACCCAGGGCCTGCAACGAGCTGGGCAAGCATTCTACAGAGTTAGATGCCTTTCTCTCTCTAGTTTCCCTCCTCTGAAGAAAGGAATGTCATCATACGCAGTTAGTTGGCTTAGGCAGTATTGAGGATGGATCACGCAACCTTAGAGCAGGCTGACCCAAGATGCACCCTGCCTGAAGGGGCTGGGTTTCCTCTGTCTCCCATGGGTTCCGCCTCAGGACCTAAGCTGCCAGCCCTTCTCCTGGGGCCTTCATGTGGCTGTCCTCTTTCTCTTCAGCCTCTATTTCCTCCTATTGTGGGAACATGTCACTATTTCACAAGGGAAGAGAATAAAGGCTGGGACCTCCGTGCCCTTTCCTAGGAGTTCATTGAAAGACAAGCTCCAGCTCCACGTCCACGTTTTTCCAAAACACTGCTGCAGGGAACACTGTGAGAAATGTGGACCACGGGGAGCCAGGCATGGTGGTGCATGTCTGAGATTGCAGCCCACAGGAAGTGGAGGCAGGGGG
The DNA here is from genome assembly GCA_026225945.1 of Cricetomys ansorgei. NCBI lineage: Eukaryota > Metazoa > Chordata > Mammalia > Rodentia > Nesomyidae > Cricetomys > Cricetomys ansorgei. Next base: position 2,654,190 of record JAMJFZ010000882.1, on the reverse strand, counting down.
ATCAAGAATCCTAGGCCAGCCCAAACTACTTGAGATCCTGACAAGAAAGAAACTGTATGGGGAGAAAGGGAAAGGGGGGTAGGAGAAAAGGGGAAAGAGAGAGAGGAAGAGAGAGAGAGAAGGGGAAAGAGAGGAGAGAGGGAGAGCTGGGTGAGAGGGAGAGGGGGAGGGGGAAACCAATGAAAGCAATACACAGAAGTAACATGGCCATCAGCACACCCCTGTAGATTTTGAATTTCAACTTCTGCAGAATTCATTCATGTCAGGGTACAAACCAACCTGAGCAGAAAAAAAAATTAAATAATTAAGTAAGTTCCTAGGCCTCTGGGTTATACTAAATAAGCTGTCTTATTTTAAAATTTGACCTTTTTTTCAGGGGAAGGTAATGAAGTAGTTGAGTTGATATAGTATTAGTCTGGCAAGCCCAACACCTTGAGTTCAATCCCAATGTCAAATAAAAGCATGCATAAATGCCACAGGCCTGAATACCCACACTTGGAAGGTGGAAGCATGGTGGAAGTTCAAGGACATCTTCCATTATATAGGGATTTTAAGGCCAGCCTAGGATGTGTGAATGTATGAATGTCTCAAAAAAAAAATCTTTTTTTGAACAAGGGTCTAATTATGTAACAAGACTAGCTCCAAATATGCAGCAATCCCCTGACTCAGCCTCTGAAGTACCAGGATGGCCAATATGTACCATGGTACCCAACAAAAGAAAAAAAAAAAAACTTTTGTTTTTGGTAAGGTCTTTAAAGTCTAGAGAAACGGCTGTTCTTCCAAATGACTGAAGTTCCATTCCCAACATCTATGTCAGGCAGCTCACAACTACATATAACTCCAGTTTCAGGGCATCAAAGACTATCTTCCGGACTTTGCAGGAATATAAGTAGCATACACTCACACAGACACACAAATACACATGAATAAAAACTTAAACAAACCTTTTAAAAAATATATTTTTAAATAAAACAAAAGGAATACAGTGCCTTACTTTTCTGCTTTAAAATCTTCTTCCAAAATATTAAGGAACTAAAATATTTCCTTTTTTATTACAAGTTTTTTCAAGGGGCTAGAGTTCAAGGGGCTTAGTTCCTAGCTTTAGAATCAGGTGGCACACAACTGCCCGTAACTTCAGCTTGAGTTTCTGATGCCTCTGGTCTCCATGAGTGCTGTACCCCCCAACAGACTTACGCACATATACACACACATACACATAAATTAAAAACTAAATGTTCAAAATGTCTTCATTTGTTATTCCCCATCCTAAAACGACACACACAGATGAAATGAATTTAATGTGAGACTTTATATTATCACCTTCCCTCAATGTAGCTGGCTGTGTATACTTCCCAGGCATTGTGTCAGTCTTGCATCAAAAGATACACCCTCCTGACTCAAAAATCAACTCCTGCTTTACTAATCTGAGTATATGGCAAATGCATTTAAACACGGGTCTCTCTCCATAATGACGCCGGCACTTTTTACATTTGAAGAAGAAAGAATGAGTGTACTGTGGGTGGAATGTGCACAAACTTCAAACAAGTACCTGCCTGATCTGCTCGGAAAATGACTGACTCCTCGCTCGGCACGAGAACGTCCGCATACTCCCACGCTGGCTGGTGAGTAAAATATAACTTGGGACTGGGAATGTGATCTGGAAAGCCCTGGGGTTGGTCCTCAAACTGAAAATAAAAACAAACGGATAACCTACTGATGGAGAAAGTCCTTTTCATCATGAACACTTAATACTTTAGCATAAGAATCTAAAAAGAGATGTCTTCTTCCTCTTCTTCCTCTGCTTCTTCTTCTTCTTTTTGAGAAAGGGTCTCTTGTAACCCCAGCTAGTCTTGAACTCCTTATCCTGCAACCTCTATACCACCACACCACCAACCAGGTGTGTGCTACTATAGACAAGGCAGGCATATACATACATATACATATACATATACATATACATATACATATACATATACATATACATATACATATACATATATATATATATATGGCAGGATCTCTCTATGTAGTCCTGGCTGTCCTGGAACTCACTATGTAGTCCTGGCTGTCCTGGAACTCACGGAGGTCCACCTGCCCCTGCCTCCCAAGTGCTGGGATTAAAGGTATGCACCACCACACCAGGCATAGACAGGCAATTCTTAAGGTCAGGCACTTAGGAAAAAAAAAATTGCTTGCTCTACCACATAACCTAACGACATAATTTGTACACTCAGCTACTGTCAATTTCAATTAATACATTTAAGAGCTCTCCTGGGAGGAAAGGTGAGTGGAGACCACACTCCACCAACACCCTGATAGCATGTGGTATGTTTCAATGAAAGCAAGTCATGTGCAAATTTTACCAGATATACATTTAAGAGTGAGCCAGCACCTGCTTTTAGAAGTTCATTGAAGTCTACATTAGAAGTTCAGTGACGACTACATCTCCGCTGTGTCTTTAGAACTCTGCCACATAGATTGCAGAGATTCATTCTGAGGAAAAAGCAAAGATATTCATTCTGGCATCAGCCAACTTCTGCTGGGTAGGTTAGAGAACAACGGTCCATCGAGAGTAGGATGATACATATACCACATAGAACATTGCTCTCAAGTATTAGCCCACACAGACTGCCAAATTCTTAGACCTGTTTATGCAAAGATGGAGTCTATAGACTCTTTCTGCCAGTGAGCTACCTTTTTCAGAGGGAGGCCAATTGCTAGAGACAGGAAGAACCTTATGCATGCTAAATGCATGATCCACCACTGAGCCACACCCCCGCCTAGCCATTTATCTTCAACACCATTCATCTAGGCTCTAAAAATTACACACAGCATACCAGGTCCATTGTGTATGGATACACAGACAGGGCGCACACCATAGTATAAAGGGTGTCACTGTGGTTAGGTAGCACGGCAAACCCCTCTCAATGTTCCTGGAATCTAAATGGGGGGGGGGACGATATGTTTTTCTAGAACTACTATTTTAAAATGTTAACAAATTGCCTTTTCCTAGGCTCTTTTAACAACAGGATTTCTTATTTACCCAGGCAGTTCTTTGTTGCTGTCGAGACAGGGTTTCAGATAGCTCAGGCTGGCCTCAAACTCACTATGTAGCCTAGAATGTACTTCACTTTCTGATCTCCCTTCCTCTATCTCCCAAGGGCTGGATTTCAGGCACATGCCACTTCATTCTGTTTTATGTACTGCTGGGGACTAAACCCAGGGCTTCATGCGTGCTGGGCAAGCAATCTACCACTGAGCTACATCCCGGTCCCAATTTAAGTACTATTCTTCTTTTTTTGGTGTTTATGTTTGTTTGTTTTTCAAGACAGGGTTTCTCTGTTGTAACTCTGGCTGTCCTGGAACTCACTCTGTAGATAAGGCTGGCCTCGAACTCACAGAGATCCACCTGCCTCTGCCTCCCTAGTGCTGGGATTAAAGGTGTGTGTGCCACCACTTCCTGGCCCAGTAAGTACTTTTAAGACAAACCAAAAACAGTTTAGACCAGAAACATGAGCCTCAGTCTGTCCAATTTATTAACGCCTTTTACCAGCCCTGGAACTTTCATTTTTCATCTATAAAATGGGCTGAAAAATACAGCCTAGCCTTTCACTTCTCATGGTTTAGAAATCAAGTAAGAAATCTGAATGATAAGCTTTTAACGCACAGTCATACTTCACGGGAGTGTGTGGCTGTTAGGTATGAAAACCGGCGAATGGTGAACCTGGAGCTGGGTGAAGGAAGCTGGACAAAGACCACACACCATGAGTACGCTTGTCTGGAATGTTCAGAACAGTCAAACCTACAGAGGCAGAAAGTACAATGGAGGTGGCCTGGAGGTGGGAGGGTCAAAAGGAAAGGGAGAATGACTCCCAGCGGTGCAGGGTTCTTTCGGAACGATGGAAATGCGCTTAAGTGGACGCTAGGTCGTGTCGCACATCTCTGACTACACTGAAAGCCACTGGCTTACACTGTAAATGGGCGACTACCATGGTGGGAATTGGGGCCCAGGAAAACTATTTTTAAGGCAAAGCCACAGGCCTGTAATCCCAGCCACTTAGAAGTCTGAGGCAGGAGAATAGTGAGTGAGTTCAAAGGCTGCCTCAGCTACAAAATCAAGGACAAGGACAACATAGAGAAATGATGTCTCAGAATTTAAAAGTTAATAACAGGGATCTAGGGACACAGCTCAGTGGTAGAAGGTGTCCTAGCGTAGCGTAAGTCAAAGCACACTTCCACGGACCTTAAAAACGAAACAAGGCAGTTATGCTGAGTACCTACTGACTTCTGCAGAGCAAAGTCTTTTGAATGCTTACAGAGCCTAGACATAACTATTCGCATTTATGCCTGTTGTTATTATTTTTAATAAAGCCTTATTTAGTCAGCAGCAAAACTAATCAAGTTTTACTTTCAGAGAAACAGGACCAGTGAGATGGTTCAGTGGATGAAGGGACTTGCTGCCATCCTGACAACTTGAATTTAATCCCTGGGTCCCACGCCATGGAAGGAGAAAAGACTCCAGTAAGTTGTCCCCTGACTTCTGCACGTGTCGCGGCATGTACACACACACATATGCACACATTAAATGTTATTTTTTAAAAAATTAAATATGTATGTGATAATATCACATTCCAGTCACTGTACTAAGCTCTAGAAAAACAAAGGTGCTGCCATCTTTGGCCTCAAGCAGCTTGCTGTCTGGCTGAAGGAAGCAGAAGTAAAAGACACAACTTCAATCCCCTGTAAATTCAGTGTCAAGGTCTATATCAGTCAGAGTTCTCTAAAGAAACAGAACTGATAGGATGAACATATTTATTCTCTATATAGTCAATATATATATATATTATATATAGATATCTATCTCTATTATATAGTATATGTGTGTGTGGGTGTGTGTATACACACACACATACACATACATATACATATAGACACATACATATAGACACACACATAGGGGATTTATTAGAGTGACTTATAAACTGCATTCCAGCTAGTCTAACAATGGCTGTCTACCAACAGAAAGTTCAGGAATCCAGTAGTTGTTCAGTCCACACGGCTATGTATCTCAGGTGGACTTCAGTATAGACCAAAATACCAAAGAAATCTTTAATGACAGTGAAGGAATAGACTTGCCAGCAAGAGTGAGGGCAAGCAGGAAAAGAGAAAGAGCTTCCTTCTTCCATGTCCTTTAAAGCTGCCACCAGCAGGTGTGGTCCAGATTAAAGGTAGATCACACCACTTTAAAAGATACAGATCAGAAGTGGGTCTTCCTGTTTCAAATGATTTAATTTAAAAAAAAAAAATCACAAGTGTGTCCAGCTGCTTGGCTTTTAGATAACTCCAGATGTAGTCAAGTTGACAGTGAGAATAACCATCAAAAGGTCCATTCTTATGCCCAAACTGGATCCTTGGAACTACTTTCCCCAACATGAGACCATCAGAGATAGCATCAAAGGAGTCTTCATTGGACATGGGAAGAATAGTAATTTGTAGGACTTCGTATCTACGACATTTGAAGAATGGTAAGCCTGAAGAAATACTGCTCACAATCCTTGAAGCCAGCAGGACTGGTCCATAGGACTAACATGCTGATCTAGTGTTGCAAACATAGTCCATGCTTTTCGGATCATTCCCTGGTCATCTTACATGATGGTGGACTCTGGCAGCCATGAATGGACTGTTTCCTGGTCCTCTAGCTTTTGTGCTGCTGGGGTCTGTTACTTGCTCCATGGGAGCAGGTTTGTCTTACCAGAGGGATGAAATGAAAGTTCACAGGTAGCCCTCAGACAGTTCATGGAATGTTTCTACACTTTGGGCCCTATTTCGAGACACTCCTAAAGGGAAGGTACACACACAGTGGACAGTAAGCAAGCCAATCAAAGGTTTGGGCTCCAGTCCTCAGCCAGGACAAATCACTTCAAGTCTTTCGGCCTGGATTTCTTCTCTGATTACGAGTTCATGAAATCAGGGGCATTTACAGTCAATTCCCCGTACAAAGTCCACAAAGATCTGCTTTAAAAGAACGAAGGTATCAGGCACAGTGGTGCGTACGAGTCTTTAATCCTAGCACTCAGGGCTAGCTGATGTCTGAGTTCAAGGCCAACCACCCTCCACCATGTTGGAACTGTAAGTTTGACACAGTGCTACATAAGATCAATATGTAGGGTGGTTCGTTGCTTTTTAGCATACAAAAAAAGTTAAGTGTGTGATGATGGGGCCAAATCTAATAATGTTTTTAATAATTCATCTTTGTCTCTGTATGCACATCTATGGTCTCAGGAAAAACCTTCTTTCACGACCATATGAAAATGATCGACCAAGTTTAGTGGTGTGAAATTAAAGCCATTTAAGAAAACACGCTCATGAAAACTTTGAAAAAAAAAATTCAGTCACTTCAAGAACAACTGTAAAGAGAATGCAAGTGACTGCTGGGCAGTGTAGATTATTGGGATACACATCGACAGAGAAAGGAAAGTGAGCAGGAGGTGATGTCATTCCACATGCTGGAAGTTGGAAGTTAAAGGCAGGATGATCTGGAGTTCAAAGCCAATCTTAGCTGTATAGCAAGTTCGAGGCCAGTCTGGACTACATGAGATTCTATCTATAAGAAGACAACTCTGAGGAAGGAGGAAGGGGAGGAGGTGGAGGAGGAAATGTATTTAAATCATCAAGGGATGTTGTTCATTTTTCTACATTTTAGTTTAAAAAGTGTATTTGGCCTTGTTTTACAATTACTGAATGGGGCAACACTCCATTCCATGAACTAGAACGTGTTCCTTTTGTTTTGTTTTGCTTTGCTTACTTCCCTTAGATTTGTTCACCAGGCAGTTAGATCTGCCTCACCACATTGCAAATCAGGGATGAAACTGTCACTCACCTAGGTACACACACCACACACACACACACACACACACACACACACACACACACACATTAAAAGACACAGAAATAAGCAGGATTACCAGGTTGACAGTGAAATCCCTAAGGACAACATAACTTCATGGACGAGGTCATCATTCACATGAACTAAATATATTCTGATTATGTCCCCAACAAATTATGAAGTCACTTTGACTCCCGGCTCCCCTCAACCCCTCCCAATCTCCTGGGTAAAAGCTGTCCCCAGTCTATAAGGATGTGCTGTTAGGACAATCTGAATCAAGCTGACCAAAATAATGTAAAGCCATCATAAGATGAATGTACAACCTAGAAAGATGTATTATAAGTATAGAATATATCTAAGTGTAAGTAGTAGGTTTGAATCAGTAAAAATAAGAACTCCTAGGCTGCAAGATGGTTAAACCTGACTCAGTTTTTCTAGCAAGCTGGAAAACAAGCTACTCCGGATTACTTACGAAGTGATTCTAAGTGAGGCCATTTTTCATGCAGAGCTGCTGAAACCTAAGGCGTGGGTTGTTACACCAGTATCTCCCCTCCCACTCTGCAATCCATCAACCATCTCCAAATTACTCTTTGCACTAAGTATTGTGACCAAGTCCACGTACTGAAGAGGGAGAAACCGGCCAGACATCCCACTGAAAGTGTCTAAGTGCGGGCCAGCAGGAAATTCCAGTCGCTTCATTCATCAGAGCCAGTTAAGGCTGCTGAAATGGAACGGGCACTTGGAGATTACTGTCAGGACATAGGCTCATTTGGGAAGTTGGAGAAGGCCAAAGATGAATGGATCTTGAGTCCCAGCTCAAGGTCAAAGTCCTCTGAATAACAAAGAGCCCACGGTCAATCTGGGACAGGAAACAAAATTCAAGGCCAAAAGGATAAACCCTCAACTTTAGTTAGCATGCTTTCTTTGGTAGGTAAGGCCACAGGTACGAAACGAAGTGGGCAGCGGTGACAAGCTGCTCTAACCCTCGCGGCGGTCCCCAAAGACTACCCAACAATCAGATTCTCCTTAAGTGTGAAGCGCTATACTATACCCATTCTACACCCCTTGGCTTCTCAGACAGGACACCATCACTTTTTGCCATAACTGTGGGTGCTGTCAATTTCCCGCTGACCGGGCACTGGAACGAGCCATCCCCAAAGCCACACTCGGCGCCCACTCCACCAAGGTAACCTCCACGAAGCCAGAATCGGGGCTCGCCACACGCCCCTGCCACCGGCACTGCCTCCCACCCGAACCCCTGACACCCGTGGGCTCCCGAGGGAGGCCGGAGAGCCGAGCCTGGGCCACCAGGGGGCGGGAGGCAGCAGCTGGCCGAACGCCTCCGTGCCGCGGTGCCCTCCCCGGGGCCACCAGTCAGTCACTCACGGATTTTCACTCGCCGGTGGTCCAGGCGCGAGGCGGCGGCGTGCAGGGCGTCGAGGCGGCGGTGCAGCTCGGCGGTGCGGTGACCCAGTGCGGCCGCCTGACCCTCGAGCTCCCCGAAGATGTCCCCGGCGCAGCGCGACAGGTCGGCCAGCTGGGCGAGCAGACAGACCAGGCTGCGCGAGCTGACCTGCTCCAGCGAGCGGAAGAGCGGCGCGCCCGCAGCCCGAGCCGCCGCCGCCTCCGCGGGCCGGTGCAGCCGCGCGGGCTCCACGCTCCGTTGGTGGAAGGGCATGGCTGGGAGCGTGGGGCGCCGGCGGACCGGCGATCACGGCGTTCACGCCGGGCCCCGAGGGCGACGAGCGCGAGTCCGCATCCAACACAAAGGAGAGTCCCGGGGCAGCTGCCGCGGGGACGAGGCCGGGCGGCGAGAAGCCTGCAGACCCCAGCCGGGTGCCTCCTCCGGGGCTCCAGGGACAGCACGGCCGTGGAAGTTCCCGGAGCAGCTCCCGGGCGGCCACGGCGGGTCCCGCTCAAGTTTGCAAGCAGGAAAGCGCCGCGGATCCTTCCCTCCCTCCGGATTGGAGAGGGAGGAGGAAGCGGGGGAAGTGCCGCCGACACGGGCTCGAGAGAGGGCGGCGGGAGAAAGGGAAGGGGGAGGAGAAAGGCCGGCCGGGAACCACCTGCGGCTCCCGCGCCCGCCGCGCCCAGCGCCCAGGCCGGTGGCCGCCCGGCGCCCCAGCGCACCCTGCTGGGGCGGCCGCGTAGTCCCCGGGCTCCGGGTCGCCGCACACGCCCCCAGCCGAGCCCCCGGGCGCCGTGGCCCAGTCCCCGCCCGCACCCGAGGCCCGAGTGGGGCGCCGCGGAGGCGGAGGCATCGGGACAGCGGGGCCAGCCGGGATCCGGCTGCTCACCTGCGCTGCAGCGGTGGCGGTTTAGTCTACGTCCTGCCTCCCGGGGAACGCTGGGCGGTCTTTCTGGGTCCCTCTGGTCTCTCCCCTGCCAGGCTGCCAAGACTTCTGGGGCGCTTTGGCGATCCTCGAAGAAGACCTCAACAAGTCGTCCAGTGGCCAGGAGTTCTGTAGCCAACTAGGAGTCCAGGAAACAAAAAACAAACTCAAAACTCCGAGGACCTCTTGAGAGTGCTTCAGGAGTTTTTCTTGGTATCTCCCTAGTGGCTTCCCGCCCTTCGGATGAGAACAGTTCAGAGAGAGTTCCCAGTTTCATCCATCCCTCAAGCATTTGAGTTGCGTTACTAGAACCTAGAACCCCGAATCCAGGGCCTAGAAGATGGTGTAACTAAACGCCCTTGTGATCATAGTCACGAGACACTCAGCTAACTCAAACCTTCTGCTAAGAAGAATTTGAGGAGTCTGAGTCCAATATCCTGAAGCTAAAAATCCCACTGGCCTCATCGCTGTGTTTGCTCAGAAAAGGAATCCTTGTCCTTTGGTTTCTGTTGCGGAGTTGACCCACATTGCAGAACTGCTAATTGACCTTGCGATCAGTCTCCAAAGTAGTGCTGGTCTGCCTCTCTGTGGGACAGGAGGAAAGCAAGCAGGCAGCCTGAAGAGAGCATCTTTGGATAAAACTCACTGGACAAGCAAGGTGGGGGGTGGCTCACACCTTAAACCCCAGCACTCAGGAAGCAGAGACAAACGGATCCCTGAGTTCGAGCCAGCCAGCGGATCCCTGAGTTCGAGCCAGCCAGCGGATCCCTGAGTTCGAGCCAGCCAGCAGAGCAAGTTCCAGGACAGCCAGAGCCACACAAAGAAACCCTGTCTCAGAAAACCAAAAAAAGAGAGAGAAAGAAGAAGAAGAAAAAAAAAACAATAGACAAACCTTTTCCATCTTTCCCCTGTTGTACAGCAGCTTGTTTTATTGCGGTTGCTGTTGTTTACAATATATAGCATTAATGATCTCAGATCACCTACTAGGACCACCTGCAAGGTTCTGAGCAAAAGGTTTTTTAAACCTTGACATTTATGAAGCACAATATAAACAGTATAAAAAAGCGTGTGGTGTTACTTCAAGAAATGTCCTGAAGTGAAAAGGTGATGTTCCCACAGGCTTTTCTCTGACCTCATGAGACCACGAGTAACATTTTAGACTTCCCTGTAAGCCAGCCTACTGGTGGCACACACCTGTAATCAAGCTAGAGCATCAGGAATACCAGGCCATCTGCAGCTGAGCTATCCAGTGAGACTATCCCAAAAGAACGCTAAAAATTCTATACAACATAATATCCCCGGGTATGGTGAACTATCCCATGCTTTCTCATGTATTGAAGGTCATGCAAACATCACCACAGTCTATTTGGAGCATTTATCTAACTCCTCACAAACAGTTCTCTTTACAGCCCAACCCCAGACTCGCCACATGCAATCATTACTCCTGTGTTGATTACAGACTGCCCTATTCCAGGTATTTCGTATCAAAGGAATCCAGCAATCTGTGATCTTTTGTAGCTGACATCTTTCTCATGGTGTAATGTTTTCAAGGTTTATTCCTGTTAGAGTCCTCCTGTGCTTTTTTTATGGCTAAATAATATCCCATTGTTATGGATATGCTACACTGTGTTGATCCACTCAGTTAACAAGCATTTAGGTTTCTGCTTACTGGGCTATTAAGAGTAATGTTATAAACACATTCAGGCTTCGGTGTGGACACACATCTTCCTTTCTTTCAGGTGTACGTACCTGGGAATGGAATTGCTGGGTCCTATAGGAACTCTGTGTTTAGCCTTATAAGGAATTATGGGCTGTGTTCCCAAGCAGTGGCAGGGTTTTGCATTCCCACCAGCAACGACTGAGGTTTGTGCCTCTTCACTAATGCTGTTATTATCACTCCTTATCATGACAGCGGTTCTACAGGATGTGTCCAAATTTGCATTTCCCTGAGAACTGGTGATACTGGACACCTTTTTTTATGCTTATGGGCCTCCACTTGTTTATCTGGGAAAAGGCAAGGCTGGAGAAAAGTCTGTTCAGGTTTTTGCTCTGTTTTTTGTGTCTTTGTTTCTGTGGTGCTCAGAACTGAACCCAGTACTTTTTAGTGCTCTATCGCTGACCCAGATCTCTGGCCTCCACCCCTTTCTTAATTGGATGACTGTCATCATTATGATGTAACATATATGCACTTTGCTAATATATATGTGCATATATATATATATATATATATTTACACATGTGTGAACATATGCAAATCCCTTATATACAGTATTTACTTAATTGTAATGAGACCAAAGTAATCATTGTTATTTAGTTTAATTAAACATATTGCCTTGTCCCTTAATTTGAAAACACAGTTTAACTGTGTTCCCACATAAATTAATAGGAGAGAGTTAAGATGTTTTTGTGAGTTTGCAATACTGGAACAATCTCAACAGTTTTATTTCTTGTTTTGTATCAAACCCAAGGCCACCAGCGTGCTAGGCAAATCTTCTATCACCGAGCTAGAACCCCAGCCCCTACCTCTTTTTACCAGTGATAAGGCTTGAACTCAGGGTCTCAAGCATGCCAGGAATGCACTCTACCACTGAGCTACATCCCCTCTTTTGGTATTTAAAAAAGTGTAATTGATTGATTAATGACTTAGGCATACAGAGGACAAGCTTTAGGAATTGGTTCTCATCCCCCACCTCGTCCCCCACCTCGTTGAGACAGGCTCTCTCCTGTTGTATGGGCTTCACTCCATACTCCAAACTAACTGACCTGTGAGCTTCTGGACGATTCCATCGTGCCGTAGGAGTACTAGGATTACAGATATGTGCAGCCACATCTGGTCTTTTACATGGACACAGGGCTTGAACTCAGGTTGTCAAGCTTGGGCATCCAGAGGTTTCACCATCTGAGTTATTTCTCCAGCATTCTTTGGGTTTTTTAAGACACTTCTTATGCTGTAGTCCAAGCTGGCCTTGAACTCACAGCAGCCCTTCTGCCTCAGCCTCCTAAATGCCAGGATTACAGGTGTGAATCCACTGTGCTCAGCTTAGACAGGTGTGTGTGTGTGTGTGTGTGTGTGTGTGTGTGTGTTGAGACAGGGCTTCTCTGTGTAGCTATCTCTGGCTATCCTGGAACTTACTTTGTAAACCAGGTTAGCCTGGGACTCAGAGATCTCCCTGGCTCTGCCTCCCAAATGCTGGGATTAAAGTCATGTGCCATCACACCTGGCCTTTAAACAGAATTTTAAATGGACAATGGGAGACAACATTTAAATTACTTTACGAATACAGGCCATGGATCCTATTTTATTCCATGTTCTGGTTATATGTAGAATTTAAATTCAGCTTCTCAACCAGTGAAGTCATTTTATCAAAACATTTTATTCGGAAGCTGGGTATGGTAATGAAATCCCAGCACTCTGGAGGGTGAGGTGTCATGAGGACCTTGAGTTCAAGGCCAGCCTGGACTACATAGCAAAAACCCTGCTGAAGAAAGGAGGGAGCTGGAGGGGGCTGGGGTAAGGGTGAAAGACTTGCTTTCTGCAGTTAAAACTTTTCCCAATTCCCAGCAGGAGCCCTTTGTGAGCAGAATTATGAGAGTAGTGTTCCCACTCGCCCAGCCAGCTGGCAACCACACTCTGCGGTAGGAAGAGTGGGGGAAGACAGAGAGGCTGGGCCAGAGTCCTGGGATGGAACTCTGACAGTCACATCACACTCTGGCTGCTTAGGTGTGCACTGTGGGAATGTGCTCTTTTCTGAGCGCTCCTGGGACCTCACCCTGAGTAACTGGCACAGGTGAGTTACTTCCTGATGCGGGCAATGGATCGATTCTAACGGCTTCTTCTACCCCAGCGCTGGTTTTCCTTCCTTCCACTGCACAACGGTTCTTGCCTTTCAAGTCTTTTAGATCCTCATTGAGACTTTTCAGATGGATCTCTTTTTAAAATGTCCTCAGGCCACCCAACTTCCTGTAGCTCATTCTAAATGTAGTCTCCTTTTGAAAGCCTGTGGGTGAAAGCCAGGTGTCAGGCCTATGCCCGAATTCCCAGCACTGGAGACAGACAGAAAGATGGCTAGGCCAACCCCGTCTACTTAAAGAGTCCCAGGCCATAGGCCTGCATACTGGCTCTGTGGATTAAGGCACCTGCTGCCAAGCACTGAGACCTGAGTTTAATCCGCAGGACCTGTATGGTAGAAGGAGAGAACAGATTCCCACAAGTTGTCTTCCAACCTCCATGCCTGTGTGTATGTGTGTGTGTGTGTGTGTGTGTTTGAGTGCGTGCATGTGTGCGGATGTGCACAAACACATACACATACACACACACACACACACACATACCCACCTTTCTGGCTCTTGCCATGTGATGGCCTGCAGCTTCTTGGAACTTGCCCAGCATAAAGGCCTTCACCAGGGATGGGGAGTATAGTACAGTGACTGAGCATGTGCTTAGCACTGAAGGCCTGGATTCTACCCCCATTGCTTACCTTGAAAGTTTTCAGATGCAGCCCCTCATCTCCAAAACCATAAGCCCGATTATACCTCTTTATAAACTTAGCCGCCTCGGGTATTTTGGTATGGGAATAAGGGAAAGGGCAGTTCAGCGCACGTCTCACTCCATGTGGTGCTAGATGCTGATGCACTTACCTGGGGGCTAAGAGCGGGACTTTTGTGCAGCTTTGCCTAAAAAGAAAAAAAAAAAAGAAAAAAATCCTTAAAAAATTCTCCTTGAAGGGTTGGGCTATAGCTTAGTGGGACAGCACTTGCCTGGAATGCTTGAGGCCCCAGGTTCGATCCCCAGCACTGCAAAACAAACCCCTTCTCTGGGTTGGGGAGATAGATCATCTGGCGAAGTCTTGCTATGCAAGTATGAGGACCTGAGTTCAGCTTCCTAAAACCAAGAGGAAGAAGAAAAGAAAAAGCTACATAGTGGAACATGGCTTAAATCCCATGACGGGAAAGGTGGAGGCAGGAGGATTCCTGCACCTTGCCCAGCCCTTGAACTCCATGCTCAGTGAGAGATCCTGTCTCAAAATAATAAATTTTAAAAATAAGTGTTAGGAAAAACCAAGGGAGACATCAGATGTCTACTTCTAGCCTGCCACACCCATGTGCCTACATGTACATCTGCACACATACATGAACACATCCACAAAACCTCCCCATAGTCAATAGATTGACTTCTTTATGCCCTTTTTAACCTAGTGTCCAACTGACCCTCAAGTACTTACTTCATATTTGGTTTTTCTTGAGCGTTAGTCACAGCTTTCTAAGTAAAGCAGAAGGAACGATTGTACCAGTGTGTAAGAAGCATATTGGTATTATCCAAGAAGGATAATTCAGTGTCACTAGGTTAGGTGGTTGGGCTCTGTCCTGTGACACTGTAGATCTCAACAGTCATCAGAAGAAAGGAGCCCTGAGGTCCTTAGCCAAAGGCATATATAAGATGATGACTAAAACTCTTCATAGAGTTGCTCACTCACTCTCCTGGAGAAAAGGGAAAGGGAAAGTCCCTGACTGGTTACAACACTGAAGTGTGTGTGTGTGTGTGTGTGTGTGTGTGAGTGTGTGTAACACATATTCCAAAAGTGAGTACACAGTACAGATAGGCTACACATTCTCCAGCTCTTTGATAGACAGAAAATACTGGTTCTGTGTCAAAAGTCTAATTGTTGGTGTGTTTTAAACACCATCCACTGAAGAGAAAGGAACAAATCATCTTGATGTAAGAAGCTTCAGCAGGCTCTTTGGGATACAGTCCATGAGATACTGTACCCTAGGGATGGAAATAGCTAAGAGACAGTAACCTTTGTCCATCTGGAAACTTCACTGAACCTGAATCTTTCTGCCATTAGCAGACACAGACAATGTTGTTTTCCTACGGATTGAAATCAGCCCTGATCTTCAATTAACCAGAGATCTTCTTAAGGTGCAAATCTGATCGCACCCCTCCCAAGCTCAAAGTCTTAAGGCTTTTCAAAAACTATCTTTAGGATTATCTCCGAGGACCACAATGAGCGCCTGGGGGTGTAAGTCCCTGTCATGCTGTCAGTCCTGTTTCCTGCTTCGCTTCCTCCTCTCCCGCCTCCTCTACTGAGTAACACAACCCGCAGCCTGTTTTCTTCACTCCAACCATCCTCCCTTCTCTTTATCTTCTTTGTTCAGTTGGTTCTTTGGATTTGGATTCAAATGTCACTTCCTTGGCAAAACATGCCCTCAAATTCCCAGGCAGGCCTTGCTATCGTGGGGCACTGAACTTCCCAACATATGAGATTGTATTCGCACATGGATACGATTTAGGGCTAATATTTGTATTTGAATTATGAAAAGAAACAAACTACCTCGTTCACTTGTGAGAATTTAATGAAGAATTCACAAACAGATGCCAGGCACCTGGGGACTAGCAATCACAGAAGGGTTAGAATTCTGGGGTGTGAAATGAGGACGGGAGAACCGTCTAGCACCCCGCAGGACCCAGGATGGCAATGCCCACTCAGCCAGTAGAAATAAGAACCTAATTCTTAGGAGGAAAGAGCAGATGGAGAGTACACACGGGACACAGACCGACAGGTGGATAGGTGGAGCTCAGGAAGCAGATGAGATTCAGATTCAACAAAGACCCATGAGCCACACACCAGGAGACTTCCTCATAGTAACTCTCAACTTCACAGCTATGTTAAACTGCAAACAGAATTGTCTCCAATTGTTTTATTGTTTGTTTGAGACAGAGGCTCATGTGGCCCATGGTTTTGTCAAACTGGATATGTAGCTAGGGATGATATTAAATTTCTTTATCCTCCTGCCTCTGAAAAGCCTAGCGCCCCTAGTGGTAAAGGCACTAACCTCTCCATTTAATGTAAGGACTCATTATAGTACTCACTATCCCATAAACCTCTGTTTTCCCAGAAATCCTTGTTGCCACCTAACATTTAACAAGCCAATCCAGTGCCAGGGTTCTGACCAATCAGAGAGATCCCCTGTTCCCTTTAAAATCCCTTGCAAGAAGCCTCTCAGGGGTCAGCCATCTTGTGTGGTGATGCCAGACCCCAGTGCACTGGTTTGCTCTGCAGAATAAAGGCTCCTTGCTTTTGCATCAGAATTGGTGGTCTCCTGGTGGTACTCTGGGAGGAGGAGGATTTCAAAAATCCGGCACAACACCTCTGCCTCTCAAGTGATAGGATTACAGGTGTATGCAACCATGTACCGAGTCTAGTTTTTGTTTGTTTGTTTTGAGCATATTTTGTTTTAATTTTTAAGATTTATTTGTTTTATTATTTTATGTACATGAGTGCTTAGCCTCCATGTATGTATGTGCATCACATACATTCCTGGTGCATACAGAAGTCAGAAGGTATCAAATCCCCTGGGGTTACAGATGGCTGGGAGCCACCATGCGGATGCTGGAAAATGAACCAGGGTCCTCTGAAAGAGTAATAAGTACTCTTAACCACCGAGTGATCTCTTGAGCTCAAGCTTCTCCATTTTAACATTTAACATGCTCTCAAGGACTGGGGATGTAGCTCAGTTGGTAGAGGACCTGCTTAGTATGTATGAAGACCTCGGTTAAATCCCTACAACCACATAAAACCAGGCGTGGCACAAGGTTGCACATACCTTAGGATTCACTTGGGAGGTACAGGCAGGAGGATAAGGAGTTTAATGTCATTCTAGGCTACACAGAGACTTCAACCCAATCTGTCTTTAATAAATAGTGATACACCCAGTGAGGAGTGGTGACTCACCTGCAGTCCAGTCCGAGCACTCAAGAGGCTAAGGAAAGAGAGTTTTGTATTAGAGGGAAACCTGGGCTCTAATAACATGTCTCTCTTTCTCTCTCTCTCTCTCTCTCTCTCTCTCTCTTTCTGTGTGTGTCTTTTTCCATATATATATATGTGTGTGTTTGTGTGTGTGTATATATATCATATATAAATACATTTATATATGATATATATAATATATAAAGTATATAATTGTGTTTATATATATAATATATAAAGTATATACTTGTGTTTATATATATAATATATTCAAGTCACCCACATTGAGAATTAAAACATTTCTTTTTGTCCTTGTTGCCTATTTAATTAGCTATTCTTTTATATTCAATGTGGAGCTCAGGAAGCAGATGAGATTCAGATTCAACAAAGACCCATTAGCTGCACACCAGGAGACTTCCTCCTAGAAACTCTCAAATTCACAGCTATGCTATATGGCAAGTACAATTGTCTTGAATTTATTTGCTGTTTATCCATTCTTCCTTTTATTGTCAAGTTTCTAGAGGGATCTGCATTAGTCCACAAACCATTTATAATTTGTTTTCTCATCTTTCATTCCTCTGAAATGGCTCTGTCCATGGCTACAGGACCTGCCACTGGTTCTGGCCCTTGGCTGCCTGTCACTCCACACATTCTGACTAGGGCCATGTTCTCCAAACTCTGTCTCCAGAATTCTCTCAGGTTCCTCTTGCTCATTCCATGTCCTTCTTTCCTAACTTCAGAAACTGGAGGCTATCAGCACACCAGGAAAGGAACACACATGGAAAATGTAGCTTTTACTTCCCTTTGACCCCTAACCTCAACCCACAGCATCTCTAGGACCCACTATACTTCATTTCACGCAAGAATTTAGGCTATCCCGTGCCTCTTTCACTATTACTTAATCACTGACAATGCCCAAGTTTATATCCTTGGTCACAGGCCTCGTCTCCATTCTTACCACTTATTAACTGTAAACCTTGGGGAAAGTCATCCGCTCTCATGTTTCAGTTCCTTGACTGTAAAATGGAGATGATAAGGGGATTATCTTCAAATGCTTGTTGTAAGGGACATGTGCATTAAAATGTGTCACATATTTCAACATCTGGTACCTACTAGCTTACTATGAACACATGTTGCTACGTTACTATGCCTTCCCTCCCTTTCCAATTCCATACCAGACATTCGATTGATAAAGACATTTCAACTTGAAAAGCTTCGCATACATGCCCCTGAGGACATCTACTCTGGGATCAAAGTGGGGATATCACTCAGAGGCTGAAGGGGGGCGGGGTTGTTGTAAACTTGGTGCCAGTGTGGTCTACATTAACAAGACCTTGTTTTAAAACAGCACCAAAAGACTAATGATGTCTAAACCTTAGTAAGGTGATTTAAAAAGTGAAAAGAAAGAAGATAACATCTCAAACAGAGTGACTGAATGGTAGCCCAATGCTGTGGCGACTCACCAAAGAAGAGATGGAGGCATATCCATAGGTGTAACCTCAGCAGAGGGAACCACTATCATGGCAAACACCATACTGGACAGTAGAACCCTCAGCGTCTCAGCTCAGGTATTTTTATCGATCCAGAACTCTGATAGCATGTGCAGATCATCAGCAATCAAACATCCCCTGTATCAATCCAATGCCTGCAGATAATACAAAATACCAAGACCTAGGCAGCCCATTTCCCAACAGTGCACAAAACAATTATTTTATTCATAACTAAAAATAAATTTCCACAACAGCTCTCCAATGATAATTCATGAAGTTTGCAAAGAACAAGGGCAAAGCTCTGAACCAAAATAGGACAGACTTGTCTCCCCAGGACAGAAGGGACTGACCTCCTGAGGCACATACTTCTTAGTCTGTTGTTTTCAGGCCTGTGCTTTGCCTAGCAGCTCTACAGACGCATGTGCTTCATTCTGCGGGGTCAGATTAGTCCTCAGAGAACCACTGCCGCCCAGTCATCACCTGAAAAATCAGTACTCATCAACGGACAACGCAAGAAACCACTTAGAATCCCATTTCTCTACTTGGTACAGGTACTGCTTACCACAGCTTCATTCATTTCTTTTAAAAACTGATGCTAGGAGCAGTGATGCTTTCAGGAAGAAACAAGTATTTTTCTCTCATGATTAGTTCTTAAATTTTTTTTTTTTTTGGTCCAGGAGGTGATGGCACACACCTTTAATCCCAGCACTTTCGAGGCAGAGGCAGGCAGATCTCTGTGAGTTTGAGGCCAGCCTGGTCTACAGAGTGAGTTCCAGGACAGCCAGGGTTAAAACAGAGATGCCCTGTCTTGAAAAACCAAAAAAAAAAAAAAAAAAAAATTGGGGTGGGGATAAATCCTAGAATTCTTTACATGTCAGGTGTGTGTGTGTGTATGTGTGTGTGTGTGTGTGTGTATGTGTGGTTTTGAGACATGGTTTCATGTAGCGCAGCCTGGCCTCGACTTCACTATGTAGCTGAGGATGAGTCTAGGATTGCAGGCAAGTGCTACCACGCTGGTTTATGCAGTTCTGGAACTGAACCCAGAGCTTCGTGCATGCTAGACAAGCACTGCACCGAGTAAGTTACATTCCAAGCCCACACAAAGTTGGTTCCTGAGCTAATCCCTTGTAGAACAGCATCGGGATGAGCTGTGTGTTCTGTGTGTTCTATTCGTGCCCTTTTCTCATCACTGCAATTGCTTCCTGTTCTACTTCCTATTGAGACAGGCTTTATAGTATGTTTCTTTTTTTTAAACATTTATATAAGGTCAGGTGCTTCAAACCTTTGGTGGAAAAACATGAGGAACACACTAAATTTAATAGACAGTGAGTTATTTAACATAAACAATGTAATTCCCAACTAACTTCTCTTATTGCTTTTCTGGGTGTTTGGGGTTTTATTTGTTAACTTGTTTATTTGTTTGTTTATTTCGAGACAGGGTTTCTCTGTTGTACGTCTGGCTGTTCTGGTTCTTACTCTGTAGACCAGGCTGGCCTCAAACTCACAGGGTTCTGCTTGCCTCTGCCTCCTGAGTGCTGGACTTAAAGGCGTGTGGTGTGCCACCACTGCCCGGCTGTGTTTTGGTTTTAAAGGCAGGTTTTGTTTTATGGCCCAAGCTGGCCTCCTACTCACAATCCTTCACCCCAGTCTCCTGAGCACTGAGGTTACAGGTGTAACACCCAGTTCCTCTTTCTGCTTTTTACTGTTCTAAGGCTGCACACATTCTTAATCCAATATCAAGAGGAGGTCCTGAACTAGTTAAGCACCCCTGATAAATGCAGTGACTGTCTTTCAACCCAGACGGAATAGACCAAGCAAGCCCCTGAATCACAAGTGCTCCATCTGGACATGTCAAATCATCTCACTGAAACAGGAGGCCTCTCCCTTTTCCAGTATTCATTCATGTTCCAGATAATGGTCTTCCATTAAGATATTAAGTTGGGGCAAGCTAGGCCAGGCACGGTGATACACGCCTTCAGTTCCAGCATTGAGGAGGCAGAGGTTGAGACAGAAGAAGGCATATGTCTGTGAGTTCAAAGCCAGCTTGGTCTACATAGTGAAATCCAGGCCAGCCACAGCTACCTTCTGAGACTCTGTCTGAAGAGGGGAGAAGGAGGAGGAGGAGGAAAAAGAGGAGAGGGAGGGAGAGGAGGAAAAGGAGGAGGAGGGGGAGGAAGAGGGGGAGGCTGGATATCTGCAGTCATGTGGTAGAGGCAAGTTCAAGGCCAGTGGTCAGTGTGACTACATAATGAGACTCTTGTCTTAAAAGCGAGAAAGATCATCTGTAATCTTGTAGGCAACTGTAATGAAACTTACTGGGTCACACATATACCAAGAAAAGAGAGAGAGAGAGAAGGAGATTGGGGCTAGCTGGGAAGAAGAGATTAGTGAATGGGGGAGGGGAAAAGAAGACAGCACTGGGTGAATACGATCAAAAGGCATTATTTAAATATATCAAAATGTCACATAACTAACACATAACTATAATGTGCATAACTAACACATGCTAACAAGTTATTAGAGATAGGGGAGGAAAAAGACAAGGCTCCAAAATGTATTATTCCACACATTTCATAGTATCTCCATTTCCCAATTTCCATTCCTCATTCTGTCTCTATATGGCCACTTGATTATTTCACTCTTCCTCATCTGAAAGAAGTGGGGGAATATGACCGAGTAGTTGTGTACCAGAGACGGGAAAAGGTTGAACCCCAATTCTCTACAGTCAAAGGGAGAAATTAAGGAATTCTTTCCCAATTTTATGAAGCTCTGAAAAAGTTCGTTCTGGAATTACCCATAGAGATAGCGTATATGTTCCATCCGAGATAATGACTTCGTTATCTACTTCTTTTTGTCACAAAGCCCTAAGCATGCCATTAAAACAAAAAAAAAGATCTTTTCTAGTTATAGAAAGCTCATTTAAAATTTAGGATCCTTGCTTTCCTGGTTTTACTCACTTACTAGTTAAACCTAATGTTTGCATACAACATCCTTCAAGAACATAAGTCAATGCGGGGGGGAATCATTGTCACGCTTGTTAAGTCTTCAGGAGAAAAAAAAATTCTCCACTGAGAAAAACTTTGGGAAACACAATCCTTTTTCTTCGTTTCTCGCATCTCATGAAAGTAGCTAATTATAATTCTGGCTATTTCTTTTGGGGAAATGCAAAATGTTAATGTTTTAAATTATCATACTCAAGTAAATAAAAGCTGTCAGGAACAGACTACTACGTCATTTTGTGCAGGTAGTTGATAATCTGCAATATTATCCGTCCTGGAGAATCAGAGCCAGGGCTTTTTTACTAACTTGGGCGGGGCCGTAGGATGCTCCCATAAGAAGCATCTTCGTCAGGACTGGACCTACTGGGAATGAAGATGCCGCCTCAGGGCCCCTCCCTTGCTTTTTCCAGGAAGGAAGCCTTGCTAATGTTTTCAAAAGGTCAAACTTTTTTTTGCAATATTTGTAAAAATGAGTTTAGTGTTCTTGTTTTCTGCAAGAGACGATCCAAAATGATTTGGGTTTCTGGTTGCCTAGAACCTGGATCAGTGCCTCGTCTAACTGAAAAGCGATTTAACACACCAATGCCGGAACTTCAGCACACCAGAGCTCTTCTGTTTGACGATTACTCACTTCTGTTTTGTGTATGCATGTGTACATGTGTGTGTATGTGCGTGTGTATGCAGGTGTGTGCGTGTGTATGTGTGTGCGTGTGTGCATGTACACACATGCATGTGGAGGCCAGATAAGAATGCAAGGCGTTTTCTCTGTCATTATCAACCTTAGTTTTTGAGACAAGGTCTTTCACTGAATTTGGAGCTTCCCAATTCAGCTAGAACTGGCTGGCTAGCAAGCTCCACGGAGCTTCTGAGATTAGAGCAGTGGTTCTCAACCTGTGGGTCACGACCCCTTTAAGCATCATGGTTGCATAAGACCATCTGCATACCATATATTTACACTACGACTATAATTAAACTTACAGTTTTGAAGTAGCAACAAGAAGAATCTTATGGCCAGGGGTCACCATAACATGAGGAACTGTATTGAAGGTTCACAGCCTTAGGGAGAGGGAGAACTGCTGGGTTAGAGGAATAGAACACCACACTGGGCTGTTTACCTTGGGCTTTGGGGATCTAACTCAGGTCCTCCTGTTTGTGCAGCAAGCACTTCACTGAACAAGCTGTCTCCCCAGCTTCCTACTCCCTACTGTAAATTATACAATGCTGAAAATAAAGTGTATCTGTTTGGGTCTTTTATGTAAGATTATTAACAAAGTACTATGGAAATATGTGAATTGAGTATTTTTGATATCGAATAAGCCCAACTATAATCTTAATAATTAGGTTTTAACTTTTATTAATAATAATTTAGCCATAATTCACATTATCTGATGGACTACAGAAACTTGGCGATAATTCAATACACAATAAAGATGTCATAAATCTAACCTTTAAAATAAATTTGTCTGTAATGAATTGACATATAACAACCCCAGTATCTTACCTTTCACAATAAAGCACACTAAAAAAATAACCAATATGTTAAGACCATAAAAATTGCATGTCCATTATAATATTTTGATATGGAAACTAAAAGTTTGTCAAATAAGAACATGTATAATAATTGTCAAAAAACACTTTCTCTGTAATTTGAGTCTAGAAATTCTAAACGTAGCCATGCTTGCTAATCCTGGCTACTTGGAAGCCTTAAAAAGAGGAAAATAATTCCTGAGACAGCTTGGTACTCAGAAACCACCCAAATTTTTGTGGCCCACAGTGAACACCTCCATTGTGCCGAGAACCAATCAGGCAGCCGAAGAGAAATGTGGAGCATAATTCTGAGAAGCTATAATTTCACCCCTTGTGTTTCTGCCTCTCTGCAGTACAGTGGTTTCGTTTACATGATCCGCGGGTTCCAAATTACGTCTTAGAGCGTGTTACAGACAGCAGCTCCAAATTCACTTCACCACCTAGCACAGAACTCCCAGGGCTGTCGTGGAGTGCTGCTCGCTCCTGGAACGCTGCGGGTGGTGACACCACGACAGGTATAGCAAGCCAGAACAGACTACATATGCCCACAGTCCCACCTGGACCAAATACTACGCTCTGTCCACAGAGCTGCTTGTACTTGAACTGTGCTCCGGCCTCCATATAGGCCTGGTGCCTCAAACTGGAGGGCAGGGAGAAAAAGCAGGGCGTGTCCTCCTGGAATATGACAGTGGCTTCCTTCTTTTAAAATGACTGACTTTTGCAAGGCACACATCCTACTGGGCCAGACGCCAAGGGCTGCACATGCTGTATCTTGATATCTACAAACAGGACTGCGGGTGACTTATCAATACCGCCATTGTGCAGGTAAGAAACAAATTCGGAAGAGTTGATGTACGACGGAATAGAAAGCACGTAAGACCGTAGATTTCAGCGTAGTCTGTCAGACTCGGGAGTCTGGACAGAGAAACATTATGCCAGTGGTTCCTGGGCTGTTTAGTTTTTGTCAACTTGACACGGACTAGAGTCACCTGGGAGAGGAAGCCTCAGTTAAGGAATTGCCTCCACTGTCTGGGCTGTGAACGTGTCTGTGGAGCATTTTCTTACTTAATGGTGGGAGGGCTCATCCCACTGTGGGCAATGCCTCCTCTAGGAAGGTGATCCTGGGTTGTAGGAGAAAGGCTGCCAGGGGGAGCGGGTCATTAGCAGCAGCACCACCCCTCGGTGGTCTCTGCTTCAGTTCCTGCCTTGAGTTTGGCTTTGGCATCCCTCAGTGACTGACAACTATTGGGAGGGTTAAGCCAAATAAACCTCTTTTTTTTTTTTTTTTTTTTTGGTCATGGTGTTTATCACAGCAACAAAAAGTAAACTGGGACAGTTTCTAAAATACTAGTTAGTATACAGGTGCTGCCTCGAGCATGAGAGCATCATTTATTTCATAAATGCATGATATAGAGATGGCAAATCCCAGGCAAACACTTTCCACTGGGTGACATCCCCTGCCCCAGAAAATAATTTCTAATGAAGGTTCTTCAGCCCTGTTTCCTATCAACTACAAAGGTTTAGTAGTGTTAAATCAACACCTTTCTATGGGTCCAAGCCAGGGCTCAGTCCTTTTTGTTAGGAGTGTATAGCTGGTGTGTACTATTTCATGGTATTTATTTACAAAAAATGCTGCTTAGCAATGGAGCCTTGCTGGAGGAAGTGAATCACTGTAGGCAGGTCTTGAGGTTGGGTGTTTTCTTTTTTGTTGTTGTTGCTGTTGTTTGTTTGTTTTTTGTTCGAGGCATGGTTTCTCTGTTGAAACTCTGGCTGTCCCAGAACTCACTCTGTAGACCAGGCTGACCTCGAACTCAGAACTACCTGCCTCTGCCTCTGAGTGCTGGGATTACAGATGTGTGCCACCACCGCCCAGCTGGCATCGAGCATTTTTAGGGCTGGGTATAGACCAGTTGGTACATAGCTCTAATACATGTAGAGCCCTGGTTTTGATCTCCAGCATCACGTAAAACTGGATGTGCTGAGTGGTTCATGCCTGAAATTCTAGCACTCAGAAGGTGGAGGCAGGAGAATGTGAAGTTTCTATATCATCCTAAGCTACCTAGCAAGTTGGCAGCTAGCCTGGGCTACATGAGACACTGTCTCAAAAAAATTCTATTTTAATAGTTGGATAAGATCTGTATATATATAAGACATGAACATGTAAAACTATATAGTAGAGCTGGTGAGATGGCTCAGCAGGTAAAGATGCTAAGCGGATGTCACAGCTATGCTGTTGAACTTCCAGACTATAAACTAAATAAACTTACCATCTTTAGAAATTACTCTGGCTTAGACATTCTGTTACAGCAAGGGAAAATGAGATAAAATCTACAATTTACAAAAATCATTTCAGAATTGACTTTTTGACTTATAACTACAAAGCTCCTCAATGATAATGTAAGTTAAAAACTTCGAGAACATAGATGGCCTTTGAGAGAGAGTCTTGAATGTGTTAGGCAAGCACACAGCCACTGGCTATGTTTTTGTTTCGAGACAAAAATCCCTCTATGCAACTCATGGTGGACTCAAATTCACTATTTTAGCCTTCCAAACAATGAGGGTATAGGCATGGGCTACCCTATGCCCACCCAAGGAGCTCTACCTTTGACTAAGTCTGGTGTAGTGGTTCTGTTTTTGTGCATAATGCTGTAGTGTTGTGTTTAAGAAATCAGTGGTGCTAGGTATACTGGCACATGCCTCATATTCTCAGCACTTGGGAGGCTAAGGCTTGAAGACCATGAATTTGAGGCCAATCTAGGCTATATAGTAAGGCCTTCTCTCAAAACAAAATCCAACCAAATAAAAAGAAAAAGAAGAGGAGGAGGTAAAGGAAGAAGTAGAAGAAAAGCATTCCCCAGTTGTGTAAAGAAGGAGGAGGAGAAGGAGGAGAAGGGGGAGGGCATTCTCTGAGTTGTGTGAAGAAAGGGGGTGGAGTTGCCCTGTAGATCAGGCTGGCCTTGAACTCAGAGATCTGACTGCCTCTATCTCCCAAGTGCTGGTAGTAAAGGCATATGTCACTATGCCCAGTCCTGATTTTGAGTTTTGTTGTTTTGTTTGTTTGTTTTGAGACAAAGCCTCACTATATAGCCCCTATTGGCCTGAAACTCCCTACGTAAATTAGGCTGTATTTGTCTGCCTGCCTCCCAAGTACTAGGATTAAAGGTCTAAGCCACCACACCCAGCTTACCTACATGTTTGCATGCACACCACACCTTTGCCTGATGACCACAGAGGCCTGAAGAGGGCATCATATTCCTGGATCTGGAGTCATAGTTGGTTGTGAGCCCCTATGTGGGTGAGAGCAGCAAGTGCACTTAAACCTTGAGCCATCTCTCCAGTCCCTGGAGACAAGATCTTAGCCCAGCCTAGCCTCAAAATTACTATGTAACCAAGGTGACAGTCTAGTTTTGTTTCCTGTTGCTATGATAAAATACTCTTGATAAAAGCAACTTGATAAAAGTAGGGAAGAAAGGGTAGATGGTAGGTATACGTTCGATCACAGTTCCAGGTTACAATCCATCACAGCAGGGAAGGCACAGCAGAGAGAGCCAGAGGAAACTGGTCACATGACATCTATAATCACGAATATATAAAATATGATATAATATACATACATAATAATAGAACAATGAATGCATACATGCTTGCACTCTGCTTGCTTTCTCCACTCTTATACAGTTCAGATCTGACATAATCAAGACAATCCTCTACAGACAAACCTGCTCTAGACAGTCTTTCATTGAGACTCTCTCCCCTCTTGATTCTAGATTGTATCAAGAGGACAATAAAAACTAACCATCACAATGACCAACCGTGAACTCTTAATCACTCTTAATCCCCACCACACCCAGTTCAAAAAACACCACTTTAGTCATTTAGAAATGGAAGTGTGAGACACAAGACACACATAAGGATGGTTTCCTGTAGGAGTAACTGGAGAAACAAAAGGAGTGGGTGCTAGGAACTGAACTTGGGTCCTCTGCGAGGGCAGTGAGGGCTCTTAACCTCTGAGCCGTCTTGCCAAGCAAAAGAGAATAGTTTTGCTGAGCATAAATAGGTTACTAGCTATCATGAAATGAGTAAGTTTATTGTCAAATGTAAATGGCACAATGTACAAAATTTCAGAGTAAGTACATTAAGAGACCTACGTAAAGAACAATCAAATATTAGGAAACAGACTTTTAGACAGTCGAGTAGAACAGAATACAAGGAACATAAAATGCATTGGATTTATGAGAATATCTAACTGAATATTTTGAATATTGAATCATTTTCAAAATATGAAATATGAATCATTTTTAAGAACTTCATTTGTGTCTCCCCTGTTGGGAACTCAGTACATTTTCCCGCAGGAAGGAGTGTTACGAAACCTACTGTATCTTTGCTCTTTGATATGGTGCATCAGAAACACTAGAAGTGAAAACAAAACAAATATCAAAAGGGAGGGAGGCGCTCCATGAATCTAACATGACATGCATTTCAGCCCCCCGGAAGAACAAGAGCCAAGGCAGCTCTCAGATCTCAGTCACTGATGGGCAGATTTGTCGTTCATGTTTCCTGGATGTGGGAACCTTGAATCAAACGATACAAGGACAGGAAAATAGTAACAAACACTAAGCTGTCTGGTTCAGTGGCTTATTCCCCATAACTCCTTGGTCCATTTCCTAAGAGGACAGAAGTTTCACAGACTCGCTGAATTCATGTCCCGCTATGCTTCTTGACAGCCCACATATGGTGACTAGGATCCAACTATACCCAGTTCCTAAGCTTTTTGAGAGAACTACATCTTACACCTAAGACTGATGGCACAGAGAATGGACTCAAGTAATAGTGGCTACCATTTCTTTCTGTTCACAAACAGAAATACCTCAAAATGTGAAGATTTCAGTCCTAGTGGAGATGTGAAATACTCCTGTTATTTACAAACTCTCTTTAATGAGAGCATTTTATCCTAAATACAAAGAGAAAGATCTCAATTTGATTTCAAAATTTCAATCAAAGTGCCAATTTGATTTCTCCATTTCCTGTAACCAAAGCATATAGTGTCTCCAACAATAGGATCTTACCATCAAGTTCTGGTGGGAGACCAAGAACAAAGGCAATAAATAGCCTGTCTTATTTGGGGGGGGTCTCTGGAACATGCCTGACCAACAACTCAGAGAATGTATTTCACACCTGGAACTGGGCTTTTCACCTGGCAAACTATGGCTCCTGAGAAGAGACTTATCCCCTATTAAATTATCTATCTACATAGATAATTTATATAATTTATATATATATAATTTAGAATAAAGAAAATATATTTTAAAAATTAAATTAAATTTAATTAAAATAAAATAAAGAAAAATATATATGAATATATATCACATATACACTATATATATATATATACATATACACATACATATATATATATGCATGAAGCTTATAAATTAGGTTTCCATATAGTTTCTAGTGTTAATTAGTGTTAATTATAGTGTTAATTATCTTTCACTGATCCTATCCTCGAATTCCTCTCCCCACTTAAAGCACCCTCCCCATTATTCCCCTGATTTCTTTCATATCACCCCTTCCCTTAAAATCTTTCTTCCTTCTCCCAACCAATGGCCCTTTTCTAGTTTCCTGGATTCTACAGGTACTCTAAGTTACTACAAACCTAAAGATTAGTACCAGAAGGCTGCTAGGGGAAAAAGAGAATCAACAACCTTACCCACTGTGAGTCCTGTGAGCTACACTAATGAACAGAATAGCAAGATATGCCCATGAGCACAAAATGGCACAAACGTTATGCAGGCAACCAACTGCTTTCTGACTCAACTTAAGCCCACTCCACAGGAGGAAACACATGCAGGTAGTGTGAATATGGCCAAGAACCCATAGTAGGAGAGCTTAAAGTGGACATAGTATCAAATTGCCTCTAAAATCCCTATCTCTATTCCCACAGATTAGTACAAGTCTATGCAGTAGACCATGGGTCACAAAGAAACACACAACTGACCAAAGTGCAGAGAACAGTATCTGTGGAGTGCTCAGCCACAATGGGACATCTATGTCATGTTCAAGGAGCATCATGGAAGAGGAGACAGGAACATGCTAAGAGCCAGAGGGCAGGGAGAACCAACGTGAAATGCTTTCTTCTGGATATGACGAGACCAATACTCGTGAACTCACAGCAGCTGCACCTTTATAAGATCACGAGGTTAAGCCAGTCACCATTTCAACATGGAGGTGGGAAGGTCTCATGAACCTCCACCCGTAGCTGAAGAGCTACTGATAGTTGATGGCTTCTTTGAGATGGAGAGTCAGTTTTCTTTAAGGGTGTGGCCCCTGACGGGTTGTCAACACTCCAGTGGATGGCTCCATATCTGTATGTTGGCAGCACAAATTGGACCCAGTGGGTGTTATATATATATGAAGTTAGAGGGGATTGGGGAGTTGGGAGGGTGGATCTGGGAAGACTTAAGTGGAGGAATGGGGGCATGGATATATACAATCAAAACACAGTGAATACATTCATAAATTTCTCAAAGAATTAATAAAAATATATATAACAAAGAGATATTTTTAAGTACTGAGTTGCCTGGTGGATAAGATTAAAGAAGGATCTGCTACTCAAGTTAGGTATTTTTGTAATCAACAATGTTCAGATGACTATGAACTACCCATGAAAAATTTACCCATGAAAATCAAAAAAATGCTTGCCTCCAAAGAAACGAAGTTCTTCAGCTGAAACTGCTCTTGTTCAGTAAACTCAAGTGAATTTCAGAAACGTACATTTCATTTTTTGGTTCTTTTTTTTGCCATATATCCATTATTCATGATGGTTCTGCCTTAGTCTTGAATAAATAAACACCAGAATATTCCAAAATACTCAACTGTCTGTCTTGGCAAAAAATATGTCCCAAATGACCAAAACCCCAAAGGTCACAAGATGTTTCCCTTCATCTTGTCATTTGATCTGAGATATGCTGCTCTCAAAACACAAGCTACAAAAGTAGCTATTTAGAAACAAGACAGCCCAAATCTATCATTTAAAAGAGGAAGTTAGTGGTGGGGCCATCACATTCTTAAACTGGAACTTTTTGTTTGTTTAAAGCAATTCCACATGACAAGGCCTCAGTAAAAAGCCCCACTTCAGTGGTGGCAGATATAAAGAGCTGGCTCCTTTAGCACGTGTTTTACCACCTTTTTAGTAAGCATTCTTTTGTACACAGGTCAGAGAGTGATGCTTTCTTGGATGCACTCTGGAACGGAAGGAGCATGTCCCTGTGACCTGGTCTGGCCAATGAAGCCTAAACAGAAATGTTTGTTTGAGGCTTCCAGAAAAACCTTTTTAAAGATTCCTCTGGTAGAACAGTGCTGGGCAATGGCTCAGTCCGTGAAGTGCTTGCTGCTTAAGCACAAAGGTCTGACCTTGGATTCCCAGCACCCACATAAAAACAAGGTGTAATGCTGTGAGAACCTCAATGCTTCAGGATGTTGAGACAGATGGATTCTAAAGCCATGTCGGTCAGCAAGCCAAAGTGATGAGCTCTAGGTTCAATGAAAAACACTGTTGTAGTGAGAAACTTTGCCAAGAAGTTTTTCTGTACTGTGTAGCCTTCCCTATGGTTATATGCCACTTGTACTTCTGGGAACAGCTGGAGGAAGCTATTTAAGAGAGTGTGTTCAGCAGGAAAAGTTAGTTGTTGTCAGGGGAGACAGTGAGCTAAAGAAGTTGGTTGGTGTCAGGGGAGATAGTGAGCACCAGAAGTTGGTGACAGGGAAGGCAAGCAGAAACAAGGTTCAGATAAAGACAGTTAGTTCCAGAGAATAAGAAAGAAGGCAGAGAGTTTCTGGATGACACAGACAGAGGAAAGTTACTGAGATAACTGGGAAAACAGCTAATGAGATAGAAGATTTTAGAAGTTAGTCCAGTTTCCCAGGTTTAGATGGATTAAGACAACCAGAAAAGGCTTTAAGAATTCCTCCTTTCTCTCTTTCCTTCCTAACCTTTTAGAGCTAAAGGGTTTTTTTAAAAAAAAAAAGTTAAAAGTTAGGAATCTTCTTCGGTAATAGCCAACAGCCAGGAGAAAGAGGAACTAGAGTAGGGGTGGGGAGAGTGGGCTGATGGAGTTCCATTAAGAGTCAAGTTACCAGTGAAAAGTAACAGTTACAAAAGGCTTCAAAGCTTAGATACAGCATTTAGAAATGGTTACAGTTAAGAAAACATTTACTCATTGTCAAGAGGCTG
Source organism: Cricetomys ansorgei (assembly GCA_026225945.1). Classification (NCBI taxonomy): domain Eukaryota; kingdom Metazoa; phylum Chordata; class Mammalia; order Rodentia; family Nesomyidae; genus Cricetomys; species Cricetomys ansorgei. Next base: position 2,622,974 of record JAMJFZ010000882.1, on the reverse strand, counting down.
AAGAGCTCTCTCTTAGAGATTAAGGAAATTTGTTGCTCTTCTAAGCGACCTGGGCTTCAATTCCCAGCCCCTACATGATGACTTATAACCTTCATGGAATCAATGCTCTCTTCTGGCCTCTTAGGGCACCAGGAAGACATGTGATACAAAGGCATGTATATAGGCAAAACACCCATATACATAAAAAAAATATTTTTAAAAAATAAACAAAAAACTAATCAGAGAGTGATCAAGGAAGATGCATGGACTCCATCACATGCATGTGCACTAGCCCATACAAACACATAAACACACATACACAAACACATAAACAGACACACACAAACACATAAATACACAGACACACAAGATTGAACTAGCAACTTCCTTTCTACTTTGTATTTCCTTCCTCTTCTAGTTTGGATCGATAATATGATGGCTAAGGTAAAGCTGTCTTTCAACTATGTAAACTAGGAGACCTACATGAAAATATAGTTTAGGTACCATACCAGCTCTGGAAGCTTGTCTCCAAATACCAAATTGCTTGAGTCAGATAAACTCTTTATTTGCATATCCTCTTTTTCTTGGGTATTAACAGCTTGTAGACAAACACATTTGCAAACAAGAGAAAGCAGATTGTTCTCCAACAACAGTAATTTATTTTCTAGAAACTATAAAGTACCCAACAAAAAGGTTGTTTGTTTTGTTTGCTTGTTTGTTTGTTTTTTTTCCTGTCAAATTCAGTGAGTACTGCCTGAGAAATCTGATTTACAAATGTGCAAAGTGGAATGATCTTTACTGTGTTTACAATCAGATTTAACTCTAGTGAGAAAAATAAAACTGAATTTTTTTCTTTTTCATAGAAAACAAATATATTGTCTCAACGAGGATTAGCAGTGAGATGGTAGAACATGGCTGTTTCAGTCCTCTTCATACTAGGTTGAAATATCAAGGGATAACAAATATATACTGATTTTATTCCAGGAGTGGGGTGGGAAAGATGAAGAAAATGTGAACATATCTAAGAACCAAATATAGGAAATTCCTTGCCTTTGTCACCCACTTCCTCAACCCTTCAATCCTTAGATGATGTAGATTTTGAGAAAAGCTCTTGGTTATTCTAATTTTTACAACCAATGCGACATGACTGGACCTTAAACTGGAGAAAACCCTCTACTATGTAAATTGTTAGTTTACTTAAAAGGAAACAGACTTGTTTAGCTACCAGCAAAGTATACCTAGTATTTAAGAACTTAGTATCCCCCTGTTGACTGTAGAGCCTCTGAAGATATGTCAAACTGTAGTTCTTACCCTCTGAGGACTAGGCTCATGGCTGGCCCCCATAGGAACAGTTTAAGGTACAGGGTCCCTCAGGAGTCACGTGGAGGTTCTCAGGAGAAAAGATTTAATTAAAGGAAGACTTTGAAAGACCCTCACCTCTCCTGCCCCATCCCACGCCTCTGCACCTGAATTTGAGGAATTGTGAGGAACTGAAGAGGCTTTTGGTAAGGTTTCAATTGTGGCAACTTCACATTGCTCTGAGGAACTAAAGAGAAGTAACTATATTAAGATCTATTCACATGGATCAGCAAGAAAGCACAACAGGTAACAAACAGCCTTTTTTTTTTTTTACCAAGTTTGATATCTCAAGTTCAATTCTCTGGACTCACAGGGTGGAAGGAGAGAACTAACTATTGCAGGTTGTCTTCTGACCCAGATACACATCCTGGGGCAGTTCCATGCACACACACATAAAGTAAATAAGCAAATGTAATATTAAAAGATCTCTCCCCATGCCAATTATAAACACAAATATATAGCCTGGGTTGGGGTTAACATGTTATTAATTCATTAACATCTTCATACACATTAAAGTTGACTTTGGTTAGTAAATTAGGGCAGTAAATAATTAGATGTTAAATTAGTAAATAAGAGTCTAGAACTATCTGACTCTCTGATTGCTAATTATTCAAGTGTATTAACTAACAGCTGTTTGGAATATTCTATAGTTATGGAATACATATTCCTGTATGCTATTTAGGGGGAAGGGTACTTTCTGATGCCTTGCAGCATGTAAAGGATTGCTTCCTACTTGTTAACATCTCTGCTAAAAACAATGGAGTAGCCACCCAGATCTCTATATGAACAGGCCATTTATTTACCTTAGTGCAGACGAAGGTTCCCTATCACCATCAATGGTCTGCAGCCAGGTGATCAAAGAAGACTCTGACTCACCCCCAGCTTGGACACCTGCCAGGATAGGTGACACGTCTGCTGGCAGACCTTGAGAAGTGTTAGGTTCCATTCATTTGTATAATGAAGAGCTGTGTGGAGAGAGGCTGGAGTTTTGAGTGAATAAAGCACCTAGGCGTTGGGGCAGAGAGAGAGAGGAAGAGAGATGGGCAAGAGAGAACCATGAGGAGAGCCTGGTATGAGGAGGTGATGGAGTGAGCTCTCTGCCTAAGCCACCTGAGTATTGGATCCTTGAGAGTTGTCATGGCTCATTATTAATTTATGGCAGGTGCTTTAGTAAATAATACTGTAACAAACAGCACAACTCATGAACTTCACAGCTCAGCAAGAGTTTTACTCAGTCACTTAATAGTTGTATGAATGTGAGTCGTTGTATAGTTCATAAAAATGGAGTTGTTCCCTCCCCAAGCAGTTGTCCCTGTAAACACATGAATTGAGAATAGCCCAGAAAGCCACTGACCAGCTAACCTAAGGCAACAGAGCAACAATCAGATATTTCCTGAGATTCCATCATTAGCTATGCTGAAACCTTCTGGGGCTCACTTAAATTTCATTGATCTGCTTAGAGCAGCCATCTTGAGGACACTTCACAGATCTGTTTACTTCAAAACTTTAGCCATCTACCATTGCGATCTTAGAGCCCTTTCTGGCAAAATGTGTATTTCTTATTTCCTTACCAGAGTTCATGCCAGATATTCATTTCCTACTCTTCCAGCTGAGGGTAGAAGTGAGGAATGGAGGAAACCCTGACTGAATGAAGTCCTAAACAAATGTGTCTATTGACACAGGCGTAGCCATGCTAAGGACCAGAGCCTCAGATCCATGGGAAAATGGCGAAGTCTTCCTCACCCTTCCACTCAAGGCTCAGAGGGATGGCAGAGCCTTCCCCTGCCCTGCGTGCCAATGCTGACAGTGTGTACAGAAGATGTACACCATAGCTTTCTCTTCCTGGATATTTTACAGCCTGAAGACTGCTCCCCTACAGACACCACTCCTGAGATTAGCAAACCTGCCTCCTTGATCCACCTGTATACATACCATAAATCCTGTCTCCTTGTTTATCTGTATGTAAAAGCAACACCTAATTATTCAGCTGTATGCAGTAACTTTGCCTCTCTGCTCAATGGCAACTAATAAACACACTGAGCTCTGGGATGCTGCAGTCTCTCCATCAGAGAGCCCATTCCGCCTGAGCCCAGCCTTTCTCTGCTTCTGTGTCTGTATGTGCTTCTCTTTTCTCCATCCCCTCACTGTCCCATTTGGGTTTGTCCCTGGAACCATGCTAGACACAGCAAATAGACAAAGTAAAGAGTCCCAAGAATGTCTTCCTGTTAGACCCAGACCATGGTGAGGATCTTTTCACACAAGCTCGGGGATCTGAGGGTGAAGTCACAATTCAGGAAAACAAGCACTGGGTTCTGTGGGAAGAGGGAAGATGACTCAGCTCAAAGGAGCATTGATGCCATTGGACAACCCCAAGTGTTCCTTTCATATTTGATGTGCCCTTTAACCCTGGCCAGAAAGTGAGGTTAGACTGGCCAGGGCTATTCTTGTCTCCCTCGGAACCTTGGGAGTTTACCTTTCCCCCTAGGAAGCCTCCCAGCATTTGATTATTCCTATGTATGGCTCTGGGTGTTTGTGGCAAATCTTTTCTCCATAGAAAATGTCCTAAGGGCAAGATGGACTGATGAGAAGTAGACTGTGAAGGCAGCAAACACTCACTGTGTGTTTCTATTTGTCATCCAGAGAAGAACTGCTTATTTGAGAAATGTATGGGATGAAAGAGATCATACCTGCCTGGCTTCAGAGGCATTTGGAGGCTTCTGCTAAGTCAAGTAATATCAGCAAATGAAGTCTCGAGGCTTCACAGAAGAGGGAATCTAAAAAGAAAAGTCACCATCCGTCAAGGAAGTGACTTCAGAGGCCGAGTAAGGTCAGTGCTGCAGAGTCTGGGAATAACCACAAAGATAAATTCCAGCCACAAACAGACACTTGTCAACTCAACTTGAACCTGAGAGCAATTAGCAATGGAAGCGAACCTGAACCATCCTCTGGGGCATCTTAATGTGGCGTGGGGAAATACCCATTGCAGGACTTCAGACGTTGGGTTTGTCCATTGCAAAACCTATGTACACAGTTGTTTGTTTATCTCGAAATAAACCATGATTTTACTGCACTGCAATTACTGGCTTGCAAGCATAGTGGACATTTTTCTTTCCTGGTTTGGGCTCATCTCAAAGAATGTGACTTTGCAGAAAAGAAACCATGACTTAAATTTTCTGATTCTGCTTTTCTCTTTTTTCTGAGATGGTAACTTTTTTTTTTCATCTTAACAAAGTTTTTATCTTATCACCTTACCTGCATATAGTAGATGCTCCCTGAATATTTTGTATCCTTTTGCTTTTAACACCCTAGGTATATCTAGCAAAAGACACTGGTGCATGTCTAAGCAATAATAAGTCTTTCCTGTATGAACACCAGGAAAGGATGGGTGTGATGGCACATGCCCATTGTCTCAGAACTTGAGAGATGGAGAAAAGAGGGATCAAGGGTTCAAGGTCATTCATTCTTGGCTGTATAATGTTAGAATTCTAAGCCAGCCAGCCTAGCCTACCTGAGACTCTGCTACCCCAGACCAAAGTACCTGGACCCTATTCAAAAAAGAGTGACAATCTGAAGAGAAAACAGAGCACAAATTCAGCCTTTAAAAATTACAGTTTTTAAGCTGAGAGTGGCGACACATGCCTACAAGCCCAGCACTTGGGAAGCAGACACATTACACCCAAACCAAACAAGCCAGGTATAGTGGTAGACTCCCAGAATCCTCCTTAGCCACTTGGCAATTTGGAGGCCAGCCTGGTCAATGTGAGAAGTTACCCTCTCAAAAACAACAAAAAAAATCCAAACAAAACAATTAACAGACAAAACAAAAACAGAAGATCTACTGGAAGGTTCCCGAACCAGTGAAGAGAGCCCAGACAGGCAGTTCAGTCATACTCTTCTCCCAAGTAGGTGAGTCAGGCAAGCACAAACTGTCCCCCAGTTACATTCACTTTGCTTTATGCATTATAAAATCAACTCTCAGACTAATTTACTTCCTCTTAAGAAGGAAACAATCTTTTAAGAAACACCTAGTCACTTCGCTTCCCCTGTATGTCATACATATTTTACCCACTTATTCACTTGTTTATCCAGACAGGTCTTGTTATACAGCCCAGCTAGCCTTGAACTTGTGACCCTCTTGCATCATTGCTAGGACTACAGGCAGATGTTAGTCACCACAGTTGGCTATCAAATACAATTTTAATCTTGAATGCTATTTTGAGATACTTTGATGGTTATTTTCACTGAATGGCATTCATCATACTGAAACGTAGTAGGTTTTGTTTGTGTTGGCACATATTTCTAACTGCTCATTTAGATACTGTCCTAGGGGCTCTTACCGGATGGAAAGGATGGAGGGCTTCAGTGTGTCTGTACCCAGAGTTAATTGAGGAAGGACCACTTGAACCTAGAAATTCTGGATTGGCCTAAGCAACACTAACTTTTTCAAGAACAAAAAAAAATTAAGCAATAACTTTTAAAATAAAACCAAGGAAAAAAATATTTTCAAACAAATTTTCATTTACAACTTTTTAAATTCTAAAAAGAGCAAGCAAAACATCCCTCTCTGATAAATACTAACAAATGGTGTAACTAATAAGAACCAATCACTATATATGCATCCTAATCAGCTTTTTTTTTTTTTTTCTTTTTCAAGACAGGGTTTCTCTGTTGTAACTCTGGCTGTCCTAGAACTCACTCTGCAGACTAGGCTGGCCTCAAACTCACAGAGATCTACCTGCCTCTGCCTCTCTTGTACTGAAATTAAAGGTGTATGCCACCACTGACCAGCCTGAATCCTGATTAGCTTTAACTGTCAACTTGGTACAGCCTAGAGTTATCTAAGAGGAAAGTCTCAATTGAAGAACCTCCTAGATCAGATTGGCCTGTGGTCATCCGTGTCTGTGCTAGGTTGTCTTGATTGTTAATTGATACAGAAAGGCCTAGCCCACTGTGGGCAGTATAGTTCCTAGGCAGGTGGTCCTGAATTGTCTGAGAGAGCTTGCTGAGTATGAGCTAGCTGGTATGGGATCCAGCTGCAAGCAGCATTCTCCATGGGCCCTGCTAAATTTTTTTGGCTGTGAAGTGAGTTCCTTGATCAGGTAATGCTTTGTGAAATAGCTCTCAGGCCTGCCTTCAAATTCTTCTTTTGAGTTCTTGACTTGATTTCCCTCAATGGTGGATTATAACCTGGAATTGTAAGTCAAATAAACCCTCTCTTCTCCTAATCTGCTTTTGGTCAGGGTGTTTTATCACAGCAAAACATGTTGTCACTGTATTTTCAAAAGTCTATTCATCTCCATGTTATTATGAGCTGATCAGCTATAGTTGTTAGAAAATAAGAACATAGTATACTTCAATTAACAATTATTTCTTGACCATATTATTATATCCCACACAACATGTTAAGCCAAGTAAATATATCTATAAATAGAAGCTCTTATCTACTATCACTTATGCTATAGATTTGCGTAAGTATCAAATGGTAGAATCATGTCTATGCACTATACTGAAACAAAGCTGGACTGGAAAGATCAGTCAGTTGTACAGCACTATCTAGCACGTGCAGGTCCCTAGTGTGATCTCGAGCACCTTGAAACACAAAGCAAAACACATTGAAGCCTAATATTTGAGCTGAAGCTGTAGCTCAGCAGTAGAGTGCTTGCCCAGGGTACAAAAGCCCTGCCTTGGATCTCCAGCATTATAGAGGGTGGAATCCTAATAAATATATTAAAACACTATTTTTTTCTTAAAATTAAACAAACAAAGAAGCCAGAAGTTGTGCCAAAATGGAAAACCACCTTCTAGATTTATGATTGTTAAGCTGCCTGGAGACTGTTCTCTTCCTTTGAGATTCTTCGTAGTTATAGAAAGCACTCTTATTCCCATGGGGCATATTAGGAATAGAAATTGGGATGAGAGGGCTGTCGGGGCAGAGATGGAGTTCATCTAAAGTGAAGCCATGTAGACGTCCATGTATTGTCCCCACCCCTCAGCCACAGAGATCTAACAATACACTGCGACAGTGTGCTATGCTTCCTACTGCACTGATGTTGACCAGTAACTTGCTCTGGTCAGGGCATTATGGCACACACAAAAAGAGGATTGAAAAGTCCTTTCATCTTTGGCTCAGCCTCTGATATCCTGAAATCACCCTGAAAAGAGCATGTGCCAACTCAAAGCCATCCCTTCAGCCTGGACCCCAGATGAGATATATACTGACAGTGTTACAACTCAATGAAGTCCAAAGGATAGCCAAGATAACATGTCACATGACACAGAGCTGGCCCACATGACTGCAGACCTGTGTGCAAAAGAACAAGTGACTCATGCTGAAAACTACTTAATGTTTGGAAGAACTGTAGGCATGATTTGAAGGAATTAAAAAGTAGTATAAATACTACATTTGTTTACACCAACAGGCCCAGTTTATGATATACCAATCAACAAATTACAAGGACTTTATGTAGCTGTACACAGAGATTCTAACAAGCTCTGCATTTATCAATTATACCTCTATTTATTATCTATCTATTATCTATCTATCTATCTATCAATCATCTATCATTTATCTCCACCTATGTACCACCTTCTACCTACCTATGTTGTTGAGGATTGAACCTAAATCTGTGTATGCCAAGCAAGTGCTCATCACTGGGCTATTCCCCCCCCCCGCCCTGTTTTTTCTTTAATTATGAAACACAGTCTTGGCTAACATGCACAGGCTGACTGAATTAGCTCTGTAACCCAGGCTGGCCTTGAGAGTTTTTTTTTATATTCCTGCCTCAGTCTCCAGATTAGCTAGGGTTAACAGGCTTGCACGCTATGTCAACTTTAGTTTTAAATTGTTAACAGAAGTCTTGAGAGGGTGGTTGAGAGCAGAGTAAACATTAGGACCCAAAACCTGCATCTGAATCCCCAGCAACCATATCAAACACCATCTGTGGCTTTACATGCTGGTGACCCCAGAACTGTGAAACAGAGATGGGTGGATCCTGAGAGTTCCCTGGCTGAGCAGCCTAGACATAATGGTGAGCCTCTAGTTCATTGAGAGACCGTGTCTCAAGGCAATAAGGCATAGAGTGATAGAGAAAGACACCTGATGTCTTGCTCTGGCCTCTGAATGTACATGTATGGGCTCATGCACTTGCACACTCTTAGGTATGCAGCGTGTGCACACACACACACACACACACACACAATCTTTAATAGAAAGCAATGTACCACACTGTTGCAGAGTAGTGGGACAGGGTGGGAGTAGCAGAAAGCAGAAAACAGGCTGTCATTAAATACTCAGTGTAGTACGTCAGAGCCTTGCCTATTACACTACCGAGAGCTGGCATGGCCCAACAGCAAATTGACAGTCATCACTCTAGAATTCTTTTCCTCTTACAAACACAACGCTTCTTTTTCTATTCATAGTTGAACATGTTCTCATAGACCAAAGACCTTGGCTTGAGTCATTTAATACAAGAGGACCTTACTCTATACCAGTAAAATTCCAAAGGCAAGAATGAGCAATGATGCTCCTCTTTGTTTTAGCTCCTGAGAAAGGCCCAGAAGAACACTTAAGCTAACCACACACCAGGAGCAGACTAAAATGTTCTCGTGAGGAACACTGTGAGGAAAGGTTTTGTAACAGTTCCCAGAGGTGAGGAAATGATTCATTAGACAGAACACACCTCATGTGTAGGACACAAAAGCAAGCAAAACTCTAAAGGACCTGCGACAGATTGGCTTCGTTCATATTGGGACAAGAAATTCAGCTTCAGTAAGTAAAACATCGCCTGTTAGGTTATTGATTTGAACTTGTCTCATTCCATAGTTGTGTTAGAATCTAAGTTGCTTGGTTTTTGTTTTGAGACAGGTTCTCATGCAACCCAGGCCAGCCTCAAACTCACCGCATAATGCTAAGTATGACTGTGAACTTCTAATCCTCCTGCTCTTATCTCCAAGGGACGGTAATATAGGCAAGAGGCTGGTGTGTCAGACGCTGGGGATTGAACCTGAACCTAGGGCTTTCATGCATGCCAGGCAAACACCTTACCAAACAATCTATGTCCCTAGCTCTAAGGTTTTTTGTTGTTTATTATTATTATTATTTTAATTTAAAAGAATTTCTCCCATGGTAATCCAAATTTACCAATCTACAGATGCTAAGTTATACAATACTGCACCATTTTAATTAAGGCTTATAGTTTACATTTGCCTACCTCAAAATAGTTGTAATATTTGGTTGGTTGATTTAAATTCCATGGATCCTTGTTGGATGGACACAAATGTTAAAGCATACGAAGAAACAAGTCATTGTTATATAAAACTGCGGTGGTTACTAGTCAGGCCCTGTGACCAGTACCACGGGATCAAAGTGACTCCCCGCACGCACATCCTCGGTACTGTTTGCCCCTTACCATCTCAACCAAAACACCACATGTGTGAAAATGCCGCCAGTGGCAAGAATGTTAAGCTGTGTGTTTGGTATCACAAGCACTGTGCCCCACATAGACAAGGGGCCTGGGTATGTCCTTCCCAGCAGATTTTAAAGAAAATAACTTTAATCTAAGATATACTGAAAAGTCCATATGTTTTCATTTTGACTTTCTTTTTTTTTAATGAACACTTTTAGGTTAAATATTGGGTTCTGTACCTGGGCCTTTCTCAGGAGCTAAAACAAAGAAGAGCATCATTATACTTGCCTTTGGAATCATATTTGTGTAAGATAATCACGGCATCTTACATGTATGCCACACATGTGTCGTTACGCTTCGCTTGAGACCATTCACCTCCTGCACTGTCTTCCGTACCCTAAGCTGGTTCTGTTTCTTCCTTGAGCTAGGCTCCCACTTCTGCAATCTATCACCTTGTTTCCTGCCTTAGGATTGCCAGAACCTAAAGACCAGATCACTTTCTTCCCAGGCTTTTGAAAATTAGAAAATTTAAAACAAACCCGATAGCTGTGTTAATCGAAGTGCTTATTTTTGTAATGTTGTAACAATAACGACCTGTGTTTTTGTTTAAATCTTTTATGTCTTCTTTGACAGTTTCATACAATACACATATACAATGTACGTTGAACAAATTCCATCCTTTGCCCTCTCCTCTCACTTCTCCTGACACACCCAACATGTCTCCTCTTCCTCCTGTTTTCTTTTCTATTCTTTTTTTTTTGGTAACCTGCTGAGTCCAATTAGTGCTGCCTGCTGGATTAGCTGGTCTTGTTGGCTTGATCGTGTGCAGGTCACTATAGTTACCATGAATTCATGAGTGCTGGGGCCATGTCACATCCAAAGGACGCACTTCACAGCACCCCTTACGCAAGGTCTTGCATTCCTTTTTTCATGATACCTGCCCCCAGCCTTGGTGAGCTCATAGACATGCCTTATTCAGGGCTGAGTACTCATGTCCCTTACTCTCAGCACTCTTAAGCGCTTCTGCATCAACTCTAGCCAACACTGAGAGCGCCACCAACTTAGGAATTGCTGGTACCGCCTCACTGAGCTGAAAGGTGAGGTTCTCAGACCTCTCTGGCTCTAGCGGTGCTGTGCACAGGAGGGTCAAGTAGGAGCTGTTGGTCTCTATAGCCCATGTTCTTGGGGTTCTGGCAGATTGGGAAGGGGCAGATGTTAAATTCTTTACTGGTTTGCTGAATTTTTTAAAATTGTCTTTGAGTTGACTTGTTTTGTTTTGTTCATTTTTTTTTTTTTTTTTCAGGACAGGGTTTCTCTGTTGTAACTCTGGCTGTTCTGGAACTCACTCTGTAGACCAGCCTGGCCTTAAACTCACAGAGATCCACCTGCCTCTGCCTCCTGAATGCTGGAACTAAAAGCGTCTGGCTTTGAGTTGACTTCTTTAAGTGAACTCATTCAGAGTAGTCTATGTTGAAGCTCTCTGGGTTGCCAATAATAATCTTTAGGATTTCCTATTGTACTTCCCAGTACAAAGTCAGGGATAGGTCAGCATACTATATGTCATTTTCAGCCATGCATGCTAGTGGATGAACAGTGTCTCTCTGCAGGATTACTGAATGTAGCCCCTGGCTTTACTGGCTTCATACTCTAGGACTATCATATAAGTAAAAATTTCTCTTGAGATGTTGAAGAATGATTAGATTCTATAATCTAATATAATAAATTTCATCTGCCTCTTAAAGGTATCACCACAGGGGGGCTACAAGATGGCTCAGCAGGTAAAGGAGCTTGCTGCCAAGTATGATGACCTCAGTTCAATCCCAGGGATGGAAGAAAGGCTCCAATTCTGTAGTAGTCCTCCAACCTCTACAGACTCACCATGGCACCCCCTCCCCCAATAAATATGTTTTAAAATTGTAAAGGGAGCATCATATAGAGCTTATTTAAGATGTTTTAGACCAATCAGAGGTGGAATGCTGGTAATAGCTCTTCAGTCTTGGCTCAGAGCACAGTGCATTTATTATGTTAAGCAGCTGACACGATGAGGTTTGGTGGGCCTTCCCTGGCACTGCTGTTTTCCTCATTTGGTGCTTTAGGTCGCGAAAGACCTCATTAATGGTTTGGATTTTGTTTGATTTTATTTGCAGAAGATTCTAAGAATGCACAGTTGCCCCATTATCTAGCTAGACTCTGTTCTTTCCTTACAAAGCTTCCAGGTCGCATGTACTCCCAACTGGAACCACAGACACACCATCAGTGTCTCTAACTGAAGACTCCCAGTTCCTGTGTATCACTAAATCTGGGCTGGGCCTGGGATGAAATAAGCTAAAGCAAAGCCTTGCCTGTTTTTTACATACAAATCCCATGCTGCTATGAGCTGCCCTCTTCCTTCAGTACCCAGGATTTCAAGCACACATCTTTGTGCATCTATTACGACCGATCCTCTGTAAGAATCTCTTGTGAAAAGATGATGTTTTTCAGCACAAATTCTTAAGGAAGCTCAACTGTCAGAGCCAACTCTCCAAGGTCTACTGAGCCAAGAACAATGAGCTTACACTCACACAGGAAGCAACTATGAAGCTAGTACTTCTCACACTGGGTCCTTTTAGCCAGCGTTGTCTGGCCTCCCTCCAGGTGCTTCTGGTGACATGGCCCTGCCACCTTAGCTTTTACAGGCATGACTTTTTTTTTAAAGTTTTTTTGAGACAGTGTTTCTCTGTTGTAACTCTGGCTGTCCTGGAATTCACTCTGTGGAGCAGACTGGCTTTGAACTCACAGAGATCCATCTGCCTCTGCCTCCTAAGCTCTGGAATCAAAGGCGTGCACCACCACTGCCTGGCTCACATGCATGACTCTTGATGAGATGTTCTGGAGCCCAATTCTATATTATTAAACTACTTTTATTTTGATATGTGTGTATGTATACTTGTATGTGTGTGTGCAGGTTAGTGTATGCAAGTGTCATTCCTCGGATGCCATCTACTTTGTTTTCAAGGTCTTTCTCTTGCCTGAAGCTTGCCTGATTAGTCTGGCTGTCTCCACCCCTAATTTGGTTGTCTTCCTTTAGTAAATATAATCAATGTATGATGTAAGATGTTTTGCACCAGTTTCATGTGACATAGAATCCAACTTCAACTTAATAAGAAATAAAACATCATTTTATTTAAATCTTTTACCTATTTGTGTACACACACACACACACACACACACACAAATAATAAAATAAATCTTTTTTTCTAAAGCCTCAGGGGGAGTTTGGCATCACAAGCTTGTTCCAGGAGCTCCAAAATGTAACAAAACATTGGTTTTCCTTAGTTTCTTGGCTCCAATTTTTACTAAGTCACACATACTCTTCAGGTTCATACAGAAGCCTCTGTCATCTCCAGGATAACCTCTTCACTATATTGTAAAACTGTATTGTGAAACAGTTTCCACTGTGATTGAAACATTTTATTCTTTAGGGAAGCTCCTTAAGTAAGAAGGTAAATAACTCAAAATAGCTTCAGGAAGTCCCTGAAACTGACCAGATTCACTAGGCGTCTCTCTAACAGAGTAAGCAGAGCTAAACTCGGAAAAAGACTGAGAAAGTGCATGTTGCAAAGGTTTCAGAAGATCAAAAGCTGCAAAGAGGACACTGAGACCAGACCAGCTGCCTGGAAGCAGAAGAAACCAGTTGAGCTGCATGGAAAGGTTTAGACCAAAGTTACTTAGAACAATCTCCAGCCTGTTGAGCTGCCTACAGGCTGTGCAGTGTGTTCCACGTTTCCCAGCTATAGTGCTCTGTCACAGGTACTGGGGTGGGCTTTGGTTATATGCAGCTGTGTTTGAGTCATTTCTGCTCTTTTAAGTAACCCCTCACCCATGTTCCTGTAAGTAACCCCAATAAAGCTCAATGGTTAGCCAAGCTGGACTTTGGTGGTATCCGTACTTCGGTCTGTTGTGGGCTCCCTGTCTGAGCTGAGTAGTAGATGTGTGTGTTCTATCTCCCTAAGAAAAGTTTTGTTACACAACAGCCATGCACATTCCTTCAGGAAGAGTAAAAAACCTACATAATTGCAACACTCCAACCAAGCACTGGGCCAGGCCCTTGTTGCTGCAGCATTGCCACAGCTGTGGCCAGACAGTGATCAGGGAAGAAGACACTGCAAGGAAAGCAGGACCCACGAGCAAAACAGGATGGTTTAGAATGGATAAGGAACTCTAAGCATCCCTTGCAGTAAGAGCTAGTAAACTATGGCCCACGGACCAAACCAGTTCTACTGTTTTTTTGCTTTTTTTTTTTTTGAGATATCTCTGTATGTAGTTTAAGATATTCTGGAACTTACTAGCCTAGGCTGGCCTTGAACTTATGGCAATCCTCCTGCCTCAGACTTTGTAGAGTGCTGAGATTAAAGATATGTGCCATCTGACCCAGCTTCTTTCCATTTAGAAATTCTGAGAGTGAATTCTTCCATAAAAGACAATGAGAGAAATAGAAGTCAAGTACTGGAGCCATGTATTTACTACCGAGAGAAGCGATGAGGACACAGCCATGCCCCTGTAGCAGTCCAGGGGACTTCCAGATTCTGAAGCTATTTATTGATCATAAGTTTTCCTGAGATTCTGTCTCTCCTTATCACTATTCCTGGGTTGCTTTACTTTTCAGATCTCTGTGACCAAATACCTGACAAGAAGCAAATCAAGGGAAGAGAGGTTTATTTTTGTTTGTAATCCACTGTGATGGGAGAATAAGCCAGGACTAGCTCCTAGCTCCGGTGGCTGGCAAGTGAGGCTGCTTGTCCACATCTGGGTAGATCAGGACAGAAGACTGCAAGTGGGGCTGGGATATAGTCCTCAAAGCCAGCTCCTCAGTGACCCATTTCTGTCAGCTAGGCACCACCTCCTAGAGGTTACACAATCTTCCAACAAGCTGGGCGCCAACTACTCGTAAACATGAGCTTGTACTGTACATTTCACACTCAAACACTAGCTTAAGCCTCGCTGAAGAATGTCTATGTTGCTTAAAATCTAAAGAGCTTCGTACCTTGGCTATATTTGATGCAACTGTTGCGTAAAATTTGTATTTTGTATACCCGTTGAGCCCCAGATTTTAAATTAAGCTTGTATATAGTATTTGTAAAAGTTCTTGGGTTATACAATTCTTTTGGATCATTACAAATGATAATTATTTGAACTGGACCTACCCTGTTGATAACTGAAGTCAAAATGGGATTGCCAGGCTGGGCATAGTGATGTATTCCTATAATCCCAGCATTCAGGAGGCAGAGACAGAGCTCTGAGTTTTGAGGCCAGCCTGGCCTATAGAGCCAGTTTCAGGATAGCTTAGGGCTACACAGAGAAACCCTGTGGTGAACAGTAACAACAGATGTGATGGCCAAAAGTAAGCATACCACATGTATCAGTCAGCATTTACTATTAACCCTGCAGGACAAACCTCAATAAACATTTTTTTTTAAGTTTTTATATAGCTCGTGCCTAAATATATTTCAGATGAACTAAATCATGGCTTCTTAAACCTCTTCTTCTTTTTCACCAAGTAGTTTTTATACAAGCCTAGGTATACAGGTATGTTAGTTATTTTTGACATATATTTTGCTCCCCAGATATTCAGGAGGCGAAGGCAGGAGGAGTACTTGAGTTCAGGAGTCCTGGGCTGTAGTGCGCTATACGGATCAGGTGTCTGCACTAAGTTCAGCATCAATATGGTGACATCCCAGGAGCCAGGGACCACCAGGTTGCCTAAGGAGGTGTGAACTGAACCAAGTGGGAAACTAAACAAGTCAAAACTTCCATGCTGATCAAGAAGGAAGTGTCCATTTGGGTTTACAGTTTGAAGGGGTGTGTCAACACAGTGGGGTGTCAAGTGATAGGATTGGGGGGACAGCTGGTCTTGTTGCATTTGCAACAGGGAGAAGGAAGAGACAAACTGTGGTGCCCATGTTCCTTTCTCCTAGTCACACGCCAAAAAAACTCTTATAGAAGGGGAGCATTATTATGTAGTACTTTAGCACTGGAAGAGATACCTATAGTAATTATGAAAAGTACAGTGAGGTTTAGCTTTAATTAATTTTAAAGTCTTTTAAAAAATACATTTCAATTGGTTTAGATTCATGTATTTTACTTTTATGTGTATGTGTATATATGAATGTGTGACACAATCATGCAGTGACCTCAGAGGCCACATATGGATGCTGGGAATTGAACCTGGGTCCTCTGGAAGAACAGCCAGTGCTCTTGACTGCTGAGCTATCACTCCAGCCCCAATTTTAAAGTCTTAATGAAAGAAAATGATATCTCATATCATCTAATCATCAGTAGAAGGCCCACTATAAAAACAGAGAATCCTGATATGAAGTGTGTAAAGAGACTCCCAAATACAAGCTGGCATCTCTCAATATCTGGTGCTGGATCCATTGAGTATGTAACCTGGGCAACCTGATCTATATGTCACACCACACCATGGTGGTTTGAATGAAAATAGCACCCACAGGTCAAAACAACAAAGCTCCAAACAAAACAAAAACAGATGAGGATACTGGCCATCGTGGCAGACACCTTTAATCCCAGCACTCAGGTGGCAGAGGCAGGTAGTTCTGAGTTCGAGGTCAGCCTGGTCTACAGCATGAGACAGCCAGGATTAAACAGAGAGACTCTGTCTCAAAAAAAAAAAAAAAAAGATAAGATGAGATGCTATAGCTTTGTATTATGGAATGCTTAAGCTATATGTACTCAGATATAATTAACCTTACAGTTGTAACACCAGGTTAAAAAAAATGAATGCAGCAAGATCTTTAGCATACAATGTGTATGCAAAATGTCTGCACACATAAAATATGACTCTCTCCTTCCACCTCCCCCTCTATCTATCTATCTAACTATCTATATACAGAATGTATCATATGACATATGAAATCCAGGGATAATATAAAAAAATAGAAAAGATAGTTATGAAAAAATGAAATAATAGTTATCACACACCAAGAAAAACAGCTTACCCACACAATTTGAGGTCATGTGAATAAACAAATAAGCAAATAAAACCTACAATAAAACAAAATTCAAGGAGAAAATTACTGAAAAAAAAGACAAAGTGTTCATATCTTTAATATATACATATATATATATATATATATATATATATATATAATTTTCATTTTATAAGGAAAACAACAGATTTTTTTTAAATGAACAAAATCCCAAAGCGGGCAATTAATGAAAGAAGATTTATGAAGAAGCAGCAAGAAAATGTTTAACCCCACAGTTGTTACAAAGTAAACATCCAGTATTGTCCAAGGAGGGAAAAATCCAACCTCTCAAACACTGACAGTTGGGTGGGAATTTTTGGTGTAGAAATTTTTGTGATGGAAATTTGGCACATGTACAAATGCTGTGAGGAGTGTGGTCTGAAAGCCTGCAAATCCTTGGCAGGTTGCCAGGTTTAGAAATGTACCTTAAGGAAGTAATAAAAGTTCATAGAGACTTAGCCACGAGGATGATTATTGTCCCTGTGCAGAAATGGGAGAGGAAGGGGTGACTAGATATTAGCAAAGTAAAACATATTCATATTACATAACAGGATGCTGTCAGTGGAGAATTACTAAGAGCTTGTGTATACGTTTTAAATATAGCAAGGTGAAAACACACAAATAAAACTTATGGACCCTAAGCCATTTTCTAATTTAACAAGGAGAGGGGGGAGGCATTTTAAATAACAAAAGCATGCCAGACAGTGGTGGTGCATGCCTTTAATCCCAGCACTCTGGAGGCGGAGACAGGCAGATCTCTGTGAGTTTGAGGCCAGCCTGGTCTACAGAGTGAGTCCCAGGACAGCCAGAGTTACAACAGAGAAATCCTGTCTTGAAAAACCAAAATAATAATAATAATAATAATAATTTTAAAAAGCATTACATTCTTAAAAGAATACAGAAAATAGTCAAAGTATTAAAAAGTCATGCAAAATGCCATCAACTAGATATACTTACTGTTTATTCTTTAATGTGTTTTATATGAACAAGATTCTAATATTCAAAAGTAGAATAAGAGGGTCCGGGACTCAACTCAAGACAGGGTGTCTTCCTAGCATGTTGCAAGACCCTGGCTCATCCCCAACCCTGGAACACACACACACACACACACACACACACACACACACAGTCTGAATTCTTGGTGAACACAAATGCTGATTTCAATTTCTAATCCAAATGTTCATAAAGGAGTGCTTGTATGGGAAGTGTGCTTTATTGAGACAGCATCTTGGAACTTGCAATGATCTTCTCGCCCTTGCCTCCCAAGTTGGACACATCTTCTAAAATCTGATCAGAAAACAAATCTTACTGCAAAGAGGTAGGAAGAATGAATGAAGGCTGAACATCTTTCATCTGAGCACCACAGGCCTGCAGTGAGAATGAGTTTATGACAAACCCTGAGACTGAACATGATACACTTGTAGTTATGCTGCTGTGGTGTTTCACCAAGGATGACAAGGAGGCATATTCATTGGCGCAAACCCTTCCAGACCTCATCAGAGGGGACCACTATCCTAGCCAGTGCCATACAGAACAATGGAACCCTGAGAGTCTGAGCTCAGGTGTTTTTTTATTGATTCAGAACTCCTTAGGCATTCTACTGATAACACATGCAGATCATGTATAATCAAACATCCCCCACATAAATCCAACATCTGCAGACAATACAAAACTCCAAGACCTAGGTTGCTCCTCACCCAACAGTGCACAAAACAATTAAACTTAACTAAAAATAAACTTCTACAACATACACTCAAAGGCTGGCCTTCTGGAGATTGCCTTGAAATAGATAAGAGCTGGGTCACTACTCCATTGCTTTCAAGCCCTTGTCACAACAGCAACCTCGTTTCTCTATCCTGCCAGGCTCCTCAGGCTTGGGACAGCTTTATGAACTATTTTGGGGCTGTTTTGCTAGAACAATATGTGCAAAGCCCCCACATATATGACTGGCTCTGAATAGACATGCTATTAGGTCAGCTCTTGGCTTGAAATATCAGAGCCACAGTGAAACTACATTAACAAACAAACAAACAAGCATTCTGAAACCTTGGCATGGGTATATCAAGTAGATGAAGGAATGGGCTGCAGGCATTTGGCCACTATCAGAACTACTAAGGCTAAGAATGACTGCCCTCCTGGAGAGAGCTGGACATATCTGGGTAGATATGACAATCAGTACATACATCACTACACAACCCCTTCCTTATCAAGGTAACTCTCCCTTCTCCCAGAGTTTTTAGAATAAAATATATTTTCTATGTTCAACACATTGCTATAACATTGGTTTATAAAGATTTATGAGAAGCTCAGTACTCATCTTCTCAAAACTTAAAAATCTTTCTATATATGGATGTAGAATACATTCCATTTCTTGTTCTTCAACATCTGTGACTGCATTAGGTTACATGGCAAATGGAATTAAATTTGCAGATTAAATTAAGGTTGATAATCAGTTTATTGTGTTTGTTTTATGTTTTGATGAGACAGAGTCAAAATACTTAAGCGATAACTGAACAATCCTAGTATATTAGTTTTCTACTGCAGCTGTCACAACGGCCAAATATTTGGTGCTTTATACAAGTATTACAGCTTGGGGAAACATAGGTCTAAAAATGAAACTCAACAGGCTCAAGAAAGCCAAGGTGTCAGCAGGCCTGCATAACTTCTCAAAGTCTGAGGCAGAGCACGTGTTTCCTTCTGTTTGAGAGATCACCTATATCCCTCGCCTGGTGGCCCTGTCCCTAGCCAGCCATGTCAGACTGAGTTTTTCCCCTCATTGTATCTCTGTGTCTTTTGTTTCTCTCCCCTCTGTTCTCTGTTGCTACCCCACCCCCGGCTCCTCCTCCTCCTCCTCCTCCTCCTCCTCCTTCTCCTCCTCCTCTTCCTCCTTCTTCTTTTTTTTTTTGAGACAGGGTCTCACTATCCTGGAACTCACTGTGTAGATCAGGCAGACCTTGAACTCACAGAGATCCAACTGCCTCTACATCTCCAGTGCTGGGATTAAAGGCATCAGCCACTGAGCCCAGCCCTGTCTCTTCTTTTAGGCAGCCCTGTGGTTATACTGGGCCTACTTGAATTGAGTGGCAACATTCCCCTACATTTTACACCCAGTTGTTTTTGTCCTGTTTGTTATTTGTATTAATTTTGTTCTTTGACAATTTTTTTCATGTATATAATGCTTTGATTTATTTTTCTTCTATTACCCCCACACTCCAGCACCCCTTCTTTCCTGGACTCTCTCACACTCATGACGTTTTTTTTTTTTTTTTTTGAGAATTTCATACATGAGTACGATATTCATATCCTTCCACGTTTCCCTGCCTTTTCTCTAATTCCTCCCACCTCTCCCCCACTCCCTCTCAAATTCATGGCCTCTTATTCTTTAATTATTATCACTATACACATTATTTATAAATACACTGGTGTTGTCATTTTTCATGTTGAGATTTCACTGCTGAGATTTCATGGGTAGCTTCACTGTATTTGTTGAAGATACTACCTTGCAGCAGACGTCCTGGTCCTCTGACTCTTGCGATCTTTTTCCCGCTCCAGAGTTCAGCCTGCAGCTGAGGCTGTCCTCGAGTTGCTGGTCGTCCTGATCCCTCCACCTCCCAAATGCCATCATTACAGACATGCACCAACATGCCCAGACCTATCTTCCTTCATTAAAATATCTGTTGAGTTGCTGAGTTTTGTGGCTCACATCTGTAATCTCAGCACCGTGGGAAGCAGAGGCAAGGGGATCAAAACATGTTTAACAACAGTCTTGGCTACATAGTGAATCTAAGATCACTCTTGGCTACATAGTCCAAGGCCATCTTGATACTCTACATAGTATGAGTTTGTTGTATTAAAACACAAAACAAACACAATAAGCTAATTATCAACTTTAACTTGATCTGCAAACATAATTCCTTTTACCTTGTAAACTAATAAATTCACGGATTTTGGAGAACAAGAAATGGACTTCTTTAGTGGTGCCTAGAAATTAGACGCTTTCATATCTTCCATATTCATTCATGTTCCCAAGGTATCTGGTGATAGGGTCTGTGGGATGTTATAAAGTGAAAGGAAGCACAGAGAAGCCCCTGTGTCTTGTCCAGCATATGAAGAAACACTGTGGTGATGGCTGTCATAAATCAGGAGGGAGGGGGTGACTTTCACCTAATGACACATGAATCTTCTTGGACCCTGATCTTGAATTTCCTAGCATCCAGAGCCATGAGAAGTAAACTGTTGTTTAAAAGTCTGCAGTGTTTTTGTTACAGCAGCCAAATACGACTTTACACTGCATATTGCACCTGCTAAGAGATAAAGAGGGGGCTACAGACATGTTCCAGTAGTTAAGGGGCCTTGCTGAGCAATCGTGAGGACTGGAGACCAGATCCTAGCACCTGTGAAACAAGCCATTCCTCCAGCAAATGCCTGTAACCTCAGCTCCCTTTCTGGTCTCCACGTGCACACACGTATATGCACACACATGCACACGAGTGTGTACACGCATACATGCAATTCAACAAATTCTTGAAAATAAAAAAAGGAACAGCAAGATAAAGAAATTGCCCATTAATAAAAACATTATATATTTTTAAAAGAAATCATCCATGATCATTTAGTGGAGTTTGGCATGTCTGCAGTTGGGGATGTTGGAGAAAGTAGAATTATTCTGGTCCTAATAGTACCATAGATTATGTGGAGTAGGGGTAGACGGAAGACAGAAGGATGTGGCCTGCAAAATGTGCGGCATGAAAAGGGACCATAGAGAAAGGCTAGAATATTCAGGCTGAGAAAAGGCTTACAGAAAAAGGCAAGAGGTTCAGAGTGTGAACCAGAAAGAGAAGGGCTAACAGATCTGATCTTCATCTGCTTCAAAAGCTATGTGACCCCAGAAATCTCTGTAATATCATAATGTGTTGCTAGGGCCCATTAAGAATTACAAGCTTTTCAATCTACTAATATTTTGATGAGACACTGTCAAGCATCAGGGGAGACAATAAATGCCTGGATCAAAGTAGGTAGGGAAAAGCATCCTCTCCAATAGACTACAGCAAGTGGCTTTTTTGTTGTTGGTGGTTTTGGCTTTTTTGTTTGTTTTCTTTGTTTTGTTTTTGGTCATCTTTTAACATTTCTACACATAGGAAAATAGAAATTTTTATTTTATTAAAAACAAATCATATAATATTAAAATCTCTCCCTTAGAAACTCTTATTACATGCAAGAATATTTTTTACATGGGAAGGAACCCTTTCCACGGTAGCCTCTCCACGGTAGAGAGTGATGCTGTGGACCAGCTCTCAGATCACGTGACAACTTCATTTCATATACAATATTGCCAAACATAAAAACCACATTTCACAGGCAAAGCTGTACTGAGTGTTTCTTGATATTCAAGTGTATTTGAAATAGGCTGTTTTAAAAAAAACAAAATCACTCTTTTTGTTGTTTGTTTTGTTTTTTTGAGGAAGGATCTTGTTATATAGCCTAAGATAGCCTCAAACTTTGAACAGTCCTTCTGCCTCAGCCTCCTAAGTACTTGGATGACAGATGTGTGTGACACTATGCTGGGTGTCTTCTGCAATATTTTAATGCCCCTCCTCCAGAATGGTGACATATTACATTTTTGAAAATGCATTCTGTATAATGGTTAAGAATTACTCATAGCCAGGTGTGCTAGTACATGCCTTTAATCCTGGCACGCAGGAGGCAGAAGTAGACAGATCCCTGTGAATTCAAGGCCAGCCTGGTCTATATAGAATTCTAGGCCAACCAGGAATTTTCTTTTAATTAATTATTTAAACATTCTTTTTTTTTTTTACACTTAATTCTGTGTCTGTGAGATTCTGCCTAAAAACAAATGCACAAAACAAGCAAATGCCCTTCAACTCTTGTACTAAAACACCTAGTTTACCTCTCCAGAGTAAAAGCATCTCAGGTGTCTGAAGAAGGAGCCAGAAGCCTCTTTTACATGCAAACAGCACGCCCCAGAACCACACTCTACTCCTGGTTTTGTGAAACTGCTGCTTCTGCTGTTCAATTGCACTTTGAAGTAACCAGAGCTGTGCTCTTGGATTCAGACACATGTAAGGAATCAAAAATGGCTTCTTTACCCACAAATGCATAGAGGATGGGTGTGGTCAGGAAGGTTTAATTTAGAAGCCAGGGATGAAGTTTTGCTGGTAGACCACTCAGCATGCATGGAGCCCAGGGTTCAATCCCTGGTACTGCATAAATGAAGCATGGTGGCTCACACCTAATCCCTGCACTCAGGAGATATTGGTAGGAGAATCAGAAGTTCAACGTCATCCTTGGCTACATAGCCAGTTTTAGACCAGCTTGAGATACAGGAGATCCTGTCTCAAAAACCAAAAAAGAACCAAACCAACCAACCACGCAAAACAACAAAACAAAAACAAAGACAAGCCCCCCCCAAAAAAATACAATTTATGATAAAAAAGTAGTAACATTATAAACATAAACACATGGAAGAAGGGAGGAGAAATCCCTACTGTTACCAGAAAAAAATTATTGGACTAAAAACTTCGAAGTTTGAAGCTCCACCCAGAAGATTAGGAGACTCAGAAGGAAGTTCCTTAGCAGGTGTATAGAAGAGCCATCTCTTAATAAACTAACTAATTAGTTAATTCTACATTTATTCTGTGTATGAGACTGGTAGTGTGCTTTCCATGGTGCGCATGTGGAAGTCACTTCAGTTCTGGGGCCTTTAACCTCTGAGTCATCCTGCTGGCCCCAGCAGAGCCTTCCCAGTCCCCTCTTGAAAGGAGGACTCCAGAGGAACCCTCTCATCAGGGTCTACCTCTTCATTTGCCTTC
Organism: Cricetomys ansorgei; assembly: GCA_026225945.1. Lineage (NCBI taxonomy): Eukaryota > Metazoa > Chordata > Mammalia > Rodentia > Nesomyidae > Cricetomys > Cricetomys ansorgei. The sequence continues at coordinate 2,599,376 of JAMJFZ010000882.1, read as the reverse complement.
TCTTTTGAAAGACAAGATAAAGTAAACTTGCAGAACACCCTTGTGAAATGGTTCCAACTCTTCACCAGAGAAATTTGCATAGACCTGCACAACCTGTTCAACCATTGTGGGGGAGAGGAAGGTGGAGGAGGCCTAGAATTGGGGCGCCTCCTATCTCAACTCTTCCCAGATTCCAAATTCTAGGTGGTAACAATAGCCTAAACCAGTAGGTCAGTAGGTGACCCACCGCACAGCCTGCAATGGTGGGAAGATGTCAGACACTACGGAACTCCTCTGAGAGAACAAATGCAAGAGTCAGCAAGCTAGTCACAAACAGTGGGCGGGACTCAGTCTAGGTCTGAATCCACACACAATTAACTGATCTAAAATGAGTTATTGCCTTGTCTGTAACTCAGTTTCCTTCTCTCTGAAATGTGTCTAGATATTAATGCCTCTGTGGGACAACTGAGGACATTAAATGACTAAATATATGTAGAAAGTTTATAGTGAAGCAGGATGAGGTAGCTCACCCCTATAATCCAAGCATGGTTTTAAGGCCAACCTGGGTTACAAAAGAGGTGTACATGGGGATGATTGACACACACAGACACACACACATGCACACACACAGAGAGAGAGAGAGAGAGAGAGAGTTAGTTAGTTTACAATGGTGCCTGGTGCCTATTGCATTGTGTGCTCAAGCCATCTGTGCTCTAAGGATTCAAGCAATGGTCGTGGTCTTCAAAGTGGGTTCAGGTTAACCCAGTTCTAGACATCTCCTCCCGAGGTTCTCAGCCATGCCAGGACCACCCTGTCCTTCCCTACCGCCTCTCTGGGACCTTCAGGTCTCCGAGGTATATTCTGCTTCCTGTGTCTCCGGTGCTTCCGCCCAATTATTTTCACAGCTTGCTGTCTCCCACTCAAGGGCTTGCTCAGCTGTCTCTTTCCTTCTCTCTGGTGTTAATCCCCACCCATGAGTTCCTCCATGCCCACACATCATTATCTCTTAGACATCATACTTTTCTTATTTAAAATTTTTTCTACAAATACATCTTTTTCTTAAAGCAGATGTTTTTCATTTGTTTACTGATATGTCCTCATCAACAGCCAAAACAGCACTGGCATATAGCAGATGTTCAGCAGTCAATGAATGGATGAATGTTTCACACGTGCCCACTCTTACACTTAAACACACGTATGCTGTTACAATGGTGCAGTGAACATTTCTGCATATGTCCCCCGGCTCACAGTTTATCAGAGTTCCTGGATCATGAGTTAAGCATGGCTCTAGTTTACTAGCTGTTACCAACCAACGTTTCAGAGTGCCCTTTGTTTGTATTCTGTCCTTCAAGATTTGAGGCTCCCGTTCGGAGTCTCAATGGTACCTGGTGCTGTTGGACTTTAGATAGAGTTCATCTAACTGAATGAAGCGTGACAGGGTATTTTGTATTGGTTCTAGTTTTTTATTACCATCTTATAATGTGTGTGGGTCCCATGGACTCAACTCAGGCTGCCTGGCTTGGTGGCCAGGACTTTTGCCTACTAGCCATCTCACTGGCCTTAGTTCTAATTTTCATTACTTGGTTTCTAATAAGTGTGAAAAAATCTTTTCATGTGTTTATTGGTAATTTTTTTTATCCTCTGTAAATGACTTGCTTTTTTTTTTTGGAAACAGAGTCTCACTAAGCTGGTCAGGTTGACCTTGAATTCACTCTGTAACCCAGGCAAGCCCTGACTTCATGATGATCCTGATCTAGCCTCCCCAGTAGCTGGGATATCAGACCCAGCCCATCAAACATTTGACTAGGCTGCAGTGAGTCTGCATGCTACACCACCAAGCAGCTCATAAAGCCCTGAAAAAAAATTTTTTTTCTCAAGTATTTCATTTGGAACGCTATGCCTGACTTTGTATATACAAATTTTAATCGACTGTAAGCTTTTGTTATTCTAATGGCTTTAATGTTCTGGAATGAAGTAACAGGATCCAGCTAATTTGCTCATTTTATTTTGTTCAACTGCCTGATGATTGCTAGCAGATTATTGAATGTCAAAACTCTAGTGGACAGAGGCAGCAATGAGCCTAAACGCCTTTCCTCAGATTGTCAGGAAACCCTCCAGATTCCTTATCAGATCTGATCCTTCAAAGACAGGACAGTAGGGGCTGCTCCTGACATGCAACTCAGACCACCTACCTCCCTCATTACCGTCTCAGGAAGACTGTTGGCTATTTAAGTAACTTTTAATTTCCTCATTCAGCTCCTTTTCTTCATCTGACCTCTCTTCCCTGTATCATAATTCTATCTTCTAGATTACTGGAGTTAATAAGTAAGGCCATGGAAGCACAGTTGGCTGGATGCTAAATGAAATTTATCCACAGAAATAAAAAATTTGCTGTTGATAATCTGTCTTCAGTAGAAGCCACTGCCTTTCTTGGTGTCATAATGAGTATGACATGAATGTGACCAATTCAGCTTGGATGCTTTTAGCTCACAGATACAGAGATGGAAATTTTATGACAAATCAACTGGCAAATGGAAGCAATGGCTTGCTTCACTATTAAATACTTGTCTCAGGATTTTACCACTCCTCCTGTAAAACCATCTCTTTTAGATAATGAAACAGTATCAATTATTTCCTTTTGCTCATATTAACTATTAAGAGCTATATCATGGACTGAGAGGAAGATCTAAATTATAAAATTAATTTTGACACCATAATACTACTAACTGCAGAAACCAGTCTCTCTTCCTGGTGTCTTCATCTGGGCTGCGATCTCTCTTTCCCGTTTTATTATGTTGCTCCATTCCTGGGAAGATTATTTTGCTTGGCAGGAAGTGAACCCTTTCTTACAACTTGGGGCCCAGTCTTTGTCAGGATAGACTGCACACACCTACTCCCCAGGGAAGAGTGAGGGGGTAGCTGGCAGGGATGTTGGATCTTTGTGAAGAACATATGGAAATTCTTAGATACAATGTATATTCTAAATAGCGTCACCAAGAATATGTCTCACTGAAAATAGGAAATTTAACAAATTCATAAATCTACCAAAGGTAATCAGACCTCCAAGAACATTGTTCTTTTTTTTTTTTGATCCTTAGTGAATGAGTTAACCTTTTAAAATTGGAAAACAAAACTGAAAAATGAATCCTAAAAGCATTCTTTTTTTTGTAGTGTCTTCCTCCAAAGATAAACTGAAAATGAAGTTTACTGCTTTGATTCAATAAATGACATAAGGATTTGGGACTAGGTTACTACAGAGGCGGGGATAAAGTCAAGGTTTTATAAGAAGGGATGCAAATAAAATATTGAAGTTGTATGCAAAAAAAAAAGAGAGAGAGATTTAAAAACTTGGCTGATAACTGATAAGTCAAGTCATAGCATGGCCCAGTGGGTAAAGTACTTCTCACATAAGACTGAGGTCCAGAGTTTGAATCTTCAGATGCCATGTAAAGCCAGTGTGATCTGTAATTCCAGTGTTACTGGAGACTGAGACTGAGGGTGGAGAAAGAAGAATCCTTAGGAGCTGGCGGACCAGGTAGCCTGGCATAGACGGTGCAACATCGAAAACGAAACAAAACAAAACAAAAAACAGAGATCCTGCCTCAAACAGGATGAACGGCAAGAACCGACACCCAAAGTTGTTCTCTAACTGATACACATGGAAGCATATGTGCTGGACTCACACACATTCTCTCATACACACACACACACACACACACACACAAAGTCACAAAAAAAGATGATATTGACTGTGAGAAAAAGGATCTGTAGTCACACATACACTTAATCATTTCTAAATCTGTCACATGGAGATGTGTGCATGGCTTTGCAGCTTAAAGGAAATACAAGTTGACTCTCCTTTTTCCATCAGTAAAGCAAACCCCCAGGGATTTTTTTTGTTATTTAAGGGAAATGGCAAGATCCCATTCACTCTCTTTCAGGCTAGTGTCGATTTCTCTCCTGGTCTGAAACTCACACGGGTAGAGACACACCTTCACATTACATAATATATATGGGGCACTGGCCAAGACAGGGACAACTGCACCTGTGATGGGGACAACCACCCTTCTCCAGGCATGGACTCTTGTCAGGTCGCACAATCACTCTGGCATCAGGCCTTTCCCTTCTCTCTCTTCTGCTGAGTGCCATGGTTCTAATTCTTTGAACATGTCACACACACACACACACACGATGTGTGTGTGTATACATATATATATATATATATATATATGTATAATGTATTTTTATCATATCCACCCATTGCTACCTTCCTCCAGCTCTCCCAGAAGCCCCCTAACACAACTCCGTATCAACTTTACATTCTCTCTCTATCTTTCTCTCTCTCTTTTAATAACTCACTGAATCCTATTAAGAGTTGTCCATATGCACATGGCCATGGGTCCATTCACTCAGACCTGGGTAGCCTACCAGCAGTCACACAGCCAAAGAAAAGTAACTCTCCCCCAGCAGCCACCAATTGCCAGCAGCTCTGCAGCTAGGGGCATGGGCCTCAGGAACCAGTACCCTATGCATGCTGGAATTCTGGCTGGTCTTGCCTTATACGGGTAACCAGAGCTGCAGGGTCATGTGCATGATGGCTCTCCTACCCATCCTATCCTCTCTCACTCCTTTTGTCTCCTCTTTCTTTGATGTTCTCTGAGTCTTCGGGTAGGTGGAGGACGACATGGATGGTCTATGCATGACTGAGCATTCACAGTTACTTATTCTTAGCACTTTGACCAGATAAGAATCTACCTCAGAAATACATTTCTCTGAGCAAGGCTGAAAGCAGCACAAATCTATGAGTATAAACATAAATATTTAGAAGACAGTTGGACCAACCACATGATCATTTAGACAATACATTAACGGTGGTTTCTCCTTTAGAGTCTATGACAACCTTATAAAACCAGGCCTGGTTGAACAGGACTAGATCCAAGCAGAAAACATTGGTTCCCTCAGTAACAGTCATCCAAGTCCCAATTTTCTTATTTTTGTTATCTATATTTTCTAAAGTAAATACTAATTCTTGTGGGGGAATAGGAAGATAGCTCAGTGAGTGAACACTGCAAGCAACCTAGTTGGTACAAGATCCCCTGCAAGAGCAACAAATACTCTTTTTTTCGGGGGGGGGGTTTGGTTTGGTTTTTCAAGACAGGGTTTCTCTGTTGTAACTCTGGCTGTCCTGGAACTTACTCTGTAGAGCAGGCTGGCCTCGAACTCACCAAGATCCACCTGCCTCTGCCTCCTGAGTGCTGGGATTAAAGGCATGTGCCACGTGAACCTGAGTTTGAATCTCAGACATCCTCATAAAAAGCTGGGCATGAGAGTTAGAGAGACCTTAGTGGTTGAGAGTGTTTGTTGTTCACCTACGTTTGTGGCTCACCACAGCCTATACCTCCAGCTCAGGGGCATTTGAAGCCCGTGGCTTCTGAGGGCACTTGAACTCATGTACAGATACACACACACACACACACACACACACACATATATATTTTAAGAGCTTGAAATGGTGGAATACATCTTTAATTTCAACTCTTGGGAATCAGAAGCAGATCGATATCTCTGCGAATTCCAGGCCAGCCTGGTCTACATAGTGAGTTCCAAGCCTGTCGGAGTTATATGGTAAGATGCTGTCTTAAAACAAACACACAAAGAAACTGAATATTGAGGCTGGAGAGATAGCTCAGGAGTTACGAGTGTTTGTTGCTCTTGCAGGGTGGTTCCCAGGACTGACATAGTAGCTCACAACTGGCTTTAACTCCAGGTCCAGAGGGATCCTTCACTCCCCTCTCTTATATACAAGTAGGCAATCATAACACATAAAACACAAAAAATAAATAATTTTTAACGTTAAAAATAATATTCAAAAACCTGAGCATGGCTACAACACATGTCTAGAAGCCCAGCACTGGGAGGTGTAGGTAGTCTCCTGAGAGCCTGTTTGCCAGCCAGCCTAGCCAAAATGAGAGCTCAGAGTCAGTGAGAGGCCCTTCCCAGAGGAATAAGGCAGTGAGTGAGTGTCGGGGGTAGGCATGCTTCCATGCCTGAATACTAAAATACTCACGTGCATGTACCACAGAAGCACACTCATCACACACACAACACACGATACAGAATATCACACACACATGCTCACACATGCATACATAACACACAATTGCTCCTTCAACTTATAAAAAAATAAAATAAAAGATGAATCACAAGGGATATTGTAGTGTATATAAGAAAAATTCTCTTTTAAATTACAGAATCACTTCAATAATGAGTTAGTTTCGACAGCGACTCTGAAGTGAGCTCTCAAAGTCACCAGCGTTAGGTAAAAATCCTAGCCTTGGGGAGACGGCTCAGGGGTAGGGTGCCTGATGTGCAAACACAAGGAACTAAGCTTTTGCACAAGGTTCACTGCCTGACACCTTTTAACAACCAGTCCTTAAACAGGCAGGTGAGTTGCAGCTGGCGGTGTTGGCACACATCTTTAATCCCAGCACTCAGGAGGCAAAGGTAGGTGGATATTGGTGAGTTTGAGGCCAGCCTGGTCTACAGAATGAATTCCAGGACTGCCAGAGTTACAACAGAGAAACATTGTCTTGAACCACCCGACACCCAAAGCAAAAAAGAAAGAAGGAAAAAAGAAAGAAAGAAAGAAAGAAAGGTCTGTGGTCTGTCACTCCATTTCTCCTTTCCTTTCTGTGCATATAGTAAGTCAAATTCTCCTCCCTTCCATCTTTATTTCAGGCCTTAGTTCAGCAACCCCTCCCACGCAAGCACCTTTTTAGCCCTCTTCCACCTTCTGTCAACTACTCTCCAGTCACTCTAGGGGAAGCATAGTCGCATTCTGATAGCTTTTGCTCTGCGTATACATCTAAAACAGCTCTGTTCTGGTGGATATGCACAAAAGCAGTATTCACAATACCTTCAATAAAGGAAAAGAGCAGCATTCACTTTGAACTGTTTGTTCTAGACTCAGAAGAATGCTGGCTAGTGTTCCAGGAGGGGATCAGATGGCCCCTTCAGACTCTTCTCACACAGTTCATTTCCTTCCTCTCTCACCTGGGCCTCGGGTGTGCGGCAGATACGGCCGCTGCAGACTAGACCAAGCAAGCCCAAGGTCAGTTTCTTAGCTACGTGACTTGGGCAGCTACCTAGCCTTTGCTTTGCCATCTGTAAAGAGGGACCTTAATACGTATACTGTATCTCCTAGGTTATTATAAACATTAAAAGGGTTAATTTAAATTAAGCACTTCAGGAGGCTTTTTAGCACAAAAGCAAAATAAACAAGAGTTAACAGATATTTCCTCAAACAGGAGTACTCAGAAAGTTTTTCACTTTTACTTCTTCCTTTAAAAAACCCTATTACAATAACCCTTTCCTTAAAAAACACATCTTAAAATTGTAAGTAGTGTTTCATCTGAGTGATTAAGTAGACATTTAAACGTAACTGATGGTCTAACCACCACTATGGAAAGCTTATTTCTTTCCTCTTTCAACTTTGTGGCTTGGGGATTTAGCCCAGGGCCTTATCACATGCTGGGCAAGCTACACTGTTAATCTACACCTTCAACCCTACAAACATAATTCTAAAGCACAATTTACTTGGAAGATGGGGGTTCTTATTACTCACACAAATAAAAATAAAACAGTATCTTAGCTTGTTTGAGGATTTGTTAAATTTTTGACACGGGATTAACGTCATTTATTTGTTGTCATAGTTATCTAGCTCCTCTGCAAAGGGTCTAGAACAGTGGTTCTCAACTTTCCTAATGTTGTGACTGTTTAATACAGTTCCTCATGATTGGCTGACACCCAACCATAAAATTATTTTCCTTGCTACTTCATAGCTGCAATTTTGCTACTGTTATGAATCATAATGTAAATATCTGATATCAGATGGTCTTAGGTGACCCCTGTCAAAGAGCCATTCAACCTCGTAAGGGGTCTTGACCCACAGTTTGAGAATCACTGGTATAGAAAAAGCTTCTCCACAGGTTTCGTGAGAGACAGTGTGTGTGTGTGTGTGTGTGTGTGTGTGTGTGTGTTGCTTAGAATAGAACAGGGCTTCAGACATGCATAATCCCATCAGCCCCAGGGTTTGGCATTTTCAACTAGACCCTCAAGTCATAAAACACTGTTCATATAGAATAACTGCTTTGAGTTTTCTCTGTGTTCAATTGCTAGAGGCTCAATTTCCCAGAGACAAATCCCCCACTGAGGAATGTTAACCTGATGGGTAGTGCACAAAGACCAACACAGATTTACAGCAAGGAAGCTGAGCCTACCAGCTACTTCCTTTATCTCTCCAAATAAGGAAGCACCATGTTTGCCTGATGTTTTTTTTATTTTGGAGTAACAATTACAAACTGTTGGTAAAATAGCCTGATTTAGTTTAAAAAAAATCCAAGCTTTCCAGTAAATTTGAATTTCAGTCAACTGGTGCTCGGTTTTTTGTTTGTTGTTTTTCTGTGTCCCGGATGCAATATTTGGGAAGACAGAACAATACTTCTGTGTATTCAAACTTCAAATTTTACTGGCCACTGCATTTTAATCTGGCCGTCCTATTTGTCAGATGAATTATTTCTCTCCCTACTTCTTGCCACCATCTAGACCCACGCACATGACATTTTCATACTTTGAAGGTATGTGTGTGTGTGTGTGTTGAAGGAAAGACAGTACACTAACTTGTCACATACAATCTCAATGTTTAGAAACGGCTTCAAGAATTACCAAGAATTCTCATTTGTACTGAAACTGGGGAAGAAATCCATAATCTCATGTAATTATATAATTTATTTTATCACTTAGTTGCCTCTGTACAATTACAGAAATGGATGACAACTGCTTTTTATTTAAATGTGCTTATTCTTTCTTTTCAAAAAGTCAGTGGAATATAGTTTGTCAAACGCAATTTAATATGGGAAAATACTGCCACCTGGAGATCAGAAGAGCGGCGTGCTTTCTAACTGGAAAAGAAACTGGAGTTACAGGAATGCCTGCTTTGACCTCGCCTTTCTTCTTGCTGCCTTGGGAGTTTAATTTCCCCTAATGGGTTCAGTTGTTTACTGAACTTTCGATAAGCTTTTGCTACACTGCAGACACTATGTTGGCCTTGGTGATCCTTCCTTGAGGAGCTAATAGTCTAGTAAGAGGGAGAGGCAGAGTCACCTCAGAAACCAAAGATTCAAATGCACAGTTGAATCTCAACTCAAAGGATGGGCATAATGGCACATTTGTAATCCCAGAACTCAAGAGGCAGAGGCAGAAGGATAATCTCAAGTTGAAGGCTACTCTGTTCTACATACTGAACAGCCAAGGGTACATAGCAAGACTGTGAAAAAAAAATTGAATCCTACCTTTATATGGTAGAAAGTGTGCATCTCTTATTTTTAAGCTAGCAGGACACAAGATGGTTTATATTTTCCCACTAACCATGGAGGTCCTGTCTCCTGTGACACTATTTAGTGTATAGACTACCTAATTGACACACATTCTGCCCTTTTTCTCCTTAGACCATGCTCTCATTCCCAAACTTCTGTAGTAATTATTCCAGGGAGCTTTGAGCCTGTAAGAGATTACTCTTGGCATGTGGAAGTAGTATGTATTACATATTATGCATTACAATTAGAGATTAAATAACAGATTTCTTCCTTATTTATAGATTGTTTTGTTTTAAAGATAACATCTCACTCTATAGCACAGGTTATAGTCCAGGCTGGACTAACATGGACTGAAATTCCATGTTAACCATTACTTTTTTTTCGTTTTGGTTTTGAGATAAGGTCTCTTTATGTAGCCTTGCCTGTACTGGACTTGATATGTAGACCAGGTTAGCTTCAAATGCAGAGATTTGTCTATTATGCTCCCAAGTCTGGGATTATAGGTGTGCATCACTGCAACTACCCCAACCAGATCTTTGTACCATTTCAACTGTCTTTCCAGCCTCTCTTTCCAGCTGCCTTTAGCAACAATACTAAAATGCTCCTCACTCTACTACAGTGACTTTCTTTCCCCTTTATTATACAGAGCAAGTCAGCTTTCTCAATTTCATGTCTTCCAGCTCAGCCTCCTGTACACCTGCACATATCTAGTTGTCATCACTAATTATGAGCACACGGCAGGTCCTCTACCTTCCTTGCCTCTATAGAAAGGTTTATTTCCCCACTGTACTAGCTTGCTTTCTATTACTATAATAAAACACAGACATAAAGCAACTTGGGGAGAAGTGGTTTATTTAACTTACACATTCCAGTCACAATCCATCACTGAGAGAAGTCAGGGCAGGAATCTGGAGGCAAGAATTGAAGCAGAGGCCGTGGAGGAATGATGTTTATTGGCTTGCCCGCTATCTCACCCTGCTTTCTTTTTTAACACAACCAAGGACCACCTGCTTAGGGATGGCACCACCTACAGGGAGCTGGCTGGACCCTCCTGCATAAATCATTAATCAAGAAAATGCACCACAGATGGTGCCTACAGGCCAATGTGTGGAGGCATTTTCTCCATTGAGGTTGACCCTAGTTTGTGTCAAGTAGACAGAAAACAAACAACAACAAACCTAGCCACTTGATGACAGAAACTAAGCAACTAAAATTGGAAAATGGTAGCAGTTTGGATTTAAAAACCTCCTGGTTACCTAACAGGTAAGAATGAGGCCCTTCTTTTATTTCTCATCTTTTCCTCTCCTAGCCTCTGTCACCCTTCATGTCAGTCAGGGTTCTCTATAGGAACAACTGATAGAATGAATACGTGTGTGTGTGTGTATTAGTGTGGTTTATAGGGTGTGGCATCTCTTCATGGCTACAGAAAAGTAAGACATCCTTCCTTCTGGTTTTTGCTACTTTGTAAGACATTCCTTCAAGTATTTTTATCATCCTTGTAGTATACTACATGGCATATTAACTCTAGAAGTCTAGCCAAGGAGAGAAAAGAGAAAGGATTTGATACAGTGTAGCCAACTTAAGACCCAATGGTATGCTTTGTTTTCTGGTTAAGCGTCTTCTAAAGGTGGACTGCTGTGATTACAGGATCTTGGAGAAGATACTCAAAGAATCAAAACATCCTCAGATTTTTCTGACACCTATCTCCTAGTCTTGTTTACTGTGGCTTTAAAAGGGAAGAGTAGACTTGAAATGCAAAAACTCAATCAAAACATTTGCTTTGTAGAACTAGAACCTCCAGATAATTGTGTGTGTGTGTGTTGTTTTGTTTTGACAAGAACCCATCAGAACTTCCAAAGGTTGGGCAGTCAGATCCTCCGTTAGATCTCTTGGGGGAAGGAGGAAGGCACAGCAAAGCCCAAGTGCTCTGCTGAGGAGAGAGCACCTGCCTGGACACTGGCGATGCCGTCTAGTCAGCCCTGAGTGGGCCGACTCCTTCAGATGCTGCAGTTTCAAGGGCAGCCTAGCCCGTTGTGATGTTACACAACTGCCATTAAGGTATTTGGGGAGACTGAGGCAGGAGGATTCCACAGTTGCGGCCAGCCTAGTTTATAGCAAAATCTCACCCAGCATTGTTCCATGCCTGTTAATACCAGCACTCAGGAAGCTGAGGCAGGAGGACTGCAGTGGAGTTTAAGGCCAGGCTTGGTTAGAGTGAGGTCCCTATCAGCCAAGGCCACACGAGAAGACCACGTGTAGGTGGCAGTGAGAGAGGAAAGAGGTAGAGACAGGCTGCTTTGATCATTTTATTTTCAGAAATATAGAGAACTTCATTCATTCATTACATTTATTGACCACTCATTTTTATGTCATTTTCTACCATGTGCCAATGGTACAAAACTAACACATATTTGCTCTTAAGGAAATTACAGTCTAATAAAGAATGTTTATCAAAGATCATACATGTAACACTATTAGATGCCTTTTTTATTTTAAACTGTACTAGTTTATACGTATGAATGCTTTGCTTACATGCATGTACATGCACCACATGCATGCCTGATGCCTGCTAAAGTCAGAAGATGTTGGATGCCCTGGAATTGGAGTTACAGACGATTGTGAGCCATCATGTGGGCATTGAGAATTGAACCTAGGTCCTCTGCAAGAGAAACAAGTGCTTCTAACCACCAAGCCAACTCTCCAGCCCCATGATGTCTAAGTGAACAGTAAATATTTTAGATAAGGGTTTCTTGTGTTTACTTTTGGCCCCACATTAAAACCTATTGCATCTTAGAGTGGAACTGAAAGCTTCTTGATTCATTGTTTAGGCAGAGCTCGAACCCAGGGCCTTGAGCTTGCAGGGTCAGTGCTCTACCACTGGACCCCAGTCCAGGCCCTGCTGCTGACTCCATGACACTATATGTTCATTCTTGAGAAATGGTTACTCATAGTTGCTTCACCCAGTGGCTGCTCCTCCTGGTACTTGCAGTTCCCAGGAGCTCTCCAAAAGCTCTCTTGTCTCTTCAAGAAGTCTCTGGAGGTCCTCAGTCCTGGAGAGTTCTTCAATCTCTCAGCACCATTTTAGAGCTCATCTCAAAGCAGAGATCTCACTAAGCTTTGCAATGGTAGCCAAATTATGGCATGGCTTTTGAAATAACTTTCACATTCAGGCCTCAGGTCTGAAGCAAGTTAATATAACACCACACTGCGGCCTGCTCTCTAATCGTGTTCCCTCTTTTCATTCTTCCATGGCATAATCTTACAAAAGTAGAACTCAGACCACATCACGCCTTAAAAAACTCAACTTATTTTTCTGAAAATGTCTTATGCTGGTTTATAAACTCTCCCTGACCTGAGCCCCTGCTAGTCTTGGCAACTTCCATCTCATTCCACCTCTCTCTGCCCCTGCACCCCACACCCCTACACTGCCATTCCTTCAGTTGTACAGACACGAGAACCATACTTCTGCTTTAGGGCTCGGGGAAGGGCAGACAGAGAAAACTAGCCATTTCCTCAGCCAGGTATGCAAAAGGATTGAGCAGTGAACCATCTTGGCCCAGGCATTCAGGTAGAGAAGAAGAAAAAGATAGGACAGTTAGCAAATGATGGACAGGCTTCCAAGTAAAAACAAACAAAAGTTAAAATCCGAATGAAAACTCCTCTGGCCTATAAGGACAAGGGAGTGACCATATTTTCAGGCACCAAAGTGCTCTGAGTTGAGGTACCTGCTTGTGTTAGTTATATTCTCTTCATTGTGATAAAGTATCTGACAGAACAATGAAGGAAGGAAAGGCCACTTTGTCTCAGTTTGATGATAGTCTCTCAAAAGCAGAGAGCTGAGTGCTCATAGTTAGCTTTCTCCTTTTCATTCCGTCCAGGACTGGAGCCTGGGGAAAGTCTTCATTCAGAGTAAGTCTTCCCTCAGCTAAACTTCTCTAGAATTGACTTCACAGGCAAGCCCAGAGGTCAAGTGTAAATACAGTCAAGGTAAGAATGAAGAGCAATCACCTCAAGAAATATTTGTAGCTGGACAGTGAACCATCCCTCCAGCCCCAATTAATAGTTTCATAGAGCTAAAACAAAGGATGTGCAGCCATGCCTATGAAAGTGGTCAGGTCTGAAGAAATAAAAATGGGTGAAAACCAAGCAGTATCAATTTACAAAAAAAAAAAAAAAAAACATTCAAAAATTCCAAAGCCATTTTATATCTGTGATACATAATGACAGTTTAAGTATACAAGACTAGGTTATCAAGATCCATTTCCTAGTGACCCTGATAGCCTGTGGGAAGGGAGATAACCAAGGGGGAGGGTGAAATCAGGAGGAACCCACCTTTTCTGAATATTCTAGTTCTTTAACCAAAAATTACCGAATTACAAAATATAACATATGTTCACTTTGGACCATAGGTGTTTAAAAAAAAAAATCCGTTTTTCTTTCTTCCTAATGGAAGAACATCCCATAGTAGAAACCTAGAGACTTAGCAACTCCATCTTTGTTCTGCCTCTCTAGCACTGACAATCTGTAGACGCAATTTCCTCCTCAGGTAATTAGGGCACAGCCGCTTCAATCTAAGAGGCTAGGAATCTAAAATTTCCCATCTCCAAATTCCACTCCAAGAAGGCGATCCACACCAAGGAAAGAAAGATGGGTTTTCTCCTCTAGTTGAAGACTGAGTCTTCTCTCTCAACCTCAATTATTTCTCCCAGGGATGAAGTAGAGAGTCAGACTTCTTTATTGATTAACTTTTCTGAGTCTCGGATTAATTTCTAAAACGGGGATTATGACACCTATCTCAAAGGATTGTAGTGAGGTAAACCCGGTCGGGAGCCAAATACTTGTAACCCCAGCATTTGAGAAGCGCTCGCAGGAAGATCAGGAGTTCAAGGCCATCCTCAGCCACGTAACCAGTTCCAGGGCAGTCTCGAAAGTCAAAAATGAAAAGAAAAACGAAGACAGACACAGAGAGAGACGGGCGCACAGACACCTAAATAAACCCAACTGCCCCAAGGAACTGCAACGCTTGGACACTGGCTGTTTACCGACTCCCACTCTGACGCTCAGCATCAGGGTCGCTGAAGTGAACAACGCTCGAGGCAGCCAATCCGAGACGTGGACCCGCTGCCAGGGTGACAATAGTCTCCGCCTTCAGGTGTGCTCGAACGGCATGCTGGGAATCGCAGTGCGTGGGGGCGGTCACTCACCGAGGTGGTGGGCCGCTTCCGGTGAGGACGATATACTGCCAATTCCCGCGCGGCAGCCCAGAGGCAGAAGCGGAACGGTCGGCAACAGCTCCTCTTTCCAGGGCCCGCCAGAGCCATAACTGAAGGCAACTCTGAGAGCGCGGAGCCGCAGGCGGAGACGCTCAGGGACCCGGAAGGGGCGGGGCTTCCGCTATGCAAGAGGCCCCGCCCTGATACACGTCATTTCCGTAAACAAAGGGCGCTGTGGATGCGCGGGTCCGGAGCTGGTCACCTGTGCTGGCGACCAGAGCTCCTGCTGCAGCTGTGGCAGAGGCTTGGGACGCTCTCTGGACCCTTCCAGTTGAGGAAGGGGATCACGGCCCCTCCTTCCCCGGGTATGTAGTGGGATGAGAGGGTCCCGCAACCTGCTCCTTCGGGCCCCTCAGCCCCAGCTCTGGTCACTGCTGGGTTTTGATGGGTTGTCTCTGAGGTGGGTTGGCGGAAGGGAAATGAGGTGAAGTTCGGAGGCACCTCCGATCGTTCTGGTTGGAAGCAAGGCCTTATCAACCATGAGCAGTTCGCCCTCTTTGGAATGGTCCCTGGTGCTTGCCATACAGAAAGGATTTCAGTAGTCCTGTGACAGATGTTATCCTCCAGAAATGAGTTCCTCGGAAACAGTTTATTTGCGATGCTTTACATGTTAACTTGTTGTTGTTGTTGTTGTTGTTGTTGTTTTGGTGTATTAGCACCCATATAGAAGGTTAGAGTGTTTATGTATATCATGAACGATACAGATCCTCACCTCTGTAGACCTGCTCAGTCATCTTTAAAGTCCCATTTAATCTGTATTACATGTTAAACAATTCCCAAATGACTCAAGTGGTTTCACGATTGGTATCTGATATTAGAGACTGAACGTTGGACCCTTTCTCTAGAAAGCAGTCCATTAGATAGCAAAACAAAACAACCAAAATCAACCAAAAGACACAACATTGTCTTTATAATCACCAAGTAATTCTTTCACGAGTGACAGTGGTCAGTTTCAGGCATTTAAAATAGTCTTGGCAGGATTAAATTCAATACAACGTTTTTTAATTTTAAATTCTATTGTACGTGTGTATGAGTGTTTTACTTGCATGTATGTCTGGGCACCGGGTGCATACAGTGCCCCTGGAGGCCAGAAGAGGGCATTGGGTATCTTGGAACTAAAGTTACAGACTGTTGTAAGCTGCCTTGTTGGTCCTGGAAATTGAATCTGAGTCCTCTGGAAGACCAGCCAGTGCTCTTAACTGCTGAACCATCTCTCCAGCCCCACAATATTTTCTAAAGGCCTGACTTTCATAATACAATAACAAATTGAAGGAACGAGTAGGTATGCATATTTCTGACACTTTTTGTAATACATTAATAATAGAATTAAGAAAAATTCAAATCTAATCAAATCAGTCTCATGGCACATGTCCATACCAGCACTCAGGAGCATAAGGAGGAGGATTATCACAAATTGGAGGCCAGCAGAGCTTATATAATAATTTCTCAGCCAGCCAGAGCAGAACTTTTTCTCAAAAAGGGAAGGTGAGGTGGTACACATTTTTGATGTCTTTAATCTCAGCATCGAGATACAGAGGCAGATGGATCTCTTTGAGATCCAGGCAAGCCTAGTCTACGGAGCAAGTTCCAGGCCACCAGAGCTACACAGTGACACCTTGTCTAAAAAAGAAAGGAAGGAAGAAAGAAAAGAAATAAAAAGGAAAAGAAAAGATCTGGGTTTGGCAATGCATAGCATACCAATATAATGTGCATTACATAAACCTTCAACTTGCAGTTTAGACTACTGATGCCCTGATACACATCTATTTTGAGGCTAGTTTGGAAGGGAGACTCAAAGGCCAGCTAACATTCCAGTGAGGTTGCGGTGTTGCATGGGTGGTTTGTGTATATTGGTCATTTTGTTTGATGGTGGCTTCTTGAGGTTCTGCTCTTTGACTTATTCATTGCTGCTTCCCCAGCGCGGACAACGCTGTGGAGTGCCTGGCTTGTGGAGGAGTGTCAGTAGACACTTAGAAGATGTGTGAATAGAGAAAATGCTAAAAAAAAAGTATTAGACAATTTTGATGAGGACCTTTCAGTGTACTAGCAAAGTAGATTGCACATAAGGGATTCCTTGTTCTAACTTTTATGGGTTGAAATTCTTGCTCTTTTGATCTGTGGAATGTGTCTTTGATTTTCACTTTACATATTACAGCGTGTAAGCTGGAGTCACCATCTTTCCATGTTTAGGTTTTACAAAACTGGTGTTAATGCAACGAAGAATTTAAAACAATGGAAGAGCGGAAAGTGAAGAGGAAGAGTCCCAAGTCTTTCAGTGCCCACTCTACTCAGGTTGTTAATGCCAAAAAGAACGCCATCCCGGCTAGTAAAAGCACAGGGTTTTCAAATCCCACATCACAATCAACTTCCCAGAGGCCAAAGTTAAAAAGGTGAGATTTTTTTTCTTTGACATTTTCACAGTAAAGTGCTATTAAATAGTTACCTTCTTTGTTCAGTCTTTTTTCCTCTTATGGTTTGACTATTTTTCCAGTGTTGCATATTGAACTTGGGTCCTCACACATGCTATGGTCTACCTCTGACTTACAGATTCAGCACATAGTTTGACTTCTAAATTAACAATTATGAAAGTTTCATTTGAATGAACTATTCAGAAAGGAGATTTCAGGCCTGGAGAGATAGTTCAGTTGGTAAAACTTGGGTCTTACAAATCTGAATGAAGTAGTATGCTACTGTGCAGCTCACTAATAAAGACAAGGAGGCAGTATCTGCTAACCCTGCTAGACTTCAGCAGAGGGGACCATCTGTTACGGCAAGTGCCATTCTTGACAGTGGAACCCTTATCATCTGATCTTGGGTTTTGATTGACACAGAAGCTCCTCAGATGTTCTGTTGGTAACACGTACAGATCATGAGAAATTGAACATCTTTTACATAAAGCCAACATAAAGCAAACAATTCAAAATGCCAAGACCTAGGTGGCCCTCCCCCCAACAATGCGCAAAACAACCATTTTAAACATAACTAGAAATAAACTTTTGCAACATTTCCCTCTTTGATAAGCCAATAAAATTTTTGCTTTAACTCTACAACACAATTTAACACTACACCAGCAAAACTATCTCTAACAGGAACAACCATGAGGCTTGCTGGGATGCATAGGATTAAATGAAACCAAACATCTATCAAACCTTTCATAACGTCCAGCATGGCTACATCCAGCAACCTCTAAAGAAATACATTTGAGTACAAAGTTCGGTAGAATGTTCCAAAAACTTCTTCATAATGCAGCAACCATTAGTCCTGATCACCTGGGAGTTCTTTTTAATATTCTTTTAGCAGGTATCCTTTTCAGCATCATCACCAGTGATCTTGTCTTCAGGAAGGGTTCCCTCATAGGATGGAATTCTCATCACCGTAGCAGATGTGTCTTGTCAGGACTACCTCATCAGTATCCAGACTGCTTGTCTTTCTTTTATTAGCCTCTAGTTAGATTTAAGAAACGTGTAGCAAGGCTTTCAGGAAAAAAAGAAAAAAAAAGGAAAAGAAAACTGGTCAGTTTAAATCAGTGGCTTCTTGGCTCCAAGCCATGGCTTTCACAGCAGAGCCCCAAACATCCTGGGTGGTTTGGCATGCTACTACTATGAGGAGAAATACAACTGGCTTCATAGACCCCAAACACAAGACCTGCTTGCGCTTCACACACAAATGAAACAGCCATCAGCAAACTCGGTTTGTAACAGTGTACTCTGGCTCCAACCACCACCTGCTGGAGTGTGCAGCATGTAGCCGTTTCTCTGTGTTTATGTCAGCTCCATGACCAGGAAAAGCGGTTGAAACCTTGCTTTTTTTTTCCTGCTCTCAGTGAATTTCTTTGTTTTTACCATGAAAATTTATCCAAAACATTTGTCCAAAACATTTCTAGATAACTTATGAGTCATGACTCTGGCTGTAGTCCTGAGCTAATGCTTTGATGGACCCTGCAAAGGTTCTTGTACTTTACAGGACTCCTTGCCATATAGTGTATGTATATAAAACAGGCCTTGGGGTTGGGTTGATGGTTCAGTGGATAAAGTGCTTGCTACACAAGCGTGAGGACCTGAGTCTGGATCCCCAGCATCTATGTAAAACTCAGTATGTGCATATCTGGAACTTCAGCACCCAGCAATATGGAGACAGGGATCCTGGGAGCTTGCTCAGGCAGTCTAGCCAATATGGCAAGCTCCAGGTTTAGTGAGAGAGCCTATCTCAAAAATTAAGGTGGATAGCAACAGAGGAAGATACCTGATATTAACCTTTGGCCTCCACTCATACAGGCACACACATGTACTTACGACCATGTGCATGCACACCACACACACACACACACACAAAGTGAAGACCTTTTCTTGTAAAGAACTGTTACTGACAGACTATGAGTTCTAAATTTCTTTTATTTGTGTTTTTGAGACAGGCACTCCTCACTATGTTGCCTTGGCTGGCCTGGAAGTCACTGTGTAGACCAGGTTGGCCTTGAACACACAGTCTGTCTTCCTTTGCCTCTAGAGTGCTCAGATTAAAGATGTGGACTACCACCCCAAGTTCTAATTTTTTTTTTATCTTAATTTTATTTGCATGGCTATTTTTTGTCTACAGGTCTGCCTGTGCATGCCTAGGACCTATGGAGGTCAGAAGAGGCTAGTAGATCCCTTGGAACTGGAGTTACAGTTTTGAGCTGCCATGTGGGTGCTGGAAATCAAACCTGGTCCTCTGGAAGAGCAGCTAATGCTTTTAACTACCGAGCCTTCTCTCTAGCCTGAATTATAGATTAAGAGTTCTTAGTTTCTTTCTTTACTAAACTTCATCCATGAGCTTAAAACTCCCAGGCCCTCACACAAAGGCACACATATATGTGCCCTACTTATCTTATCCTTGTGAGTATAGTTGTGGGAAAGAGGTCTTCATTCAGCATTGTGTGAAAATTGAGTACTGAGTCTATGTATATATAGTACTGAATCTAGAATCTATAGTACTAGTTAAAGGTAACCAAGCCCTTTTACCTATTAACCCTTCCTTGGATAGCACCTTTTGAAGCTTGGCTGGCTCTGCTGCATGAACTTCTCCTTCTCTGTTTTTATATAGGAGTGTGCATGGCACCATCTCTCTAGTGTTTGAGAGCCTTGTACATACAGATCTATATGATAAGTATTAATTTAAGGGCTCCCAGATGCTTTTCTGGGGAAATAGCAGCTAAACTGAGACTTGAAGCATTCATGAGGAAAGATGGCAGGAAGTAAAGGATCTGATTGTAGGTCCAGGACTCAGATAATAAGACAGAGAATGGGAGTCTAGAAAGCTAATGAGATTAGAGGCTGTTTGTTTTGCTTTATTTGAAACAGGGTCTTACTATGTGGCCCTCACTGTCCTTGAACTCATTATGTAGATCAGGCTGGTCATCCACCAGCCTCTGCCTTCCCCCCCTCTGCATCGGAATTAAAGGTTTAAACAACCAGGCCCAAGGAAATTATTGTTCCTTAAGTGTATTGAATTTAGGCAAGCCTTAGCTCTTGAAGGCCAAAATTATGTGACATGGCATTATTTAGAAATGGACTTGTCTGCCTCATGGAGAGGAAAAGGCTGATCAGGGAGCATGCACAGAACCGGATGGACCAACTGGAAAGGTATTGGAGTTGTTTGGCCAAGAGACAGGATGGTGGCAGTGGCAAAGGAGAGCAGTAGAGAAGTTAGATTGCATTAGTCAGCTGGACTTGAAACTACGACGGGATCCTAGGATGGTGGCAGAATTCAGGAGGGCACCAGATTCTTGATTCTGGATTTTAAATGTCTTTCTTCTCAGACCAAGCACTCCTGCCTTGCTGTCTTCAGAGCAGGAACCCAAAAAGACTTAACCAAACTATAAACAGTTCAAGGATAGCATTTAGAAAGGAGAGTATATGGTGTATTTTACTGAGAAATGAAAAGTACAAAATAGGATACTAAAAAGACTTACGAATTTTCTTTTCAATATATTTTCAGTCTAACAAATTAGCATATTGCATTAAAGTATTAACTAAACTTTTTATGTTTCTCAATGCTTACTCTTTATATATTTGAGATTTTTAACAACCTGTTGATTTTGTTTGTTGCTGGGGTTTGGGGTTTTATTTAGTAGTGACTTTCTTCTGATTCCTTGTTTTAAAAAAAAATCCATTTAATTCACTAAGAAGTCAAGCAGGAGTTTAATCTAGAACAGTGGTTCTCAAACTTCCTAACACTGCAACCCTTAAATACAGTTCCTCATGCTGTGGTGACCCCCAACCATAAAATTATTTTTGTTGCTACTTCATAACTCTAATTTTGCTACTGTTATGAATCATAATGTAAATATCTGATATGCAGATGGTCTGGTGACCTCTGTGAAAGGGTCATTCGTTCCTCAAAGGGGTCCCCACCCACAGAATGAGAACCACTGATCTAGAACAACCTGAAAGATATAACTAAGGTCACTTACATCTTCTCTGCAGAGTTATGAAAGAAAAGAACAAACCTCAAGGAGGAGAAGGGAAGGGCGCTCAGTCCACCCCCATCCAGCACTCCTTCCTCACAGACGTCTCCGATGTCCAGGAGATGGAGCGCGGACTCCTCAGTCTGCTGAATGACTTCCACTCTGGGAAGCTGCAGGCATTTGGTAAGATGCCAGTGCGCTCTTCACTGCTTTGTCTTTAAGATGTTGGCATCCCGTGTTCTGGATATGTTTTCTTCTTCCTTTTGTTTGGTGTGTTCTTATGTGTGTTCATGAGAGCCGAAGGTCAACCTTGGGTGTCATTACTCAGCACTTCCCACCTTGTTTGGGGGAGGGTCTCTCAAAAATGTCATTTTCTTTTATTAAAAAGCAAAGGGAAGCTGGATGTGGTGCCTCTTGTCTATAATCTCAGAATCTAGGAGGTAGAGGCAAAAGGATGAGAAGTTCAAGGTCATCCTCAGCTACATATTGAGTTTGAGGATTCTGGGCTACATGAGACTGTGTGTCAGAACAAGCAGAACCAAGAGGGCTGGGTATGTAGCTTTGTAGGTAGTTGGTAGATTGCCTATGCTTATGAAGTCCTTGGGTTGACACCCATCACTGCATAAAGCCAGGCATGGTAGCACACACCTCTAATCCTGCAATTCAAGAAGTAGAGGCCGGAGGACCAGAGAGTTCAGAGAATCCTCCAACACAAGGCCTGCCCCAAAACAAAAAACAAAAAAGCACACACAGGGTTATCGGGGGAGAGGGAGAGAAGGAGTCATAAAATATATAGACATAAAGTATAAGAATTTTAGATTTTACTGTCGTGGAAAATAATTTGCTTTCTAAAATTAATGGGGAAATTTTTTAAAGGGAGTTTTCTGAGCCAGAGAGGTGGCCGCCTAGTGGGTAAGACAGTTTGCTGCACAACCATTAGTATCTGAGTTTGTGTCCCAGCACCTGTGTGAAAAGATGAGCATGTGCACACACATACCTGTAACCCCAGAGCTATGGGAAGTCGGTTTCTGGGGCTTGCTGGTTGTTGGCCCTGGCCAGTGTCACTGAAAGACCCTATATAGTAGGCAGAAAGTGAAGGACAGGACCCTGACACCCTCCTCTGCCTCTGCACGCCCGAGTGCACAAGAGCATTCCTGCGTACTATAGAACACCACACTCACGTGCACACAAGTTCACAAGGGGAGGAGAGCTGGAATGTTAAAGAAGGATTGCTATTACGGGTAACCATCCTGAAATGCTTGTTTAAATTGGGTTCTCTGCCCCCTAAGTATGGTCTTTTACCTTTGGTGAAGGTAGCCTAATCCATTTCTGAAAAAATTATCATATAATTTATCTATTTAAAATAATAATAAGGAAAGTCTTTATCATTTAAGCCAATTTAGACTTAGTATGCTCAATTTGTTTTTGTTTTTTGAAACAGAGTCTTGCTAGTATGTAGTTTGGCTACCCTGGAGTTCATGATCTTCCTGCTTTCCAAGCACTGGGAAATTTTTCCCCTATTGAGGCAGGGCCTTGTGTATCTCAGGGTGTCTTCAGACACCTCACTATGTAGCTGAGGATGACCTTGAACTTCCGATTTTCCTGTTGCCACCTGTCTCCAAGTGCTAGGACTATAGATGATGCCCTGTTTATACAGGACTGGGAATTGAACTCTGGTCTTTGTGACTGCTAGACAAGCATCCTGCCAACTGAGCTACATTCTCAGATGGTTTGCTTTGTTTTTTTGAGGCAGGGTCTCATGTATCTATGGTAGGCTGGCTTGAATTTGTTATGTAGCGGAGGCTGCTCTTGAATTCCTGTCCCCACCTGCCAAGTACTGAAATAGAAGAGTTTTATTTTATTTTTAATAGAAGTATCCAGAATTCTTAAAAGCAAACAATCAAAAAACAAAACTACAGTTTCTTTTTTTATTGGCAGTTTGAGAAAGAACTTTTTCTTTGGGTTCCCACCAGCAGTAGGCATTATATTTCAATTTTTGCCAATCAAATGAAATTTTAAAAAATGACCAACAAATTTGAATTTCCATGTCTACTTGCTAAGTAGTTAGGATGCTCTTTTCAGGGCCTTAACATAGTTTTTAGTTGGTGATTTCTTACTTTGTCATTATCAAGATCCCTTTGTAGGTTTTATGTGTAAACAATATCCACTGTTACCTCTAATTTTTTTAACTTATCTTTCCAAATATATTTATGTCTGTAGATTTTGTGATAGTACATTTAACCCTGAAAAGTTCCAGATCTTTGTGTAGTCACATCTCTCTTCTTTTGTGGTTTCTAGGTCTTAGTAATATTTATATTTGACAGAGAAGCTGGGCTTAGGACTGTGATCCCAGTACTGGGAAGCTGAGGCAGGGGAATCATGAATTCAAAGCGAGGCTGGGTTTCACAGGGCCCCTGACTCCAAAAAAAGGGGCATCACTTAACTTCACAGAAATGTGCCCCGCCTCATGCTCTGACCTAGTCCAGCAGCATCATATCCCAGATTCTTTCACTTCTTCCTCTCTTCCCCACCTGTCCATTCTCCTTTCCTTCGCTTCCTCTTGGCACTCTTCCTGCCTGTAAGGTCAGGTGACTTTGTGTTTGATTGAGATCCTTTCTTCCCAGTCTGTGTTGTCACTCAGACCTATGACTGTAACTGTTGCAATGAAAATTCCATTGCCGGTCGGTTTCTTTCTGACTAGGTAATTACTTTTCCCCTACATTAATGCCTAAGATCACACCATCACCGCCACTTTATCTGTAATGTTTGGGCATTTAGATATGCTAGGTTTGGGTCTTTCTCATAGATACCCCCCACCACACACTCACACTCACACACACACACACACACACACACACACTAAGCCTTTCTTAGCTGTTGACTCATCTTTCATCCTGCAAAACATATTTTCATTGTTTCTCCTCCATCCATTCTCTTTTATCTTATGAAGCCTCTGCTGTCTCATGGCAGGTCTGTCTTCCTCTCGGTTTTCCTTTGTCATTGGGTCTACATCTCTGTGTTCATTCATTCATATTCTCGTTCTCCGCCTCTCCTCCTCTCATCCCCAGCCCTCTTCCTGTTTCCTCCTGAACGCACATCTCTTCCAGAGATCCAAGTGCTGGGATACGCAATTATGACACTTGGCTGTATTTCAGCTTCAGATGAATTATGGTATACTTTTGCAATATATTTAGAAAAAAAGAGAAAGTATTTATGCATTTGTTTATTTATCGGAGTACCAAGAGGTCGCATAGGCTGTAGTTAACCAGATGAAGATACAGACTATGTTATGTGTGTATATGTTAGTTGTTATGGGCAGATAAGGTCACCACATTGGACTTCAGCCAAGAAATAATGAGACCTGTGCCTTAGCGGTAAAGTTGTCTTGCATTACCATGCATATGATTGAAAATATTACACTGTATAATGTAATGCATCATGTATTATGCATGCAATGCATCATGCTTTATTAATATTTGCATTTATGTTTCCTAAAGGAAGAATATATAATTGGCTGGAAAAATAATGTGTGGTTGAAATTTTAGAGAATTCTTCATTTTACTCAGAACACAACAAAATGTTGGTTTTCTCAGTTCAACTAAGCAGTTTTCAAAATAGATATAATTATGGTGTTATTGCTTCTTTATACAGTGTTAGTACAAGAAAGAAAATACATCTTCCCTACTTGAGGAATGATTTTGCTTTAAAAAAATATTTTATGCATGATTTTATTTTAGGGCCCAGAATCATTGCTCAGGTTGACCATTGTTTTCCTGGTCAAAAATTGTATTTGCTTCCAATAGTCGAGAGCCAAGACAGGAAGATTATGAGTTCAAACCAGCTAGGCTACTCTCTCAAAAAAATTTTAAAAAAGAATTTGTAATTATACACAGAAAATACTCAGTTTTTAACAAGCCAATTTACAAACAAAGAACATGGGTTTATTTCAGTGCACCTAGAGTTTAAAAGCTGTTCCTTGAGGTTACTAATCTTTGTTAATGTTCTGGAATGTTCCCCAGGAAATGAATGTTCTATAGAACAGATGGAACATGTCCGGGGAATGCAGGAGAAATTAGCTCGTTTGAATTTAGAGCTCTACGGGGAGTTGGAGGAACTTCCTGAGGATAAACGGAAAGCGGCCAGTGACGCCAACCTGGACAGGCTCCTGTCTGACGTGAGTGGCGTGCTCTGTCTGTTACTTCTTGCAACAACACACACATAACACAATTCACATTTTAACTTTTAATATACAACTTAAAAAAATTCACCGTGCTTTGCAGTGCTCGCCACCCTCTAGTTCTAGCACATGCTCATCACCCCTAAGGAAGCCTGCGCTCTGGTTTCTCCCTCCGTGCCCTAGCAACCTGTCACGAACTTTCCGACTTGAACTGGCCTCCGCGGGCACTTTGTACAGATGGCATCGTGCAGTGTGTGCCCACGGCAGGTTCTCTTACCTAGTGCGGTGTCCTCAGATTTCATCTCTGTTTCACTTGACTCTTTTTAAAGAAGTGCACTCTAGGGAAACGCTTCAACTTAGACGTATGGAAGCATGCATTATTACAATCCCGGCAAACTTGTAAAGGAAATACTTGCTTCTGTACATTTTACATATGTGCCTGCATTAAATATAGAACTTATGTATATGCAGCTCTTAAGTACATAAGGAAGATGCCAGTCAAAAGACCTTTGCCTGCCTGCAGGGTTGCTTATTTTTAAATACAGACCAGTGCTTGGTCTTGAAAGCAAATTTAGAACATTGCCACATCTATCCGTCTGTTAGAGCTACTATAATAAAGCACCACAGACGGGAGTCC
This sequence comes from Cricetomys ansorgei, assembly GCA_026225945.1. Taxonomy (NCBI): domain Eukaryota; kingdom Metazoa; phylum Chordata; class Mammalia; order Rodentia; family Nesomyidae; genus Cricetomys; species Cricetomys ansorgei. Next base: position 2,573,494 of record JAMJFZ010000882.1, on the reverse strand, counting down.
AAACAGTAGACATGCATTTTCTTACAATCCTGGAAGCTGGAAATTGGAGATCAAAGTGTTGGCTGAGGCCTCAGTTTTCCATTGTGGACGTCTGTCCAGATTTTCTTTTCTTGTTAAGGTCATGTCGGATGAGGGCCCACCCATGACCTCATTTTGACTCATTTATCTCTTTTAAAAGGCTCTTCTCCAAATGCCCTGATACCCTGACCCATTATGACTGAGAACTAGAGTGTCTGAGTTGGGAATGGAGTGGGCACAACTCAGCCCATAACATCTTGTAAATTTGCCTTTTTAAAACCTTTTTTTAGGGGGCTGAGAAGCTGACTCAGCGGTTAAAACTACTTGCCACTCTTGCAGAGGACCCAGATTCTGTTTCAAGCACCCACACTACGGCCCTCAACCGTCTGTAGCAGCAGTTCCTGGGATCTGAAGCCCTCTTCTGTCTCTGAGGGCACCAGGCATGCATGTGGTGCATATGCTTACATGCGGGCAAAACACTTGTACCCATAAAATAAAGTTAAATAAATCTTTAAAACCTTCTTTAGGAAGCCAGGCGGCGGTGGCGCAGGCCTTTCATCCCAGCACTTGGGAGGCAGAGGCAGGCTGACAAAGTAGTTCTGGGACAGCTAGAGTTACAACAGAGAAACCTTGTCTCAAAAAACAAAAACAAACAAACAAAACACTTTCTTTAGGGAGCTAGGAGCTTGGCTCAGTCGGTGCCAAGTTCCTGCTACACAGCATGAGGGCCTGAGTTCAGATCCTCAGCACTGTATAAAGTGCCTATAATCCCAGCACTCGAGAGGCAGAGACAAGAAGATCTCTGGGGCTAAAGGCCATTCATTCTTGAATTTGTGTGCTCCATGTTTCCTGAGAGGTCTTGTCTCAAAAACATAAGGTGGGAAGCAACTGAGGAAGACATCCATCATTGACCTCTAGCTTCCATATATGCAGATGCACATGCGCATACACATGCACGTATACTGCATGTACATACACAAACATACACGAACATACACAAAAACTTTTTGGAAAAAAGGAAAATAAATAAAAGCTGACTTCAAAGTATCTTTGCTTCCTGTTTACCAATGATGAAAAAGTTGGTTTCTACTGCTTTCTTTTCTTTTTCTTCCCCACTCCTCCTTTGGTTTTTTTGAAACAGGGTTTCTCTGTCCGGCTGTCCTAGAATACACTCTGTCGACCAGGCTGCCCTTGAACTCAGTGATCTGCCTGCTTCTGCCTCCTGACCCTAAGTGCCACCGCTGCCTGGTTTCTCTCTCTTTTTAAATATGTAAATATAAGGCAACTATCTGCCCATACTTCTAAAACTTTAAGCCCAGAAGAGTAGCAGTGGATGCTTATAATCCCAGCACTAGGGAAGTTGGCACAGGAGGAACAGGAGTTCACGGTCAGCCTCACCTACAAGGTGAGTTCAAGGCCAGCCTGAACTACCTGAGACCTTTCTCAAAAACAAAACAGCTTTTCAAGCTTTAGAAGGAGTTTTAAAAGTCAAGTCTGGCATATCATATTCAGTCTCACAATTATTTCAGTTCATATTTTATGCTTTATTTCTCTTAAATATAAGCTTAATTTATATACTTTTAGTGCATTAAAAAATTGCTGTGTTTTGGCAAAAAGAACACTAAATTTGAAACTAAGCAGTGTAGTATAAGGCTTATATCAGTCTTGTACTTGGAACAGTGAGAACAGTCTAGGTAACCTACATGCCTATCTTCCTTTCTTTTAAAAACTGTTTTGCAGTACTGGAGCTTAAGCCTAGACTTCATGGATGCAATCACCCCGCCACTAACCCGCAGTCCCAGCCAGCATTTCTTTCCTATATATCTCTCCTTCTAAAGTTAAAGGTAGTATGGTCTGAGTGACACCAGGTCTGCTAGCATCTTCTTTGATAGCTGATCTCTAGAGCCATGAGAAATGAGTTTCTTTTATCTACAAACCACTACTTGAATAATATTTTGTTATGGGAACCCAAACAGACTAAGACAAGGATTGATAAACTCTACTTTATATCAACAGTTGAATAATTTGTGAAGTATTTCTGTAAATAATAAAAGTTTGAAAGATTATGATCACAGAAATTACAATTTTATTTTTTGAAAAAAAATTTTCTTTAATTCTTAAAAAACTAGGCTTGGAGCCAGGAGGTGGTGGCGCACACCTTTAATCCCAGCACTTGGGAGGCAGAGGCAGGCAGATCTCTGTGAGTTTGAGGCCAGCCTGGTCTACCGAGTGAGTTCCAGGACACAGCTAGAGTTATAAAAGAGAAACCCTGTCTTGGGGGGAAACAAAACCAAACCAAACCAAACCAAACTAGGCATGGGACCAGCAAGATGACTCAGAAAGGAAAAGTGCTTGCACTCAAGCCTGGTGAGTTGGGACCTGAGTTCAGTTCCTACAACTCAAGTAGAGAACCAACTCCAGTTATATCCCGGTCCCCACGCGTGCTGCCTTCACACACACGTTGCCCGGTGCACACAACGATAACATTTCCACTCAAAGAGCACGGTGACACATCCATGATCCTAGAACTCCGGAGGCTGAATCCAGAGAATCATGAGTTAGGGCTAGATAGAGTTCAAGGCCAGCCTGGCTATATATTGAGACTGTCTTTCAAAAAGAAAAAAAAACAAACACAGTAGAGATTACTGCCATTATACGTGATTCTAAGAACACTCCCAAGCTCTGGTCTCCATTATTTGCTTCTATTCTCTCTTCAGGGTCTTTCATTCAGGCTGCAGCTGCATTATAGTTATTTTATAAAAAGGAATTATCCAGTCCAGAAATTTTTTAAAGAGATTTTTCCTTAATAGTTTGCTGTTTCAGGTAAAGAAAGCCTATGTGAAGCTATTTTAAAACATGGTTTACAGTGACTTGCTAATATTTATCTTGTAAAAATTAATATTCAATTTGTTTCTTTGTGTTGCAGTTAGAAGAATTGAATTCTTCTATGTATCCTTTGCCTACTGTCAACAGTGTAAAGTTCATAATTACAGTTCTGGGTAAATAATTGCTTCCATATTTTATTTTATTTATTTTATTGTATTGTATTGTATTTTATTTATTTTATTTTATCTATTTTGCTTTATTTTCTAGGGCTATGTCACTTCCCTTTTAGTGTCCAAATCACTTTGTTTCACGGTTTTATGTGCTGAAATTCTGTGCCTGGCTTGTTCTTTGTTTTATATTGTTGTCTTATTTTTCAAAACAAATTATTACTTCCCAAGTCATGTAATTGTGTATTGGACTCTAATATTTTGACCCTTAGGTTCTGAAACTACCTGACAGATATCGAAAGATACACTTAATATTATTACATAAGGTGCATAAAACTAAAATTCAGGTACAACTAAAATACACCTTTCAAGCGGTCCTTCCATGGCTTGTGAATGGCATTTCCATACCAAAGCTAGCACAGTATAGAATTAATCTGAAGGAGGACATCAAAGTCACAGGTAGGTTATTTTGATTTTGATGTTTCAATCTGAAATAATTACTGAAGACCAGCTCCAGTAAGGAAGGCCAAGGGATGGAAAGGGGGTGTCATGTGGGCAGGGGGAAAGCAGGGATAAGTCTTCTGGATGGGTCAAAGCAAGCTCTTTCTCTTTATTTTGTCTTTTTTCTTTTCCTCTCTCTCTCTAGGCAAGCTTTTTCCTCTCTATACAATTCAAGCTTTTCCTCTCTGTAGAATTTCTTTTTCTTATTTAAACTTATTCTCTACTGTATTTTTTCATAAACTCTCTCTCTCACACACACACACACATGCACACATCTTGTGTATTCAACACACATCCACATTTATTCACACACATCTTGTGGAAGAAGCAAAGCTCCAACATACACACATCTCACTAATACATCTTATATGCTTCCTTTTGTAAGCTTCTTCTTCCTTATGGAAGCATCAAAGCTCCAACACACTTAGATCTTACCCACACATCTGTAAGCATCCTTCTTCCCTTCTCTCGTCTCTTGTCTGTCTCTCTCTTTTTTAAAATTTCCCATACACCTATATACCTTTTAAACAATCCCCTCTACGTATGAAGAAATCACATCATAATCACGAGTCTTGTTTTTCCCAATGAATGATTACAAGTTACATATTTAAAAAAGAGGTTGTTTTCAGTACCACATGTGATTACTCATGAACACCCAGTTTTACATGTACTTTCCTCCCACAATACATTTATATGAAGCAATAGTTTTTCTATTATAGATTAACAGAGTTCAAGCAAGCCAAATAATTTCACAGCCAGCTTCTATTGTAGCTGGTAGGTAGCAGTCTTGCAGTTCCTAGGGAACGAGTACGTGTCATAGTATCCTAACCTAATACAATTCTTATTTATTTAGTTAACACAGTGAAACAAGTTTGTTCTTAACTAGAAAACTTTAAGTCAGGGATCATTCTGTTTTTCTTAGGTAAAGGAGAATTTGTCCAATCTACATACCACATTGCCCTATGTCCCTAAGACACACACAAAAAACTCATCAGTAAAATTTTATAATTGTAAAAACTAGGAAGATATCAAATTAATTGTGATCAAGGAAATTCAAATTTAGCAGTGGACACTGAAATTCAACTGTTACACCTAGGCCTGTTTCTCATAGATGAAACTCATGGGCTCTGACAACCAGGCTTTCTTTTGTTCCTGTTTGCTAACCCTGACCAACACTTCAGCTAAAGTTCCCTAGGTGTTTGTTTCAAAGCAGCTGGGCAAAACACCCTAATCTGATGTTTTTAATTAGTTAGTCTTTCTGGACTTTCAATTAAGCCGCCAATTCATCTGAGTGGCGCTGCACTGTCCAAGTGGCATTGCTCGAGGGAAAATCATCACCATTGTTATGTGTGCTAGTAACAGTGCCCAGTGAGGAGTTAGAGATCCCCATAGAACTTTCCTACCACAAGAGAGACACGGAGACCGTGGTAGCACCAAGCACGATAAGACCTAGCAGTAACAAAGGGCATTCAGGAGACAATCCCCCTAGAAGGCCAAGGTAAAAACCTGCTGTCGCCCTGCTAAACATAGGCTGTCCTGGCTGCTGTTCCCCTGCACTCTGCCCCCAGCAAATAATGACTTAGGAACTTTTCAAACTATTTTTAAAGTATTTGTTAACACAATTGCTAATACATAAGAATAATATAAAACAATCCTGCCTTTAATGTGCTTTCATATGAGAAGGAAATAGTCTCTTTGAACACGATAATGGCATAGAAGGATTCTGGTAACTGTCTAGAGATAGGATTTTTGAAATGTGGTTCACGCTTTAATCATGTGACATTTCACATGTTCTTCAACACCTGCAAGGGGCTTCCATAATACTGAGTAACTGCTTTGTGTAGTGGTAATTGTGTAGAGGAAATTTCTAAACTATATAGACTGTACATAAGTAGGAATAGAAAGCAAGCCTAAATCCAGCCGTAACGTTCTATACTGTCACTAATTGCTCAGATGTGCAGTAACAACAGTTAAAGTCTGTGCTTCCGCTTTGAACTGGATGTGGACATGACTCCACTTGCCATTCTTAACTCCTCGTCAGCTCTTACCACCCCTGCTTTTACCCTTACCTCGTTCTCTGTGTGATGCCACAGGCGATCAGAACGTGGTTCTTCAATGTTTTCATTTTATGTACCAACTGGCGCTTCAGTGTTAGATATGGAAGCCACCAGCTGTACGGCTATTGAGCATATGAAGTGCTTTTGGCTTGTCAGAATTAAAATATGCTTTGAGTGTAATAAAGAGACTAAATTTCAGACATGAAAAACACCAAACATTTTAATTATGATTACGTGTTGAAACCATTACTGCTGTAATTTTATTTTGAGACAAGGTCTCCCTTAGATTGGCCAGGCTGACCTCCACTGTAAGCTACTCCCGCCTCTGTCTTTCAAGTGCTGGAGTTTCAGGTGTGTGTGAGCCACTGTGCCTAAATTGGATTTTTAAAAATGTGTATCTAGGCAGAGCCAGCGGGACGGCTCAGTGGGTAGAGGTGCTTGTTATATCAGCCTAGTGGCCTGAGTTTTATCACCATAACCGGTGTAAGGCTGAGGGAGAGAACAGACTCCAGAAAGCCGTCCTCCGAGCTCCACGTGCCTGTGGCGTGGCACCTACACACAAATTTAAATCTGAGTGAACATATATTGTTAATTAACGTCACCTGTTTTTCATTTTTAACTTAGCAATAGGAAATTTAAAAACGACATCTGTAGGTTGTTGGTTACATTGTTTATTTCTCTAGACTTCAAACATGCCATTAAATTAATATTCTTTTTTTTTAATCCTTTTTTTTTTCTCCTCAATTTTTGTTTTGCTTTGTTTTTTGTTTTTCAATCCAGATCTCCTTGTATATAGCAGGCTGGCCAAGCACTCACTGTATGGTCCAGGCTGGTCTTTAATTTACAGCAGTCCTCCTGCCTCACTCCCCCTAATGCTGGCCTTATACACTGGGTCTTGCCAATTCTTTTTTTTCCCCATTGTCAACTTTTTGTTTTGTTTTTTTGAGACAAGATGTCTCTGTTGTAACTCTGGCTGTCCTGGAACTCACCAGACTGGCCTCAAACTCACAAAGATCCGCCTGCCTCTGCCTCCCAAGTGCTGGGATTAAAGGCGTGCACTACCACCGCCCAGCCTATTGCCAACTCTTTTTAAAGGCCTTTTCTCAGGTGATCACAGCGTTCATATCACCATAGAGTTTTTATTCCTATTAAGCTGTGTTCTTTGACATCTAGGAGCACGTCATGTTCGTTCTTGCTGTGATGTCCTCAGTTCAGCGTGCACTTCCGATCCCGAGGTGCTCTGGCCTTCTTTCCCCTCCTCCTGCTGTTCCTGCTGACCACTCCATCAGACATCTGATTTGTACCTGTAAGCTAGCAATCTACCTTACTTTACCATCTGATGACTTCTCCACATGTTAAATCTCCATCCTCCCGACTAGACAAGAGTGCTTTGGATGGCCGTGCCTGTCTTTATGCTTGTGACCTCTGCCATGTGTGTGTACTGCTCTCTCACTCCTAGTTGTCCTCAGTGTATTCAGATCACTGTTGGAACTGGACCCTGAAAACTGGGAAGCAGCTAAGCAGTTTAGGTCTTAGAGGAAAGTGAAAGGTAGTCATGAGAAAGGGCAGGGACACACGCAGGAATTCTGTTTTATTTGGTTTTCTTGAGGGATGATTAAGGTTACAGAGTTGTGATAATTATTTCACGTTTGGGCTTTACAAGGAAATTGTTCCCCCAAACACACAAGATAAAATGGCATCTCCGAGGGACTGTCTTCATCCAGTTAGTCTTTTCATGCTTCCCTTTCACTGGTTCCTTATGAAAATGACTCTCGCTGCATTAAAAATCAGTTTGGATGCACGCCTTTAATCCCAGCACTTTCGAGGCAGAGGCAGGCAGATTTCTGAGTAAGAGGCCAGCCTTGTCTACAGAGTGAGTTCGAGGACAGCCAGGGTTGTGTGTCTCAAAAAACAAAAAACAAAACAAATAAGCCTGGACAGATAGGATGCTACACTCCTATAACTCCAGCACTGGAGGCTGAGGCAGGAGGATCTGGAATCTGAGGCTATATACCTAGAGCTTAAATGAATGTTTTTAAGCTTCAAATTATACACATGGCATAATTCTCCATATTGAGCTACTGTCCAAACTTGTTGGCAACACCACAGCTTTCCCTTTAAGCCTCCTCTGCTCTCCCCCGACCTTTCCCTTACCCCATTTCTTCTGTTTGCTGGTTACTGAGTGTCAATTCCTGAAATTTGAAAGAAGTACTCACTTTAAAATGAAAATCTTCTTAACTGACGGATTCAGACAGAAACTGCATTTGGCAGATGCACAGGATGTTCCCAATACGTCCACCAGCTAGAGCCGTCTGCAGCCTGCTCTGGGAGGTTCGCAGAGAAGCAGCAGTCATTACTTTTCCAGCTGAGTCCAGTAGCAGAATCATCTTCCACAACCAAACTCGAGTAATGAGCGTGCAAGTGCAGTGATTGTGTTTACACACCGCTTCTAATCAATGTGCTCGCTGTAATTCACCGCTGGGGAGGCTGTGGCCTGACTGGAGGGCTGACCAGGAGGTGGGATGGATCTTACAGAGTCTTGCTGCTGTGCTTTCTTCTGTTGCCTTAAGGGTTATACTTGAAATGCGTTGTGCTAAACATTTGGTGGGGCTGAAGGATCTGTCCTTCCTGCGTCACCACACTGACCCAGCGCGGGTCATACAGTGGTGCACAGGCCTGTGGCAGCCCAGCTTCAGTTTACGTCAGACAATCAGTACACACACAGGTGTGTTTCCCAATGGCCAGTGACAAACGTTTAATAAGTATTTGTGAGATTTGCTATTATTTTTAATAAAGTGATTGTTTTCGATGGTTGTCTCTGTTGTCTGTCTGGAAGACCTAGTAGTCTTCAATCTGGAAACAAGGGTTCAATCCTCCAAAAGTAAATTGTGTGTATAAAATAGGATTCTGTGCCATCTCTGCAAATTCTGTACCTTTTGCATATTCAAATATTGTTTAATGAAAGGACATGGCTTTAAAGTTAGGCCTTGATTTGGATCAGCATTTTTCCCTATGGCTTTCTAATGTGTATTTACTCAAGTTGAGTTCAGCTTTCATCTCCAGCGTAGCATCTGAGGAACTGCCAGCTGGGAGTGGCTGCACGAGGAGTAATAGAAGTGCATGAAAAACGCACAGTGCGAAGCTGATGCTGAGAGAGCTCAGCAGACACCAGCCTCACCGCCTTTGCCTCGCTTCTTTCTGTTTGAGTAACGAGGATCATACCCAGGCCTCATGAGTGCTAGGCAAGCACTATCACCGGACTACACCAGCTACCCTTTAAAAAAAAAGTCTTGACAATTGCATGTATATACAACGTGTCTTGATCATACCACCCCCAGATCCTTCCTTCTGCTCCTCCAGAACCCTTTAGTACTTTCCCTCCCGCCTTCATGTCCTTTTTAAATTTTATTTTTATAACTCACTGGGTCCAGTTAGTGCTGGCTATATATGCACAGGTGTGGAGCAGACTACAAGTAGCCACGCCCCCAGAGAAAAAAAACGATCCCCACGCCACCCCAAAGGCCATCTGTTGTGAATCGCTCCTCAGCTGGGGTGATGCCTCATGAGTTCCTCTCTCATCCACGCAGGAATGTTGACTAGCTTGATCTTAGATAGCATAGTACAGTGAGCTCATTAGTGCGATGACCCTGTCGTGTCTGGAAGACAGCATTGCACAGCACCTCCCCCATCCTCTGGCACTTACGTTCTTCTTTTTCCATGATGTTCCCTGAGCCTTGGCGGAGGGGGATGTTGATATAAATAGCTTATTTAGGGCTGAGTACTCAACAGTCACTTTCAACACTTTAATCAGTTATGAGATTGCTGCTCACTGCAGAACGAAGCTTCTCTGAATAAGGCTAAGGGTAATCTATGGGTATAGACAAATATTTGGAAGTCAATTCGACAATAATAGGTTTTCCCCGAGTCCTATGACCTCTCCAGCCATGGGCTTTTGACCAGGTCTGCAGTAACAAACATGAATCCCCATTGGATCAGGCCTCAAATCCAACCCTAGAAGTCGTTGGTTACCTTAGAGCAGTCATGCCTTTATTGCACCAGTCGGCACATCTTGCCTGGCAGGTTAGCATTACGGTACGAAATACTCACCAATGGGTAAGTCCATTGATGACTTTGCTTCCACGGTGGACTATGTTAACACCTTCTAGCGCTATAAAAACTAGCTGGCAGGAATGAAGTTTCCAGGTCAATTCCAATCTGATTTCTCCATGTATTCATCAGTAGGGTCTTCCTTCTTAGCTGTGGTGGGCAACCAAGAACAATAATAGCTTGGGTTATTTGGGGGTGCCTCTGGGTCCTTTTTGACCAGTAACTCACAGGTATCCCATACCTGACAATGAGATTTTCATTAAAAAAAAAAAAAAATCTGTCTTTTGGGAGAATATTGTCCTCTCACTGAAGATACCTCTGTTCAAACTCCTTTAAAAATATTTTTAAATTAGCTTAAAAAGCACAAGACCTTTTCATACATCCCTAGTCGTGTTTAACCCACGATCATACCACAACCCTCACTCTTGCTTAAACCTCTAACCCCCGCACATCCATGTCACATTTCTCTCGTGCAGTCACCCCCTTACGGCCTCCCGGCCCCTATATGCGTCTTCTAGCTTCCTGATCTCCAAATAAAACACAAATCTAAAAATTTGAATCTAGGATCCATATATGAAAGAGAGAGAAAGAGAGAGGCATTTGTCTTTCTGGGCCTGGATTACCTCTGTCATATTCTTAGGTTCCATCCGTTTCCCAGAAAATATCAGGATTTCCTTTTCCTATCTACATAAACCACCACCATGTGTGTCTAGGCTGATTTTATGTCTTAGCTTCTGTCAAGTAGCAGCAGGTATCCATGTGGTAGACTATATACCTTTGGGTATACGCCCAGAAGTACAACAGGGTCATATGAAAGCTCTATTTGCAGCGTTTGGAGGCACGTCCACACAGACTTCCATAGTGGCTGCAGCAGAGTACACTGCCACCCACAGTGGATAAACAATCTCCTTTCCCCATATTCTCCTCACCATTTTGTAGTCCTGATGAGAGCCCTTCTGACTAAGGAGAGATAGAATCTCAAACTTTAATTTGCATCTCCTTGATGCCTAGACACCCTTTTAACATAGATGTTGTAAAATCATATTTTTAAGTTGAGTTACAGATGATCTCCAAAAACCTACCACGATAGCAAACCATTTAACGTAGTTGTATGTCTTCTTTCAGACTTCGTACTTGGGTTTCATTTAGTTTCCCAACTATACAGGATTTTGAACTCTCCCAGACTTACTGTATTGTGAAATCTTTCCATGTTAAGTACAAAACAAGAGGTGAAGAGAGGGAGGCTTCACAGTAAACATATAAAGACATTTTGATCAAAGCAATTAGTAATATGTCGATGTTCATGTATTTTTCTAACTCCTGTATAACTAGTAAAGAAAAAAAAAAACTTCAAAATTTTCTGAGGATTTGCTAAAGATGAACATGAAAAAGAGTAGGAAACAGCACCTTTCCAGCCACAGGACTTAACGATTGCTGGCTTATGTAAAGCTGAGCAAACTTTGCTTCAGCGTCTAAACCTTTCTTGGCAGATAGCAGCTTCCTGTCTGTCCCCTCTTCCCAGTGACTTGCAAGACCCTCGCGATCCGGCAGCAACGGCCTCCCACTGCCTGCAAAAGAAACACACTCAGAACTTGCGTCCAGAAAACCAAGGGAAGGTGACAGCCAAGGATGTGTGAGCCCTCCTGCAGCAAAGACTGAGGGCGGCCACTGGAGCGCGACACTGAGCAGGGACACTGGACTTGCGGGGCGTGGTGGTGGGTCTGTGTTGTCGTCCCTATGGAGATGGCGCTGTCCCTGCCTCCCCTGCCTCCCCAGGTTGTGATCTGGAGAGCTGCCTCTCTCTTTCACTGCGCAGTGCCAAGAGGAGACTGCCGCCGCTGTGCTCAGCCCCTTGGTCACTTCCGGGAGGTAAAGCCCTTGCCTTCTAGGCAGTGTCTTTTCTTTGGGGCCTCTGGAAAACGGTGAGCAGCGCCCCATGGCCTTGGAAGCCCCCGGCAGGGCCAGGTTTAAGTTGGGCGGTGGGTGCTAAAGTCTTCCCTCCTTGAGAACATTCCTGGGGTGGAAAGGAGTGCTCCAGGCTTTGGAAAAAACTGATTTTTCACAGGATTCCAGATTAGCTCTTACCAGCTCTACCCCTCTGGCTGTCTCATCTCTCTGTTTGGAACTCTGGAGTCCAAAGATGTGAGGAGGGGCCGTAGGACTAATAAAGAAGAGACTAGGGCTCTACAGGGACTAGTTTGTGGTTCTACAATTTCATATGCTATGATTTCATGCATAAGGTAAATAATTAAGACATACTGCTAAATGTTTATCTTTTGAGAAGTACCGGTGTTGTCCTTATTAATAAACATGACTCTAAGTATCAGAACAGTTTCCTGGCACCATCTGTATTCAAGTTAACTCAATTCAAGCAGGGGTGTGCATGTCCCGCCAGAAATTATGCCCTAAAAACATTAATTTCAGGGGGATAAAAATAGGAGTGAAGGAAGTAAAATAATAATAATAATAATAATATAATTAGGGCAACTGTAATGAATTATTTTTCCAGAATGAATTTAAATAGTGCAGTTACTTCTTGCTTTGACATTGTAGTTTTAAATCAGTAAGCATAGCTAGCGTTTAAAATACCAGTACAAGTACCAGTTTTGGTGTGTGTGTATGTGAGAGAGAGAGAGAGAGAAAGAGAGAGAGATTAAGGATCTAAAGTAACCCGTACTGGCCTCCCGTGTAAGCAAGGATGACTTAACCTCTGACCTGCTTGCCTCTACGCGGCAGAACCGGGGTTACACATGTGTGACACCGTACCATACCATAGGTTTATATGGTGCTGGGGAAGGAACCCAAGGTTTCATGCATGCTGAGAAAGCACTCTGCCTCCTGAACTACATCCCCAGCCCCACGTGCAATGGCACCTCACCGCATGGATTTCCCCAAGACATCCCATCACGCCATTACCTATTATTTCCTTGCATATTTAGTATAAATATACATGCTGGTTTGTATTCACATTAAGTCGTGTTCCAAATGTGGGTAAATGAAGTTGACTGGCATTGTCTTTCCCTTCTGGTTTGCCACTGCTTACCCTCACGTTTCTGTGTGTTGCAGTTCTTTCCTGTCATCTGCACACACCTCTTTAGAGGATAGTTTTGAAGGAATTACATTCCAGACACTAAATGAAACACTTCCCAACTTGCACGTGTGAGCTGTAGAAGTGCCGAATGCAGTCACCTCTTTGCCAAGGAATAGCATTTTAAAAATTTTACTGTGTGGGCTGGGTGTGGTGGTGCACACTTTTAATCCTAGTATTTGGGAGGCAGAGGCAGGTGGATCTCTGGGAGTTTGAGGTTAGCCTGGTCTATACAGCAAGATCCAGGCCAGCCATGGGCTATGTAAGGAGACCATTTCAAAACAAAAAATGTGTGTGTGTGTGTGTGTGTGTGTGTGTGTGTGTGTGATGTGTGTGCATGTTCATGTGTGTGTTGCATGTGTGGTGTGTGTGTGTGCACGTGCATGTGTGTGCATGCGTGTGTGTGCCTGTGTGTGTGTGTGGTGTGATGTGTGTGTGTGTGTACATGAGTACTAGGATGCCCACAGAGTCCAGAAGAGAGCATCTGATGCCCAGAGCTGGAGAAGTGACTGTGGAGCAGGCCACGTGGATGCTGGGAAATGAACTCCCCAAGAGTTGCAAATGTTTAGAACAGTTGAGCCATCTCTCCACCCCCCCCCCCCAGCAAACACATTTTGTTTACGATTTTTTGAGCTGCATCCTCTGCAGGAGTGCGGCAGTCCCACTCTGCACCTCGGCCGCTGTGAACCAAATCACTCGGGGAAACAGTTAACTGACTGTTTCTGGTTTATCCCAGCAGGGCAGTTCTCTCCATAAATGGGCTGTGGCCCCCATTTCATCTCTTAAAATACTATAGAAGAAGACAAACACAACGGCCTTTCCTCTCTCCTCACACACTTGCTGAATACGTAACACTTTATTCTGGTCACTAAAAATGTGAGATTTCTCTGCCAACATTCAGTCCTCCCATTGGCTTCCAGCCGAACTCTTACTATCTGATCCGCACCTGACACCGTTTGCACAGAGTTAGCTCGTAGGCTGTGCTAATCTGCTTTCTGTCGCTGTAATGCGTATCTAAGATAACTTGTAAGGCGAAAGGTTCATTTGGACCCACAGTTTTCCCTGTACCGAGAAAGATTTATTTGGATCCACATTTTTGAAGGTTTCAGTCCCTGAAGTTGGCCCCACTGCGTTGGGCCTTTGTTGAAATAGCATACCATGGTAGGAGTGTGTGGTGGAGTGGAAAAGAGAATGAGGAAAAGAAGGGAACTGGGATGCCATAATCGTCTTCGGTCGGCCATCCATGACCTAGCCTTCCCACCAGTCTCCACCTCAGAAAGTCCCACATCTTTTAAGTCCTGCCAGTAGTACCACTCTGGGAACCATGCTTTTTGCACATGGACCTTTAGGGGGACCTTCAAGATCCAAACTGCAGCAGATGCCAATCACAGCTCCCAGGTTAAGATCTGAGTCGCTGACTGACCAACAAAGCCAGGTTCTTACGACCTCCTTCTCAGTTTTGATTAACTCCTAGACCGGCCTACAGTTGTTAGGAAAGGGTTTGGGGGTGGCACAGCGCCACCTGCAGGAGCTAGCAAGGAACTCTTTCCTCAGTCCAGCCTCGGATGACGCATCTCCAGCTGACCCTTAACACTGAGAGGCTGGGAACTGGAGGCCTCGCTAAGCTGTACCTCAACTCTAAGTCACGGAAACAGTGAGCTAATCATTGTCGGTTACAGAAAGCCACTGACGGGGGAAAATTTGCTAGAATTATATAAACGCTTCGATGATAACATCAGATGACACTCTGGTGAACCCTGTCTGTGTATTATTTCTTCCTCTTACAGATTCACTGTGAACAGCAGCATGTCACAGCTTCCAAAGGACCGTTCAACGAAAGAGACATTAGTTCTGGTCGATGAATTATTTCCCAATTATATTTGATCACAGATTCTGTTTCTGAGGAAACACCTAGTAATAACTTTATAAAATGCTGGAACAAGGCAAGAAATCATTTGGGAGGCAGAAATAGAAGAGCTGCCATGAGTTTGAGGCCAGCCTGAGCTACAGAGTGAAACATGGTCTCCGAAAAGAGAAAGACACCGAGCATTAAAGGAGTGGTTACTGCCAGTCTGTCCTTTCTCCCTAGTTGATTAGATAGTTAGGAAAACCGGCATTTTTTTTTTTTTTTTTTTTTTTTTTTTTGGTTACTGGGTTTCACGTATCCCGGGCTGGTCTTGAACTCACTACACAATAAGGAAGGACCTTGAACTTCTCAACACCCTGCCTCTACCTCCCCAGTACTGGGATTACAGTAAATTCTACATACTACATGTTCGATAGCACATGATTGTGTACTGAGGCTTAAACCCAGTATTTCATGCGTAGCAGGCAAGCACTCTAGACATTTCAGATAATGAAAATGATTTTGTGTAAACTTGCACGCCACACACACACACACACACACACACACTGATCATGTATTTAAGCCCACCAGCAGAGACAGCAAATATTCTATTGTTGTGTTTGGCTCATTAGGTTACTCAGCAACACCCGGCACAGAGGATAGGGACAATTTTGAGAAATTTGCTAAGTACAAATCTCTTATGTTGGCCCCTGGAGTGATTTTACGTAACAATAACCAGGTATATTACAACGCTAAGGCTTTGTTTTGATTTAATGTTGATTTAGAAGGAGATAATTAATTTCCCACATTGCTGTGAGGTTTTTAGTCTGAACAAACACATTATTACATTGTCAAGACGCTACTGCCTTGCATGGCTGCACGTGTTCAAACCCGGTGTTCGCTGTGTCATGCTATCCAACTGTAACATGTCCAAAGCCGTTGCCAAGACTGTCATGTCTTTGAAATACGATCACTTTTAAATGTGCCCTTCTCGTTCGATTGTCTGGCAAGGAGGCAGTACATATGCAAATGCTTGTCTTCTTCTGACCCCAGTTGTTTCTTCAGTTACTTGCTCACTTGGAATTTATAGCACCCAAAGGCTGCTAGAAGCATCCAAATTGCTTGCGTGTCAGCTAGAGTCTCACTGACATGTGGTGATCCAACCTGAGTTTTACTTTCTCTAGTAATGGACTTAATGAAGCCACTAAAGCTGCTGAAGTGACTTATTTGTTTTTTTCACTTCGTGTGTGTGTGTGTGTGTGAGAAAGAGAGAGAGAGAGAGAGGGAGAGAGAGAGAGAGAGAGAGAGAGTGGGAGAGAGAACGAACCCTAGGTTCCTAAGACAAAACTCAGGTTGTCAGGTGTGATTGCAAGCACCTTTCTCACAGCTATGAAGTGGTTTTCTTTTTAGACAGGGTCTTGCTGTGTAGCTGGTTTGGTTTCTCAGAGATCCTCCTGCCTCAGCTTCCTGAGTGCTGGGAACGATGTGCCACCTCCTTTGGATTTATCTATTGTTCTTAATGTTTTACTGAGAGTGTGTTGAGGTTATAGATCAGTTTGCGAGAATTAATTGCTTTACTCTGCTCAGCTCTTTAATCACAAACGAGACACACTGCTCTATAGAATATTTTTCGATAAAGTGCAATAGTTTTCTCCATAATACTTATACTCACGTTTTCTACCTGGTACTTAATAGTTTTTTGAGCCAGTCATGGTGGTGCGCATCTTTAATCCCAGCACTGAAGAGAAGAGGCAGAGGCAGGCAGATCTCTGTGAGTTCAAGGACAGCCTGGTCTACAAAAGCAAATTCCAGGACAGATAGAGAAACCCTGTCTCAAAAAACAAAACAAAACCAAATTTTTGTCATTGTAACTATATCACTTTACAAACTTCCTGTTCAAAATGGAGGCTTAAGAAAACACAAATCATGACCATAGGTTTCAAAGAATTTCGAAGTGAGCTTACCTGGAGTCCTATGTTTAGATCAATCTCAGCCTCTAGAAACACATGTAATACCCCCTCCCAAATATTACTCTCTCTTTCTTTCTCCAAAGGAAACTGTTTTGATGCTTAACACCATTTGTGGCCAACTGTATTTTTCTGTTTCCAGCTTTTTCTGTCACCAGGGTATGTGTATGATCCATCCATGGTGTGGGTAACAGATCCTTATCCCATGACACACAGTATCCTGTTACATGGATATATGATATGTTTATCCATCTAACTCTGGATGGTGCTTGAGTGATTCCCACTCAGAGCACTCGGTAAAAACTCTTTTTGATGTTTTAATTCGTATGTATACTTTTTCTGTTAAGGCAATTATATGTATATGTTTAACTTCAATAAGTACTGCCAAACAGATGTCTAAAGTACATTTCCACCAGCTGTACCTGAGTTCCTGATGCTGACGCCCACCTAGAGTTGGCTCTCTCAGTCTGTGCTGGGTAACAAACCGTGCCAAATGTCAGCGACATGAAACAATAATGATTTATTTTCCACAACGATATGAGTTTCCTGATTTCCTGTGTAGCTTTTTTACTTGGTCTTTGGTCTCTGTGGGCACTTGTACACACAATACACTTACATAGATAGACACACATAAATATAAAAAATAATTTATTTTATTTGCTAAATGGGAGGGTATACTCCCATTTCAAAGACCTTACCCACGAGTCTAATGGCCAAACCTTTTGTTTGATCTTTGTCCAAAGGCTGTTTGTTACTTGAGACTCTATTGCCTGCTGGAAACTCTGCTAGATAGTCCACACCCAAGCTAAGCCGATCTTTCAGGTTAGTGCTGGCTGCCTCACTGGACTTTATTATATGACTCTAAAGAAGTCAATCAATCAGTAGTTTCTATATCCTGCTTGAAACCTCTCTAGTCATGTCTGTGTGTTCGTTGTTACACTTTGTATCATTCACAGAGACACAGGCAACAGTGTCTCTCAACTTTCCAAAGATCACCGTCTCCTAATCCTGTCCTAGTAAGGATCACCTGCTCTTCATCTCCTCATCACCCTGGACCTAGTGTCAGGGCTATGTTTTAAGTTAAGCATGGCTCAAATATACTTCTAGGTATATTGGCTTTTATTAATTCTGAATAACAAGCCACCAAAAAAACAAAGCAAAGCAAAACAAACAAAACAGTGGCTCAAACCAATAGTAATATATTGTTCTGATTTAGGTGAGTCAGCTGGGTGACCTGGGCAATTGTCCTACTCTGTGTGTCGCTGACCGGAGCCATATTATTCCTGCAATCCAAGTGCCACCTGTGTCATAAATTGGGGGCCCATACACGCATGGCTTGGTTTCTGGACTTGCTGATTTCTATTGTTTTGTCTTCCTGTGCCAATATCTCACGTGCTTCCTTATCCTAACTTTAGAATAAGCAAGTCCTGACATGTGTGCGGTCAAGTCCTGCCTCTTTCTTCTCTTCCAAGTTGTCTTTTGATGTTCTGGTTACATTTTCTAATCAGCTTTTCAACACCTTTTGGATTTTGATTGAGATTACACTGAGTAATAGAGAGATTTGGGAGAGCTGCCATCTCTACAGATACATGCTCTTATTTATACCTCTTCACATTTCTCTTGATACAGTTTACAGTATTCTGTGCGGAATGCTTGTCCCTCTTATGTTTGAATTGTATTTTAAATGCTGTTTATGAATGATATATTTGTTGTTTTAAAAAGTGTTTGTGAGGGGCTGGAGAGACGGCTAGGTAATTAAGAGTATTCGCTGTTCTTTCAAAGGACCCGGGTTCAATTCCCAGCACCCGCACAGCAGCTCACAACTGTTTGTAATTCCAGTTCTAGGGGATCAGACACCCTCACACCGACATACATGCAGGCAAAACACCAATATACATGAAATAAAAATAAATCATTAAAAAAATTTAAAAATGTGTGTGAGCATATGAGAATAAAATTTATTTTTGCATGTTGACTTTGTATGAAGCAGTCTTGCTAGACTTATTGTTTAAACCTGTTACCTGTTGATTCTTTAGTATACACGCCAGAAATGACAATTTTATTTCTCCCCTTAACATTATTATTCATTTTTCTGTTATTGACCTATCACACTGCAAACAGCACTCAGAACAATGTCAAATAAAGATGCTAATTGTAATCAGAGGAAAGGATTGACTTCAGTGTTCAGTTCAATACTTGGCATACGTTTCTTAAATACACTCTTGTTTGGATTAGGAAATTCCCCTATTGCTACTTTACTAAGGTTCCTGCGTGTGTCATGAATAAGTGTTAAAGCCTATAAAATAGACCCTTTGTGTCTACTGAACTTATATAACTTTCTTCTTTGTTTAGTTTATAATAATAAGTACATTGATTTTACCATGTCAAATTATATTTGACATATTGTAGTACATGTCATAATGTAGTATATATGACATAATGTCAAATTTACATTTCAAGAATAAATTTGGAGCTGGGGATGTCGCTCAGTCAGTAGAATACTTGTCTGGCATGCATGTATCAACTCTGGGCTAGATCCTTGGTGCCACATACACCCAAAGTGGTGGCACAGCCATGTGGTCTCAACACTTGGGCACAGCGAGCAGCAGGAGGAACAAAAGTTCAAAGGTCATCATCAGCTAAATAGCAAATTAGAGGCCAGCTTATGCTATAAGACCGTCGTGGGAAGAGGACGAAGAAGAGGAGAAAGAAGAAGAGGAAGAGAAAGTGAGGAAGAGGAAGAGGAAGGAGGAGAAGGAGGAGGAGGAGGAGAAGGAGAAGAAGAAGAAGGAAAAGAAGGGGGAGGGACAGAGGAAGGAAGGAAGGAGAAGCAGATACAATCTAATTTTGTGGTTTGGGAAGATTTCTGCATCTTTATTTACGGTCATAAACTGTGAGCCGGGAAAAGGAACAAAATACCTTGCAAGCTAAGATTTCTGTTTGTAGTTAAGAATAAACTCTTGTTTGTCATGTGTTAAGTCCCCATACCTTGACGATTAAGGAAGCTTGTGTTAAGTCCTTACAAGTTAAGGTTTCTATTTGCAGAATAAGCTTCTGTCTCTTAGATTTGATGTAACCTGCAAAACATGGTTAACAACCTACAGTAACTTGCAACCCCGTTCACTTGTCGTATACCCTTGTCTTTGTTCTTTCTCTTTGATTATATTTTTCTAGCAACGTCTAACAGTCAACTCTCTCACCCCTGTAAACACTTTAAAAGGAACCTCAAGAGGCCTGCAGAGGCCTCTAAAATTCTGACTTAAGGAAAGACAACTGGCCAGTCCCAGATGTACCCCTAAATAAATCTTGCTTTAATCAGACAATTATAGATTTGGTCTTTCTCTACACAATTCTCAGGTGTAACAAAACCTTTAGTATTTCTTTCATATAGAAGTCTTTGTTGGGCCTTGATATAAGTTTGATTTTGGAGTCTTCCCCCTTTTCTCCCTTCTCTGAGATAGCTCATGTAAATTTGGTTTTACATTTTCCTTAAATCTTTGGTTGATGCAGTAATTGGTTCTAAAAGCAAGATGCTGTGATAGCATTGACACGTTCTAAGTTATACAACTGGCTGGCAGCATGAAGTTAGTGGGAACCCAAAGATCAAAATCCACGTTCTGTGTTGTGCTACAGGGAAAAAAGTAAAATGGTAGCGAGAGGACAGTTTATATACAGACAGAGCTTGTATTTTATACAAAGAGATGGAAAATGGATGTTATTATAGTAAATTCATTTCTGGCTGCATTTGCAAAGGTGTGTCATGGTGTGGCTAGAGTCAGAGTTGGTTATCATCTTCCGCCTTGCTGAGGCAGGGTCTCTCTTGTTTCTGCTGCTGTACCGAATACAGTAGGCTCATTTTCCTGTTTCTGCTTCTCAATTAGCTGTGAGAGTGCTGGGGTTACAGGTTCAGGCACCACATGTGACTGTTTACCTGAGTTCAGGGCACAGAATTCAGGTCATTCGGCTCGCGGAACAAGCCTGCTTTTACCCACAGAACCATCTTCTTGACGCTACACCTGGATTCTTCACCCTCAGGAACCCCGAGATTACAAAACCAAACAAACAAATAAGCAAAACAACAAAATGTTTGATGTTGATTTTTAAGATGTATTTATTTTATTTATGAGTGCTCTATCTGCATGTACATGTGCGTGCCAGCAGAGGGCATCTAAGCCCTTTATAGATGGTTGTGAGCCACTGTGTGGTTGTTGGGAAGTGAACTCAGGACCTCTGGGCCGTGTCTCCAGCCCTAAAGTTGATGTTTTAAACTATTAAATGCTAGAGTAATTTGTAGTGTGTCAATAGATAATGAATGCATACCAACTCTGATTCAGCAACAGCACTTGCTAAAACCTTTTATTAGCTCTCTACTTTCCTAGCGGAGTAACAACTCTTGCTTTGATTCAAATATGGATACAAGCATATAAATACAGAGTAAATGCAACACTTTGGAGTTCAAGGACACTTGGTGAATATTTTCCTGGTCTATCATACATATGTGTGTTCATATACACACCTGAATTGTAATTCTACATATAGCTTACCTGTGTATTAATGGGTATGGTAATTCTATAATTGCTATAGAGAAAAAAATGAATATTGTGGGTGTTTCTAAGTGTTCTTAACCATATATCTGTTAAATTGAACCAGTAGCACCTAGAAGTGGAAGAAAGTAACTTGCTGAGATGTCACTTGGGAACTTTTCTCAGAAAACTGTGGAAATGGAGAGCTTTCGTACGAGGTTCAGTGCCTGGACACCTTTTAACAACCAGTTCTTAAACAGACAGGTGAGGTACAGCCGGGTGGTGGTGGCGCACACCTTTAATCCCAGCACTCAGGAGGCAGAGGTCTCGGTGAGTTTGAGGCCAGCCTGGTCTGCAGAGTGAGTTCCAGGACAGCCAGAGTTACAACAGAGAAACCCTGTTTCGAAAAGTTAAACAAACAAACAAAAAGACTGTCACTTTAAAAAAAAAAAAAAGTTTAGATTTTTAGCCTTTTTAAAAAAATGTATTTAAACAAAGCTGGCTATGTCCCAGAGAGAGTATCTACTTGCTCAAGACTCTCCTACCTAGGGGAGGCACCACATCTGCCCCTACCCTCAGTCTGCACCGGGACATCATGAGCTTCTGTAGTGGAGGAGAGGAATAAGGAGACGGCTTTGGAAAGGTGGCGAGGGTACATTCCTGCACCTGTCAGCCCCATGTAGCC
The DNA here is from genome assembly GCA_026225945.1 of Cricetomys ansorgei. Taxonomy (NCBI): domain Eukaryota; kingdom Metazoa; phylum Chordata; class Mammalia; order Rodentia; family Nesomyidae; genus Cricetomys; species Cricetomys ansorgei. The sequence goes on along the minus strand of JAMJFZ010000882.1, from coordinate 2,551,709 downwards.
TGAGAACTCCTACTGTTTGAAGAATGATTCGGGAAGCGTTCTCTGGATGGCAGGGCAGTTTTACCAGCTTTCAATGGAGACAGCAAAATGAATCCTTGGAACTCGTTTGGATTCAGCTGCTTCCATAGAGGGAAGAGAAGGATTCACCAGAGGACCAAGCCTGGTCTACAGTGAGTTTGTGTCTCTTGTGTAAGCAATGCTGGGCTGAAACCCAGCTTTCAGGGATGTTGGTTCACCGTGTATGTTTTCCCCGGAGACACAGATAGCAGTGGCGTTGTGCAACAATTACTAATTTTTTGTTTTGTGGACATTATGAAGCTCCAAAGCCATGAATAAAGAAAACCAAATCTATATTAAATGGTCCTGTTGCACAATTCAGTGAGTGGGGCCTGTTGGCAAGACGGAATGGTTAGACTCTTGCCCTAGGCCACACTAGCCTAGGTAAAAACAGGAGCAGTGACTCATCCTTGCCTTTGTTTTCCAGAGGCTCTTCTCGGCCCCTCTGTAATTATACACCCTCTGGTTTTCCCCACTGGCCCACCCAACAAGCCCTGGCTTGCCTGTTTCCCTGGATAAAAACACTTGAAGCTGAAAGGCTGGAGACTTACAGCCTTGTAAATTGTCATGAATGGCGTAAACATTAGCTATGAGGTTGTTAGTTAACCACTCCTTAGCAACTTAGACGTATGGAATTGGACAGTGAAATCTCATTTTCCTCTCTTCCAGCTCTTTCAAGAAAGAGTCACTCTCATAAGTCACTGGTTTGACCTCTGGACCAACAAACAACGGCAGGAATTCTTATTCACAATTCTTTCACAATGCTCTAAGTCACAATTAAGGTAAAAATATGTAATTATTGATTCTTAAGGAAACTGAAATACGGTAACATGTTTATATAACCCTTAAGGATTTTCTCCTTTATCTATAAAAAAAAATGAGGCAATTGTTATTTTAAGGCTTATGAATAGATTCTTCTAGTGCCTGCTTCCTCCTCAAGGCTGAAACAGAGCCTTAGGGACTTAACACCTTCAAACCATTGGGCGTCTGGTTTATTTTTGCAAACATTTCTCAGTGGCTTGGTCTATTCTCTTGGTCTATTAAATTCTCCTTGAAGCTATTAAACAGACAATATATGCTAGATGGATATCTGACACATAGGCAGACATTTCATAAATGATTATTAAATAATGGATGGGTCTGAAAATATATATAAGAAGGAACAACACTAACAGGCCTTTAGGATTATGGGCAAGACGTACAGCACACTAGGTGATGATCGCTAGTGGGTTTCTGTTCTTATTCTTCCCTTCCTCCTTGGCATACACAGTGTTACATTTGCTAGTTGAAATAGCAGCCAAGGCAGCTAATGTTTTGATCAGGAATTAGTACCCTAGAGGTCATTCACTTTCTCTATTGGTAAGGTCACAATACTTCAGGTACTCATGTATACTTTCCAGTTAGCAGAGCAAACATCAGATTCCAGAGATTGTCAAAGCAACCAGTGGCTTATTAAACAGCCAGTTAGATGTTAGAAACATATTCTTGTGAGTGAAATTAGAGGTACTGAAGAGGTGTGGCTCACCAGTATATACTAGAAAGCCCCTCAGTATGCCTGGACCTGACTGAAGAAGCTAGTTTGCTGTTTAAATAATCCTGAGGCGGCTTTTCGGTCCAGCCAGCCACTAGCAGGCTCCCAGGCAGGAAGCTGTGCAGTGTGAGCATAGAGTCTGCAGCACACCCATTGGTAAGAATGAGCTGGATTCTCGGAAGAGTGTTGTCAGTAGAACATCTCAGTTTATTGAAGCAAGGGTTGTTACGCTTACAGGATAAAGGCAGGGGAGAATCCTTGGTACCCAGGGATGGGGCTATTGGTTAAGACAGGGATACTGGAGTAGCCTCACTTGCATGTGGAGCTCATGTCTAAGAGTCAAGGTCCTGCAAAAAACTCTCCTGCATAAGGTGTGGTCTCACAGGGAAAAGAGGAAGAGACCTAATCAGAAAATGGGCTCAGCCCTAGGCTTCCAGCTACTGCGTTCAGATAAGCACCAACCAGGCCACATTCCTTTCCTCTGTGAAGCAGGCAGTATTTAGAATTTTGCTGAGTTTTGCCAGGGGTAAGAAAGTGGGGAGCAGCCAAATGCCTGCCGCTTTCAGGGTATTCGGGATTCAAAGCACACTTCGACCCACTCTTAGTTCTAGGCCAGCCCCACACTAGCTGAGCAAGTAGCAGGTCCTGTAAGGATGGTTTTGCAGGATTTGTCTCCAAAGAGGTGACCTTGAGCCTCTCTGGGGTAATGGCTGGTAACTCCAGCCAACAACAATAATAGAGTGACATTTCTGAGATGTTATCCTTTGTCCATGGAGTGAGAGACTACCCAGTAGACAGAGGGCAGTCTGGGCAGTGGCTTATTTCCTACTGTTGACTTAGTGAAACTCTGGGTATGTCATCAGTTAGAGTTCGTGAATGGAAAAAAAAAAAAAAAGAAAGGCAAAAGGAAAGAGATGATTGCTCCTAGGAATGGTGGAGGAGAAAGTTTATTGCGATAAAAGGGAGAGCATAGCCAGGGACAGAGACATCTGGAAGCATCCAGAGTGAACATAATCCTTAGCCAGGCTATGTGAGGAGAGGAAGAAGGAGAGAGGGGAGAGAAAGGAACCAAGTGCAGCAGCTAAGAAGGTAAAAAGTAGAAGGGGCAGGTAACCAAAAGGGAAGAGCCTCTGGAAGAAGGGCAGCCCAGTCCCTGGGCTGGAGAGTGTTCAGGGTAGAGGGTGGGGTATGCCAACCATGCCCTGTGACAGGTAAGAGACTGGAGGATGCTGGAATAACCTGGCAGCCAAGTCGGCTCTGATATGTTCAATAGGCACCTCAGCCATTTGTCTTGATTTTGAGACCTAACAGTTAGTTGCTTTCACTATGAGCTCATGGAGAGGCTACCCTTCAATTTCTTATACGGCTATCAGAAAAGCATCCAACTGGCTTGCAGTTCAAAAGCTGCCATCCACTCGTCCTTCCACCTTTCCCTGCCCACCACGTTGAGATCAGTTATTTTGTCTTTCTTTTCCACTGGCCTCTCATTCATGTAGCCACAAAGTAGATTGTTCACTGAGGTTTCCTCGTAGGTGCACTGGGAAGGAGACAGTTTTTTGACCATCTTGAATAAAGTTGTGAAGACTCTTTAATTTAAAGAATATTTATTTTACTTCTACTTACATGTGTGCGTCTGGGGAGGGGGTGCCCATGGAGGCCTGGAGAGGATGTCAAATACCCTGGAGATGGAGTTAGAGGCACTTGTAAGCTGCTGTACAAGGCGAGTGCTGGGAACTGAACTCAAGTTCATCATCCACCAAGCCCCAGAAGAGGCTCTTCAGTCAGCATCGGCAGGTCAGGGGGGAGGCACTTTCCACTATAGTTGTTTCTGTGATTCCTTTTATTCCACCTTGCAGCGTTCCAGAAAAAAAAAAAAAAAAAGAGCAAACCTCATGTCCATCATCACTTTGTACAGTGTCTCAGGGACCATAAGCCGAGCAATTTCAGTTGTAACCACTGGAGGTCATTAGAGATCTTGTGGTATATTTGAGACCGCTTCACAAATGGACCTGACATTTTGTCACTGGAAACCGCGTGCCCTTTGGTGCCTGGATTCTTCCTTTCTGTGGGATAAGAATGTGGAACCAACCTGTTCTGTAGAATTTCTTCGGTTTGTTTGACAGCAGCTGTGTTCCCACAGAGAGAGCAAGGAGTGAGTCACGGTTCATGCAGCTGTTGACATGCTCTGGGCTGCTGATTTCACAGGAAGCAAGTGTGTGAGTTTCTGGTTTCTAGATTTGACCTTCCGAGGTCATCCTTAACTTGTGGAGATGATTTTTGTTATTGAACATAATCTGTCCATTTGCACTCTCCCCCGCCTCCAGTTTCCATATGTGGGGAGGTTTTTACCTGGCCCTCGACTGGTTCCAAAGTTTCACTGTGCGTTGCTAGTCTAATTTAACTAGAGCTGTGTTCAATTAGATATAGAAGCTCAACTCATTCTTGAGCAAGGTAATGCAATCAGCTTCCCTTAACACATTTTTATGAAAACGTAATTCGTATGCAATCACATTTGGCCACTGAAGGACTCAAGTGAACAGTTTTAGAACGTCCACAGAATTTCGTGGCCCTCAAACAATCTGAGCTTAACACATTGCCAACAGTCCAGAAGCAGCCTCTTAGTCTGTGACAACCACTCCCTACGTCTGGTCCTTTCAGACTTATCCAAACACAATTCTACTTCCTGTCTCTCTGGCTTTATCCTCTCTGGACTCTTCATATAGGGCCAGGTAATATGTGATTTTTTGCAGCTTCTTTTATGTATTAAAATGTCAAAGTGTATCCATTCTATAGCACACTTTAGCACTTTTCTTCTTGTCAAATAATACTCCATGGTGTGGACTTGCCATATGTTATCCTGTCATCAGCTGGTAGATGTTTGATTTGTTTCTCATTTGGGTTATTGAAGATAATGCCCCTGTGAACATCTGTATCCACATTCTTCTAAAAGGGCACCTTTATTTCCCCCCCCCCTTTTTTCAATTCAATTTTAGACCAATTGCTAGGTCCTGTGTATTCACTAGATTTATTTATTTAGTGCATGGGGGCGCGAGCATGACCATGCTCAGGGTGTGAGTGTGGAGGTTGGGTGACAACTTGTGGAAGTTGGTCTCTTATTTCACTGTGTGGGTCCCGGTGATTGAATTCGGGTGGTCAGGATTGACTGCAGGTGCCTTGGCCTGGGGCCATCTCTCTGACCCTTCTGTTTCCCTTAAGCAAACATATAAGAGGGCTTAGTGGTGGAGTGCTTGCCTAGCATATGCAAGGGCCTGGGTTCAATCCTCAGTATGGGGGCTGGGGCCGGGGAGCCATGGAGTGAAGTATATACTTAGGAGCGAAATGAATGGCTCCAACAGTACCATCAAACTTCAATTATTTATCTGGTGTTTCGTCTGAATCCTCCCTATTCCTGTAGCCTTTCTCCTCCCATAACTGTGAATTTAGTAAATAAGAGGAACATACTTCACTAGGATGCTTGAACTCTTGTGTAAACGTTGCTGTATTTGCTTTTTCTCATGACGGAAGTCCTTGTTTTTGTTGTTTGTCTTTGTTTTTCAATCTCTATTTTCTTATTAAAAAATCTTGTTTTTAATTCTTTCTTTCCTTCTTTCTTTCTTTCTCTTTTTTTTTTTTTTTGAGACAAGGTTTCTCTGTTGTAACTCTGGCTGTCCTGGAACTCATACTGTAGATCAGGCTGACCTTGAACTCACAGAGATCTGCCTGCCTTTGCCTATTGAGTGCTGGGATTAAAGGCATGAGCTACCACTGCCCTGCTGGAAAAAAAAAAAAAATCTTTTTCATACAATACATTCTGATCATGCTTTTTTCCTCCTCCAACTCCTCCCAGGCCCTTCACACCTCCTCACCTACCCAACTCCACTCCCCTCTCCCTTGAGGCTATCCATTGTTTTAAATAGTTTATTTTTATCTTTTCCTGATAACTTTGTTTTAATTCAGATAGCCACATTTATAAACATATTTCAATATCAATAGGAATATGTTATCACAAGTTCCTTTGAAACTTTATTCCTAATCTCTATGGGCTATATTTAAACCTCTAAGATTTAACATTCCACACTGTTAACTTCTAGGATGATCTTAAATGGAATTTTATAGTAACTAAGATAGTTTTCGATAACTTAGCTTCTCAAGTCATCCTTCTGGAGGATGTCTTGGAAGTGTGCCTTTTCCCCAGCACAGAGCACTCGTATGTCAGCAGGCTTCATGGTTCCCACTGGTGTCTGCCTTCTTCCACTTGACCAAACTGACCTTTGAAGAAGGCACCTGGGCTGTTTGTATCTGTCACACTTGGAGAAGCCTCCGAGGACCGTGAATCCCTCTGCTTGCCGCACAGGTGGGACCGGTTTTCAATTGCTCCTGTCCAGCTGCCAGCATCGCCTTCTTACAAAGGCCTTTCATTTCAGAACCCGAGAAGTTTAAACTTGTAGCTTTCCTAAATGGGTGGGGCAACATTCATGCAAGACAGAGGGGTGGGGGAGGGAGGGAGGGAGGAAGAAAGAAGGGCGGTCATAAGCTATGTAAGAGAATTCAACTCAAGAGAGATCAATTCTGGCTATTTGTCTCCATCAGAGCAGAATGGACACGGGGGTGGGCGGGAAAGTGCATGCATCCCTGTATACTTAGGAGAACACCCACGTCTGCCCTCACCTACCCTTTCCACTACGCCCTTGCAAGGGGTCGGGTGAGGAAGGGTCTCGTTTGAGTGGTCTGTCGAGAAAACTGGGTATGCAGTTTTTTGTTTGTGTGTGTGTGTGCGTGTGTGTGTGTGCGTGTGTGTGTGTGTGTGTGTGTGTGCGTGTGTGTGTGTGTTAAGGAAAAAATATCGTCCGGTGATTGTCTAACATCAAAGCAGAACGACACAGACTCTTTAGGACCTTGACAATGATTAGAGAGATCTCTGCTGTGGGATTTGCCACCAGAGAAGGACGCGGCTTGATCCGAACCCAGCACAGGCTACGTGAAATTTCTAGCCGAGGGGCAGAGTAGAGCAAGTAGATGGAAAATCACAGCCAGGAAACTCAGGGGCAAGGGGACTCTGTCTAAACCAAGCTGGCAGGCTCCTGCTGGAGACAGGCCAGGGATCAGACATCCTCTGAGGGCCAGTGAGGGATCAGGAACCTGATCCGATTTCCAGAGTGATCAGGTGTCAAGGGGTTGGGGCCTGCGCTGAAATGACTTAGCAGTGTTCTTTGCTAAGACTAGGTTTTACAAAGGAGCTCAGGTGGATGACGGAGAAGGCTCAGGAGCCTGAGAGAGCAGAGCGTGGCGTCATAAAGGGACGGCAGGGCTCAGAGACCAGCTGTGCCTCTGTACTTCAAACCTTTGTGTCTGGACACACTGAGAGTCTGGAAGTTTGGGTCTTTCTGTCTCCTCCTCATTCCCCTCTGTCTCACGTTCCGAGCGGTCTCCAACTTTTATTTTAGTTTATTTGGGACAATCCTATAAAACTATTTTCATTTATTGTTGAGCCGTTTTGTAGGGATTGATGTAGCTAATAAAGAAAATACTTAAGTTTATTTTTATTTTATTCTATGTGTATGAGTGTTCTACCCGAATGTATATCTGTGCATCAAAGGGTGTGTGGTGCCTTCAGAAGAGGGTGCTGAATCTCCTGCAACTGGAGTTACAGGCAGTTGTGAGCCACCATGTGGGAGGTCAGAACCGAACCCTGGTACTTTGGAGAAGCAGCCAGAGCTCTTAACCACTGAGCCATCTCTCCAGTCCCCTCACCAACAAAAATGCTTAAGTTTAAAAGGGAAGGAGAAACTAAACCCCCAAAGCTGTCATGTTGGGGAAGGGATAGAAGGGCCATTTGGACACTTTAAGCAAGTCCTTGTGTTTAAGCTCTCAGTTCCTGTGTTCTCAGTGATAGAGAGATAAACTCTATCATGTTTACGCAGTGTTACGCAGAACCTCCAGTGATGTTATCACACACAGTACCTTGTTTGTCTACACCACTTTTACCCTAAGAACTAGCCTCCGTAGTATCTCAAGTGTACAGGGGAGTGAAGTAAGAAAGGAGCAGGAGGAAGCATCCTTTGTCTCTTCTCAATGTCCACGCTTCATTATCTGCCCACCCAAGCCATCCCAGGTTCCTCTTTTCCCTGCCCCCACCCCATCAGGTATGAGACGCCTGAGTACTGCTGATAACCGCACAGCCAAGGGCCCAAGGGGATTGGACTGAATTCAATGTGGGATTTACATCACTGAGGGTGTTTGGTTCAGGAGAGGCCCTATAGACAGTAATTCTGACCACGAGATGTTAGCAATGTCTGCAGAGAGCTGCTCTCTGGTGGTGTTTTCTTCAACCTTAAAGGAACTTTGACCAGGAGGTAAGGATGGATGTGTGTCCTTTCCCACCCTGACAGCCTGTGGTCTCTGTTGTGTGAAGACTAATGCTCAAAGTAGTTAGTCCTCAGGGAGACCATCTCAGGGGACAAGACTGAGTGAGGACCAGTGCCTGAGGATGGAAGAAATAGAAATGTAGAAATCCCTGTGATGACGATTGAAGTTGCCTTGATTAGGAGGTCTAAAAGTAGTCACTACTCTGGTCATCTTAGCTCTCCAGAATGTCCCTGAGTAGAAAAACATTCAGCAGCAGTCACACAGATGTGAAAGGGCCTGCCAACCACCACCCTTCAAATCTAAGTAGTTAATCAAACAAAGGTATATGCTGTCCTAAAACCTCCTTGTGTATATTCTGTGCTTTGTACTGGACTTCAGCAACAGAATCAGTCCTGCTGCTGCTTCCTTACCAATGGGAAGTCAAGTTCATAAACACTGAACAAGTATGTCCCATTTGACTGGCCTGGAGTTTGTAAAGCATAGATCATGAGCCTTGATAGAGACTGTGGCTCAAGCAGCCTGGAATGGGATTGAGGAAACTGTTGTCACCAAGTTCCCCAGGTGATCTGGTGCACAGCCAAGGACAATACACCACAGAAGGCTCTCAAAAGCCCCAAGGCTCCTTCTGCTTCTTGATCCCCTTCCTTCCTGGAGGCAGGAACGCTGGCTACAAGGCTGCCCTGGCTTTGTAAGTGCCTTTTGTGCCCTGCGCTTGTGAGGCTAACTTAGCATCTTTAGAATATGCTTCATTATATAGTTGGCCCTAAACTTCATGGGAACAATTAAGGAGATTTTATTTCAACATAACTGAAAACCCCAGCAATAGAGCTGGTTGCCTCTGAAGCCAGAATTCAATAATGTAGATGATTGCCTTGTTTCTCTTTCCCTGCTCTGTTTTCTCTGACGTCAATAATCTTGGCTTCTTCTGCAGCCTCAGTGTGTCTCCAAAGGAAGGAAGCAAGTTATCTGGGGCTTCATTTTGGTTAGACTAGCTTATAGGCCCAGGGCAGCACCTCCATACACTGCCCTGCACCCTTCCAAAGGCTGTGTATCTCAGGCTGGTACCCGGATGACTCGAACTCCTGATTCTCTTGCCCCCACCTCCTGAGTACTGAGGCTAAAGGCACCACATACACAGGCATAGTGTCGTATGTCTTTAGGCTTCATGTATGCTAGGCAAGCATTCTGTCAAGTAAGCCACAACCCTAGCCTAGGGCAGCTCCTGACTGATTGCTGTAGCTAGGAGATCGAGCCACATGAATTAACTTAGCCTTGATCCTGTGCTTCTTAGATCTAGAAATGGAGTCAGCTCCTAAGGAGCACCCATGGATCCCAAAATAGAAACTGAAGTCATTACCACCCGTGACTCCGACTCCAGGGGATCCTACACCTCCAGCCTCCTCAGGCACCCAAACTCACATTTACATACACACACAGATACACATACACGTATGTGGTTAAAAATAAAATAAATCTTTAAAAAGGAGAGAAGTCATTTTACCTAAAGAAGGGTAAGTAAATGATGGGTAGCAAAAGCCAAGTGGCTTCAGTTAGCACTCAGCAGACACTGGCCGAGTACGCCATGTGGGTCAAACACATTTCTGGGTGTGTTAGGTTTCGACGGCGGGTAAAGCATGGGGATTCCTGCTGTTCACAGTCTAGCTCCCCGTTCAGCTATCCCAGCCTGACTGTTATCTGACTCACTGGTTCTGGGGCAATGATTATTTCATCGATTCCCTCAATGTTCATACCATGCATTACTATTATTTAAATGGAACTCTGGGACAGATCGCTTCATACATCAATATTCCAACATGCATCGTTTGGAAAACATCTTAAAAATAAATCACAGACCCATTATTAACCTAACAAAATTAATAATTCACCAATCACTGCATATCTAGTTGTAGTTCAATTTCCTTAATACTTTCATAAGTTCTTACTTCAAAAATAATTTGTCATCACGCCTTAGTGAGAAGAGACCCTTGCTGACCAGCCTACCCTGAGTTCAGTCCCCAGGTGATGGAGTAACTGAGCTGGCTCCTGCAAGCTGTCCTCTGAACTTCACACACACGGCGTGTGCACACGCAGGCATTCACGCATGCACACACGCACACAAATAAAATAATTTTTAAAAAGTAAATTGTTGGGCTGGGCATGGGGCAATGCCCACTTACAGACTCAGTAGTCAGAAGGCAATGTGTTCAAGGCTAGCCTGGGCAACATAGCACATATCAGGCTAGCCAGGGCTACAGCATGGGCCACTATCTAAAAGAAATTTTTAAAAAAATAAATAAGTAAATACATTCTTTTTTCCAAGGGGTTTTTTGTTTTGTTCTGTTTTGCTTTGGAATTTTTTTTTTTTATGCCAAGGTCTCACTATATATTTGTTCTGATATGGACTATAATAAACCTAGTACCTTGCAGTGGATTTAAATTAGGACTTCCGGGCTGGAGAAATGGCTCAGCGGTTAGAGCACTGGCTGCTTTTCCAGAGGACCCAAGCTCGAGTACCAGCATCCACACAGTAGCTCCTAGGCATCTGTAACTCTAGTCCCAGGGGATTTGATAGCCTCTCCTGACTTCCTGAAGGCACTGAGGGCTCACAGTGCACAAACATACATGCAGGCAACACTTGGAAATTTCTCTCTAAGTGAACAGGTGCCCTCCCCTGGATGTTCCCTTCTGGCTTGCAGAGTTTCCCACAGTTTGCCTCTTGCTGATCGTATCCTTCTGTCTCCAGTAGTTTCTGAAAATTGGTAGTTTGGGCCTACCTAATTGGATTCCAGTTTGATTTTTTTGATAAGATCATCTGTGAAGTGTTCTCTGGGGTTCCCCTCCCGAAGGGTGGGGTTCAGATGTCTCTCAGCTGTCATCTGCCTTTCTTCACTTGGGTCCATTATGTCATTAAGAGTTGCAAAACGTCGACTTGTTAAGGTGTCAGTCCTTTTAGCTTACTAATTGAAATACTTCAAAAGAAAGGCCTCTTGTCATCGCTGAGTCCCTTTCTCTTGAAGTGCTGTTTGTGCTGGAAAGGTAAACAAGAATCTGTTGTTCTAGCTACTCCATACCTGAGAATCAAGCTCTTTGTAGTATTATGCAACTCAAGTATTTTTATTATGAATTTAAATATTTTGATATGACTCAACCTCAGGTTGTTTTGTTTGGTTCTTTGTTTCGTTTTGTGTGAACGAGATCTCATTATCTAGCCCTGGCTTGCTGGAACTCACTATGTAGATTGAGCTAGTCTGGATCTCCTGGGTAATCTTCCTACCTCTGACTCCTGGGATCACATGCGTGTACCACCACACCTGGAAATTTTCATTTTTCCTAAGAAAATTGTTCTGTCCTCGGCCCGGAGAGCCTCTTCATGATGGTCCTTTTGATGTTTGCTAATAGCTAGTCCCTAATAGTCTTTTGTCTGTGGTTCTCCAGGCTCCTGTGCCCTTTTTCTACCTTAGGCTTGGGATCAGCAGGTCCCCTGAGGGCTTTGGGCACTCTTGGTGGGAGTGGGTATTTAGAGTTGCTGCCGCTCTGGAACACGCATAGCTGTCTGTCTTGTTTGCACATAGTTTCTGGAAATGTCTAGCGAAATGAGAAAATAGCTAAACAAATCATAGTTCGTGATGAGTTAGATCTACAGTCTCAGCTCACTTCAAGTCCACAGAGCTCTTAACCTTTTCTTTTTTTAAGATTTATTTATTTATATGAGTGCTCTATCTTTTATGTACCCCTGTAAGCAGAGAGAGCATCTGATCCCATTATACATGGTTGTGAGCCACCGTGTGGTTGCTGGGAATTGAACTTGGGACCTCTGGAAGAGTAGTCAGTGCTCTTAACCGCTGAGCCATCGCTCCAGCCCTCTTAACCTTTTTATATCCCACTCCCCTTCTCCTTTTTGAGACAAGTCTTCTCTATGTAACAACCCTGGCTGGCTGGCCTGGAACTTACTTTGTAGATCAGGCTGGCCTGGAACTAACAGGGTCCACCTGCTTCTGCCTCCAGAGTGCTGGGAGGCGTGCACCACTATGACCAGGTTGTTTTCTTCTCCTAAATGGGAAATTTGGTTCCCAGTGACATCAATGTAGCTACTTTTCTTTCTTTGTTCCACAATAAAATAATATATGCACAACATTCCCAGAATAAGCCAAGCTCCTGCTGCCACACATATAGTTACTGAAATTTGCTAAACTTTTCTTTACAGGTTTCATTTTTGTTTTTTGTTTTTGTCCTTAAGGTATATCCCATTTTGTCAAGTTTATCTATTTAGAAACTGAAATAATTTTTATCTGCAATTGTGAAACTAAACCAATACACATTTAGGTTTGTTTAATTCTTACTTTTGAATTTTAGAGATTGCACTGCTGTACCCCAAATTTTGTTAGGTAATTAGGAAAAAGATCTGTTATCACAAGAGTCAAGCTAGAAAACAAGATAGCCCTGGGTTGTATGCTCTGGGCCCTCCCTCTCAATGTCTCCACAGCAAAGTACTTTGGGAAGGACTCGGATAATACAGGTTGTACATTTTTAATCTGAAATCCAAATATATATTTCTCCAAATTCCAAAGTTTTTCTTTTAAGATTTATTTTTATTTCTTAATTGTGTGGGTATGCGTGTGTACATGTATGTGAGTTTGTGCACTTGAGCAGAATGCCCTTGGAGGCCAGAAGAGGGCATCAGATCCCCTGAACCTGAAATTACAGGCTGTTGTCAGGTTCCCGAGTAACAACTTCATATTTGCTTTCTCTCTCTCAAACAACAAGCTTGCCTCAGTCCTGCCCCCATTAATCTGCAGTATGCAGTAACAACAAGGTCTTGTGCCCGCCTGGACACACTCTGCCTGCGGATCCGGTGAATCACACTCTCCTGGCTTTCCTTTTTCTACTGTGTAATCCTCTTTCCCTGTGGCCTTTGCATAAAATGCTACAGAACCTTAGTTAACATTTCGCAAACACAAAGTCATTAAATGTGGACATTCCTCCTGTCTGTTTAGCTTCGCGTCTCTTTTCAGTCTGTATCCTTCCCGGTGCCTTGATCCATACCTGTGGATTTCGCTTAACATTTCTGTATCAGACAGTTTGTGTTTCCAGTCCAGACATTCCCGGTGCTACCCGAACCTTATACTCAACGGCTTACTTAACATTTATTTTTTAGTATCTTGAGCGTATCTCCCTCAAAACCAACCTGCCTAAAATGATATTTTTTGTAGGTAAAACTTGCCCATTTTCTCTTTTAATAGTTGATACCGCCGGCCCTTCTGTCTCAAGAGTTAGAAACGCAGTCCTCATCTACTCATCACTTGTCCAGTTACCCTCAAACTCTCAAAAGCTCAGTTTACTCCATCATACTCACCCGTCCACCGGCATGGCGGCCAACGCACCGTGTCTCTGGCTGAGCTGCAGCCGCAGCCTCTAAGCTCCTCTGACATTCTCAGCTGCTTTCACGAAGAGTCGGCATTACACTGTGATGGTGACAATTTACCTCATCCAACATGTTTACCCCTATATGTGATCCCCAAGACTGGAAGGATATAGCTCTAGTTTGCCCTTTGTTTCATAGTAATAATAATAATTATGATTATCATAATATATAATATAATGCATGATAGATAATAATATAATATAAAATCTAAAATACAATAATATAACATTATATATACTATGTCATATATTATAGTAATAATATAATAGTAATTATATTATTATTATCATAATCATTATTATTATTATTTCGTGTTGTATTGCTAAGCCCAAAGATGTGAGGAGAAAGACCACTGACCCAAATCATCATGGCCAAATTAATTAAAGCAAGTTTGTTTATTCATGTACACAAACTGTCTCCCCCTAACGGCGGGGCTCAAGAGATCAGCAGTGGGTGTGAGGAAGACAAGGTTTTTATAGCTCAGGGTAGGAGGTTTCCAAATGGGGGGTTTAGTGAGCAGAATAGGCGGCTTCACAGGAGCTGAACATATGCGTAACAAGTTAGCATAACATAATGCTCCTGAAACAAAGACATGGCTGCAGGTGGTCATAAAGTAGTCATAATATGGCCGTCATGACAACCTTTTGAAACAATCGTAGGGTTGCAAGATGGCTATAACAGAGGCATGGTTGCCGTTTTCTGGAACAGGCAGTATAGAACCATTTGTAGTTAGGGTATAGGTGGGGCATAGCCCAATCCTTGAGAAATAGATTTAATCATAAACAGGAATGAAGCAGGTTTGTCTTTACAATCAGATGGCTTTCAGGCTGGTTTATCAATATATGTTTGGTGTATAGGTGCACACACGAGTGTGTGTGTGTGTGTGTGTGTGTGTGCAAGTGCACATATGCTCATGGAGGCCAGAGGAGAGCATAGGGTGTTTTCTAATACTCTTGACCGTATGCCTTTGAGAGAAGGTCTCTAACTGAACTCAGAGATGTCACCTAGCAGGCCCCATTGACCCTTCTGTCTCCGCCTCCAACAGTCCTGTGGTGATTGGCATGCATGAGGCTATGTCCAGCTTTTTACAGGATGCTGGGATCCAAACTCAGGTCTGCATGCTTGCATAATGCTCTTACCCACTGGGCAACCTATCTGGCCTCTTAGCTTTCCTTCTTACCACTTCTCCATAGTTCCCTGTTTTTCCAGCTCTTTGCCTTGATGCCTGTGACTTTGACCCTTCCTCCTGCTTGCAAGGTCTTCTCCCTCAACTGCCCTCTTCTCTGAGATGCTTATACTCTGCTCAGCTCCTTCAAGGAAGCCTCCCTGGACCTCTCAAGTCAGCTGATTCCACCATTTCAACAGTATCACAATACTGTATATTATTTGCCATAAGACTTATTGCATTTAAGATGTATTCATTTTTTTTTGTTAGATTTTCATTTATTGATGCTTGTTGGAAAAGTTTCTTTCCAGTTATGTTTATAATAGTTTTGTACATTGTTGGAGGAAGGTCTGCCTGAGCCTTGGCAGTTTGTATTATCTGCAGGTGTTGGCTTCATGTAAATCTGTGATTAAGATGGTTGCCTTCTCATGATCTGCACCTGCTCACTGCTCTCTGGCAGAGCCATTGTGGAAGAGCAAAGTTGCTGTGGAGGAATTCTTGTAGTCCCTCTCTTCCACAGTCTCTGGCAACAAGGAGAGAACACTTCCCTTAGGCCTTGAGTTCCCCCATTGTAAAGTTGACTTAGCTCAGCCTTTAAAGGGTTGTGGGATCCACTTGTGACTTGAGTTTTCCCACAGTAAAGGTGGCATAGCTTGGCTGCTAAGGGATTGTGGGATGAGACTGGGCTACAGGTTTCCCTCATTATGTAAACAGGCCTTTGGATGAGAGGGCAGACTTTATGTATCAAGAGAACACCTGAGGAGCTTCTGTATAAATAAAAGACCTGAGACCAGACGCTTGGGGTTCTGCTGTCTAGCGTGGTGCTTGCCATGGCAGGTGGTTCCCTCTGCAGAGGTCTGGCAGGGTTCTGCATCATGAAAGAGTCTCCTTGTCTTCTTTGTGGAGTGACACAGTAATACTGCAACAGATGCTGTTTCTTCTATCCAGACCATAAGCTCCATAAATATAGAACTTGTGTAATGTTATTTTTCTTCCTATTTTTGTTTTAAGATCTATTTATTTTTATTTTATGTGTATGAGTATTTGTCTACCTGTAAGTATATTCACCATGTAACTGCCTGGTGCCTGTGGAGGCCAGAAGAGAGTTTTGGATCCCCTGGAACTGGACTTACAGACAGTTGTGAGCCACTGTGTGGGTGCTGGCAATCAAACCCAGGTTCTGTGTAAAAGTAGCAAGTGCTTTGTATTGCTGGCCATCTCTTAATCCCTTGTTTGTTTGTTTTTTTGTCTTTGTTTGTTTGTTTTGTTTGGTAAGGTCTCACTAAGCAGTCCTAGACCAGGGTGGCCTTGAACTTGTTATCTGACTCTTGCTTCTGTGAGCACGCCTCCAGTGACCTAACTTCCTCCCGTGAGGCTCCACCCCTTTGGTTCCACTCCTCTCAAGCACACCAAACAGGAGACAAAGCCTGTCTGTATATATGGGCCTTTGAGGGACATTCGGAGCAAAACAATGTCAGTACAGTACCAAGTTCTATGACTCCATGTCCATCATAATTTCCCATGACACTAAGGTATCCATTCAGTTCAGCTCTTGTCCATAGCTTCTCTCACGTCCCCTTCACCCTTCCAGCTCATCCGTTTAGTTTACTCCTTCTTTCTAAAGCTATAATGCTTTACTTCTAAAATATCTTTCTTTTCCAAATGAACAATTAAAATTGTTCCTATTGTACCTTGAAGACTTAAGTATTCCCTCTGCATATTTAAATAGACTTACGTTACGGCTTCGTGTGACTCTTATCGTGTCCAGTTCCCGCCGATACAGTCCCTCCTTTGCTGCCCTTGCCTGGTGGTGTTCTCCCGAGAAGATCCACCCTAGGTTGTGGGAGCACACAGTGTTTTCCTCTTTGGGAATCATAGGTTTCTCATTTTCTCGATAATTTTTACTATTACACAAATAGTGGTCAATAATCTCAGGGAACTTTTCTTTTTCACTTCATAAAGTTAATTTTTGACAGTTCACACATGAATACAATGTATTGAACGCATTCACACACTCATGACTCTGTCTTACCACCCTCCCACTCCTGTAGACCTCCTACTTCCCGACTAGCCCCCTCCTTGCGCAGGTAGCCACAGCTGCTGTGTGTCTGTTACATCAGCTGCGTCCAATCCAGAAGACAGCATCTCACAGGATGGTCCCGCCCACCCAGCCCCTTGTTCCGGTTCTTGGACTCTTTCCGTTGTCTTCTCTCTGTTCATACCTGGGCCCTCGAGAGCCTGATGCAGATGGCTCTTTTAAGGCTTGAGCACTCAGCAGTCCTTGGTCTGGGCCTTATAGTGGCCTACAGTTCATGTCTGGGCTGTTTCCCTCCCCTCCCCTAGACTACTTTCCTCCTGCATCCCAGGTGACAGCGTGCCTCTTGCATCTTCCCCACCGGATCAAGAAAAGGTGAAGCTCGAGGGCTCAACTCTCTCAAGAGCATCTCTGTCTCAGCTCCTCCTCACTGCCTTGAGTGTTCCTCCCTTGAGTGCATCTCTCTGTGTACATGCGCGTTTTACTTCAGTAAATCTCAGGTTTACTTTTTCGTTACTTTTTTCTTTAGAAGAGATGATGCTTTAAAATATCGTTGCAGTATTCCCCAGTACTCCTACTTACTTGGAATTAGCACATGGATTCCCCTTCCAGCTCAGCGTTTGGATTTCTAGGAAGAGTTATTAGGTTTTATAAATATACCATAACTTAGCTCAGACGTTTAGCTTGTTTTCCCTGGCCGTTCGCTATAGAAACAGCACAGGAGTATCTTTAAAGCTGGATCCTTGGCCGTATCCTCAATTACTGCTTAAGGACAAACTCTTAGAGGAAGAATTGCCGGATTCAATAGCACATCTGGGTGGCTGTTGGTACTTCTCATCCTGCCAGTATTTCTTAGTCTGTGCAACTGCCAGAAACCAGTGCATAAACCGCGCGGTGGACCCTTACCTTACCAGAGTGTTTTCAAGAAGCCTCTAGACTGAGAGGTGCTGCCTAGGCAACTAGAAAACAAGGACCTTAGCCAAAACCACTAACTCGCTCCAGGCCACGCTCCAGGCTGTCTTCCCAGCCGTTTCCGTCATAATTTGAGCAGCTTCTCTCTGCTTCTTATCAGAAATTAAACAGAAAATGAGATTCACGTCTCCCCAGTACTGAGCTCGGTTGTTTTTGAAAGCACACATTGTACATTCAGTAACACACTGCGAAGCACTGTCATGAATTATTTAGATAAAAGCATCCTTGTCACAAGAAAATGAGCAAAGTCTATTTTGTTCATTTTCTCCTTATGTGTTGTTATTTCTCTCCGTTGATTTCTTATTTGGCAACATTAAGTGGAAAGTGATGAGCCTGGTGTCATTACTGCAAAACCTTCTGTCTCTCAGGTGTGGATTCTCGTAAAGCATGATTGGGCCGTTTTCTGTTCTTCTTGCTGAAGAGTCTTCAGCATGTGTCTGGTAGCAGAGCAGGGCAGGCACAAACATTAGCCATGCATAACTGAAGTTTAGTTTATAAGTAACTCAGATTCCATTTTTCTCTTTGGTCCCTCTGGGAAGGGACAGCAGGTTCTAGAAAGTGGGAATGGGATGGAAGAATGCCAAAGATACCCAACCCTAAGTCCCTTCTTTGAAAAGGTGGCTGAGGCTGGGCACAGTGGTACATGCTTCTAATCCATTACTTGGGATTTGAAGCAGGAGATACTCAGTTTGAGGCCAGCCAGGCCTACAAAGTAAGTTCAAGGACAATGTGAGCTATATGCAGAGAAACACTGCCTCAAAGAACCAAGGACCAGGATGTAGCTCATTGGTAGAGTATTTCCCTGGCACGCCCAGCACCTCAAGAACAAAGTGGCTGGAAACATTTCAGCTTTACGTATTATTTTGCTAATTTTCTTAAAATGCCAAAGTGAGAGTAAATTTTATCTCAGAGGGGTTGTAGAGATGATTCAGAAGTTAAGAATGCTTCCTGTTAGCCAGGCAGTGGTGGCACATGCCTTTAATCCCAGCACCCAGGAGGCAGGGGGTTGCCGGGAGGCAAACTCTGTGAGTTTGAGGTCAGCCAGGTCTACAGAGTGAGTTCTAGGCAGAAACCCTGTCTTGAACCCCCACCCCCCCCAAAAAAAAGAGAGAATGGTTGCTGCTTTTCCAGAGGTCCTGAGTTTGGTTCCCAGCATCCACTTAAACTGGCTCACAACGGTGTGTGACTCCAGCTCCAGTGACTCTAACAGTCTCCAAGGGCATCTGTACACACACACACACACACACACACTCACTTACAAATATAAATAAAATAAATGTTTTTTTTTAAAGGGTTGGCAAGCTGGTTCTAAATCCCACCAGACAACCCATAGTTAGAATCATAATCCTTTGGGGATTAACTGTTCTTGGTGCGGCGCTGTGGTCTTGGTCAGTTTGAATGTTAATTTCAAAGGAAGCAATACCATTTTTACATGTGTTTTATCATTGACACTAAGACTCCCAAATGACATACCTGTGTATATTTACGGTACCAGCCCTGCACACCTGAACCCTGCCATCCTTCCTCAGACTGACATGCCAACAGGTCCATTCTACAGCACTGTTTGTCTCTGAATGTAACTAGGCCTCATGGCTACAGATAAGAAACAGGAGTAACTTAAACAAGGAAATAGGTACATATAAAACATACCATGAAATAAGTGGGTCTCTCTTTAAAGACAAGCAAGCAAGCAATCTTACTATTCAATGATTTTTTAACAGTAACGTTGCAAGAATAACACAGATACTTTCTCTGTCCTTTCCATCTGGATTCCTCTACTTGATTAAGGTTTAACAGCCTATCGCTCACTAGTAAACATTTGTATCAAGTTTGCCTTGTTATCCTTTGTCACTAGAGAGTAAGTTGTAAATGTGATTCTCATAACCTTCAGCATGTCAATGTGGATTTTCTTTCCATTTTTTGCGTTAATGTGTAAGCAGGTGCACCTGTGTGTGCATGTGCACATGTATGCACATACATGTTCAGTCTAAAAATCAATCTTGAGTTTTGTTCCTCAAGCACTGTCCACTTGTTTTTAAAGACGAAGAGTTTTTCCTTGTCCCAGACTTGCCAAGTGTGCTATGCTGGACATCAAGGCCCCGGGATTTTCCTGTCTCCCCATCCTCAGCTCTGGGATTACAAGTGGACGCCAGCGCATGTGGCTTGGGTTCTGGCAATGGGCTTGGTTCCTTGTGCTTTGAAGGCAAGCGCTTTACAGACTGAGCTATCTCCCCAGCCCTTCAGTTTGTATTTCCTAACAAGGACACTGATGATGATCAAAGTCCATCTACACATACCAGCACTGATTCAGTTCTACCATCCAATCACAGATCTGATCAGCTATCCCCTATTGGTCTGGAAGTGTCTGTTCTTCCTTACTGGACAGAATGCCACATTTCCCTTTGTGGTCGAGAATCCAGTGCAGAGTCACATTCTACACCCAGTTTTCCCGTCTCTGGATCCTCCCTCACTGTGGACAAGTCCCTCTTTGTGGCCTTGTCTTTTATTCCTTGATGGTTTTGCAGAGGGCAGGCTCTCGCTTTTAACTCAACCCGTGCCAGGCTCAGGGAACCTATCACTGCTCCCACCCATCGGGCAGTCTCTACAATGCCTGCTTGTTATCCAATTAGCTGGGATGACTGACAGTTCAGAACAGGCTGCCCTGGATATTAAAAGTAGGAATAAATGAAGCACATTTTATAGTGTAGCAACAGCTCTAGTGAGGAAGGAAAATTTACCATACTTTAGAAGTTACCATCTAAAAGGGAAGTGTATTTCTTTCAGTAGCACAGACCTAAAAACAAAATCAGCAGAAAATTCAATCGAATGCACCTTTGCTTTGCATTTTATCTTCATTAAAAACCTTGAACTCCCCTTATCAGTTGATAGAGTAAAATCACTCCCCCAAGTTACCCCCAAACAATAAAGAACACCTTATCTCAGATGAAGCAAAGCCACATCTATAAACACAAATCATAAATGTGCCCGTGGAAATGGAGAAGCGATGACTAAAAGACTGAAGTCTGAGAATGGAATCCACCAGAAGCAAGCCAGTTTGTTACACAAAACCCTCTGAGAATCCAGGCACCAGAGATGATTATTGGAAGGAATATAGAAGAAACCATTAGATTCCCCAGCCCACAGCTCCATCCCATTCCTTCAAATTACTGTGTTTTTTGGTTGTTTGTTTTTAAATTTTGATACGTTTGTTATTGTTGTGTGAGTGTGTCCCTGGTGTGTTGAGGGCGCACATGTCCCACAGCACGTGTTTGGAGACGGGAAGACAGCTTTGTGGAGCTGGTTCTTCCCTTATGTGATTCTAGGGATCAAACGCAGGTTGCCGGGGATGGGTGACAAATGCCTAGCCTTTTCTGAGATACAGTCTCATTGTGTTGCAAACACTTGATCCTCCTGTCTCAGTATCCTGAGCGCTGGTACTACAGGCTTGTGCCACCATGTCTGGCTACAAGTGATGATTCTTCTTTTTATTTATTTTATTTTATGTGTATGAGTGCCTTGCCTGCCATATGTATGCATACCTCATGTGTGCCTCGTGTCCTCAGAGGTCAGAGGGGGCATCAGATTTCCTGAGACTGGAATTATGGATGGTTGTGAGCTACCATGGATGTGGGTACTGGGAACTGAACCCCTGGTTCTCTGCAAAAGCAACAAATGCTCTTAACCACTGAACCATCTCTCCAGCCCCAGAATTCCCCCTTTTTAATGTAAATTAATCAAGGCGTGTAGGAGTCCCTCACAAAAACCCAAGTGCAACTCTTCAGACACTGACTTCTCTTTGCAAGTGGTAGGATGCATTTAACATTTTCCCCCTGTAATATGTTTATTTTACAAGTATTTATCGAGTGCCCTCTGTTTGCCATGAACTGTCTTCTGCCATGTGTAGGGGACCTCTGGAAGAGCAGCCAGTGCTCTTAACTGCTGAGCCATCTTTCCACCTTCATTGAACCCATTCTTGCTAACTTTCTTCTTCTCAACTAATGCTCTCCTCACCCTCCTGTTGACTCCCTCCTCCTCCTCCTCTGCCCCAGGGAAAACTTACACAAAGGAAGAGAGGGAGGTTAACAGGAGTGATCTCACCTTTCCTGGGCCCTTTCTCGTTAGGCTTAGGCACTGTGTGAGTGCAAATGCAGAGTCATGGCCTGCACAATTGGATGTATATTTACAGAATGGGGGAGGGGAAGGGAGAACTATAGAGGATGCTGTCCCTTTAAAAAACAGATGTTCTTCCATTGAGCTAAACCAGGTCTGCTGAGCTAAACCTAACTCTGCTAAGATAGGATAAGCCCCTTCTCAGTCCATCCCCCGGAACTTGAGACGATTTTAATATCCTCTGCATTATCTTTATCTGGCATTGAATTACGCTAGGTTTTATGTGTTCGTTCTCAAGCAGGATGTCAAACAAATCTCACACAGCTGGCCAAGTGGGGAAAGACATGGCCAGCACTGAGAAGTCATAGAAGGCTTCTGAAGTGAGGTCAGCCTGTATCTGTAGTAGAAATGGACTTCTTCTTGCACTCTTTTCCAACCCCATCTACTTCCAGTCCTTGGGCATCAGTGCCGCCCTGTCAATATCCCTCTGGGACAGCCCTGTTGCCCTTTCCAGGGCTTAAGAATTCCACGGGATCATGGAGGTTGCCGTTTTACAACAATTTCATGAATTTCCTCAGGGAGATAAAAGGACAGTCATGGATGTGCCAGGGCGGTCAGGGTCCTAATCCACATCTACCCAGCTGTTCTCAGAAGTGGTAGGAAGTGTTCATCCATCAGACAAAGCATGAAAAAGAAGAGTAAGAATGTACAATTCCTTTTCCTACAAGTGTTCACAAAACAATAAAAGAAATGTACACCGTTTGCTTAAGTCTGGCAAAAGTCTACGAACCATACAGCTTCATGGTTCATTAGCCATGATTGTGTGTGTATATATATGTGTGTGTGTATTGAAAGAATTTCTTGCCAGGTATTTTAGTGCCTTAAGGAAGTTCCACTGTTGTGATTCTGGTTCGGGTATAAATCTAGCTGGCTTCAGCAGAAATGTTCATCGACATTTCCACGAGAGGTGCTTGCTTTAAAACACAGTCACATCACAGGAGCATATAGACAAGGCACAAAACTGAGTTTTTAATTAAAGTGTTACATCCGATTCATAGAGAGGCCCCACAATATTCTGATTCTTCATGGTCCAAAAGTCATGCAAGTACAGTTAGAAAGCGACTGGATCTTAATCTTAGGACAATATGTACAGCTTAGACAACATGAAGCTCAGAGTGTTTCGCAGAGCATTCAACATGGTGGATTAGCAGGGGTTCTTTATTGTGCTGAGCAGAACTACCATTCTTAATGGTAGATGGTTTTACCAGTTGACTGTTCCTATTTTCAGGTTTGGGGATTTGTAGGTGAAGCTCCAGACTGAGCCAGCAGTTTAGGTAAAGCAGTGGTCAAGACCACCTGTAGGTGTCACAGGTGTTCAGCAAAATGACTGTGACCTTCTCTTAATAGGAAATCACTATTTCCTATTAAGAAATGTGCTGAGGCTTAAGCCACCGTCTGGGAATTTAAGTCAGAGAAGACCCATTTGCAGGATGAGGTTTGCTCAGTGTCATGACTTTTCTCTTGGTGAGTTCATCTGTGTCCACTGGGGCCCAGCGATGTTGGACAGTAGTGGCCACTTGGCTGTGGGAGAAAATCCTGTAGTGTCAAAGGTCTCGAGTCAATAAGTCGTGATAAGATTTTATTTAGAAGAACTTTAGGTTTCCAGCCACCTAAAAGCTGGCCATAGATGTCTGAGAGTCCACTGAGTTTGGGCAGTGATGGTGGGGGTCCTGCTGCCTGGATTGCTTCCAACCATTCCTCCTCCAGTAATATGTCATCAAAGACCGCCACCTATCTGGTGTTTTATCTCTCTCTCTCTCTCTCTCTCTCTCTCTCTCTCTCTCTCTCTCACACACACACACACACACACAGGCATATATATATATATATATATATATATATATATATACATATACATACATACATATACACACTGTATATGTACAATATAATATAATATGGTAAGCTGTACACACACATGCAAGTGTGCAAATGTGTGTGTGTGTGTGTGTGTGTAAAGGTTATAAAACTAGAAAAGAGAGCATGGGAATGGAGGAAGAGATCTGGTGTATGTGTGGGTCCGGGAGGTGTGGAAATGCACCTGGCATAAAAGCTAAAGAGGGTCCATTTGGGGAGAAAGAAGACCAATAATGGGAAGCAAGGGGTGGGAAAGGTCAGTAAGAGAAAGAGACAGCAAGAGCAGCCTGATGATATATGACTGAAATACCATAAGGAATACATTGCTTTGCATGCTAACTTAACATTTCACTTTTAAAAAGTGGGGCTGTAGAGATAGCTCAGAGGTAAAGAGCACTGGCTGACTTTCTAGAGGACCTGGGATTTATTTCCAGCACCTACATGATGGCTCACAACTTCTGTGACTCTGGTTCCAAGGGATCTGATGCCCTCTTCTCACCTCTTCAAGCACACACACAAATGCCAGATATATGTATACATATGTATAATATATATATATATATATATATATATATATAATACACACACACACACACACACACACACACACACACACACACACATATATATATAGCTGAGGATCTAACTCAGGACCTTGTTTAGGTTAGGCAAGCATGCTTCTACTTCCTAAGCCCTGATTTAATTATTTTATAGTGTGTGTGATCCATGTCTTTACAGGCTTTTTAGTCACCATTAAATGATGATGTTAAGAACTAAATTTCTGGGCTGGAGAGATGGATCAACAGTTAAGAGCACTGGGTGCTCTTCCAGAGGACCTGCATTCAATTCCCAGCACCCACATGGCAGTTCATAGCTGTCTGTGACTCCAGTTCCAGGGGATCTGCGGCCCTCACACCAGTGCACATAAAATAAAAATTAAATAAATTACTTAAAAAAAAAAAAAAGAACTAAATTTCTGTCTTTCTTTGTAGGTTCATCCAAGACTGGTTTTCCGAAAGGAAGAAGGTGTCCAGATTGGATTTCTCAACAGTGTTACCACGCTCCATTTCTCTTTATATATTTTCCTTTCTGAATCCGAAAGATTTGTGTGCAGCTGCTCAAGTCAGTTGGCCCTGGAAGTTTCTAACGGAACAGGTTCCTCCCCTCTCTACTCCTTTTTCTTCCTAGTAATGGGTCCCCCAAACAACCAATATCTGTAATAGGTTGATCAGGATAGCTCTCCCTAAAATAATAGAGGAAGGAGCCTTAAACTTGCTAAATTCCCCTTAGGGCAGTGGTTCTCAACCTTTCTAACGCTGCGACCCTTTAATACAGTTCCTCATATAGCAGTAATCCTCAACCATAAAATTATTTTTGTTGTTACTTCATAACTGTACTTTTGCCACTATTATGGATCATAATATAAATATCTGCTATGCAGATGGTCTTAGGTGACCCCTGTGAAAGGGGTCAGGTTGAGAACCACTGCCATAGGGTAAAGCGTGGAGGGGAAGGGGAGAAAGCTGGCTCAATGGGTAAAGGTGCTTGCTGCACAAGTGTGAGGACATGGGTTTGGTCCCCAGGACCTATGGGAAGCTGGGCATGGCAGCACACATCTATAATCCAACAAGATGGGGGATGGAAACAGGAGAACCGCTGAACACCCGTGGGCCAGGAGCCTGGTGTATGCAGTGGTGAACAAGAGAAGCTTTGTTTCAAATAAGGTGGAAAGTAAAGGCTAACTCCCAAAGTTGTCTTACAACTTCCAATGGCACACACTTGCCTGTACTCATACACATGAACACACACACACACACACACACACACACACAGAGATTTAAAAATGGAGATAAGTGAAATTCAGTAACTTAATTTTTAGGTTGAAGTTTTGTTTTGTTTTGTTTTCTTTAATTTCCCAGTTTCCATACTGGGAATCAAACCCAGGGCCTCGCAGTGCTACGTCAGCTCTCGACCACTGAGCTAACTACCAGCCCCAGTAGCATTTTATAATAATGGCTATAAACACCATTCCAATAATTTATTTACTCTTATCCTACTCATGAATTATTCAACTTGAGTATTTAAAAAACATCTCACTTACGGGAGCTCACTGTTCTCTATAAAAATTGTTTTGAGCTTGGCTTTTACATGGTATCGTTTTATCCGTGGTAACTCAGTTCTGGATAATTGGTACGTTATCACAGCGTCTACTGAATCCTTGGCTGACACCTGCTGAGGAATAGAACAGCAGCAGAAATCGACATCTGCTGTTGCTTCTGCCTCTGGTCTTGGTGTCTCTTCATTGCCTTTTGAGAGAGTTGTGAGATGATAGACAGGATCTAGTTGTATCTAATGATCTCCTGGAGACTGCACGTGTCCAGGGATGACTGTGTCCAGAGCTCCATTTCAAAGACTAGCTGGTGCTCAGTGAAGGCCTTGAGCGCAAGTCCAACAAGCGCCCCTGTTTTATGTTTGCAAGCCCCAAGGTGTCCAGACTTGGGCACAGGAACCTAACCCTTCTTTTATATCCTTTACTCTTGGTTTTATGTAATCACATGTCTACGGTCTGCTCTCTAAAGAGAATACACTGCGAGTCATTTCTTTTTTGTTGTTCAACATTTGGCAGTCTTTGTTTTTTATATTTTTTTTGGTTTTTAGGGTACAGAGAACCTATGACCTCACATTTACTAAGCAAGTGCTCTCTACCTCTGAGCCGTAACTCCCGTCCACTAGCTTGGACTGTTTTTAACTGCGTGTGTATGTAGTGGAGGCACCACCCAGTGTCCCAGTGCTTATCTGGAGGCGGAACCTCAGGCGCTGGTCCTCACAGTCTACCTTGTCTGAGACACGGTCTTTTACTACTTACTGCTGAGCACTACAGTGCGATTCAGGGATTCTGTGTCTCCATCTCCCATCTGACTGCAGGATCACTGACATGAGCAACTGTGTCAAGCTTTGCATGGTGTCTTAGTTAGGGTTACTATTGCTATGATGAAACATCATGACCGTAAGCAGCTTAGGAGGAAAGGGTTTACTTGGCTTACACTTCCACAGCGTAGTCCATCAGTGAAGGAAGTCAGGCCAAGAACTCAAGCAGGGGTGGATCCTGGAGGCAGGAGCCGATGTAGAGGCCATGGAGGGGTGCTGCTAACTGACTTGCTCCCCATGGCTTCTTCAACCTGCCTTCCTATAGAAACCAGGACCAGCAGCCACGGGATGGCGCCACTCACGGTGAGCTGGGCCCTCCTCCACCAATCACTAATTTAGAAAATACTCTACAGCTGTATCTTATGGAGGCATTTTCTCAACAGAGGCTCCTTCCTTCCAGATGACTTTAGATTGTGTCAAGTGGACAGAAAACTAGGCAGCACACATGAGTTCCGGGGATCAGAACTCAGGTCTTCACGCTTGTGTGGGAAGCACTTTACCCCCACTAAGCTCCAAACACTGATTTTTTTTTTTTTTTTTTTTAGCCAACGTGTTTAGTCTAGTTACATTCATATAGATTCTGATATATTTGGGGTGAAACCTACCATCTTCCCAGTTTTGTTTATTTTTAATTAATTTATTATTATTTTTGAGTCAAGGGTCTCATGCATTCTAAGCTGACCTGGAACTTGTTCTATAGCAGAGGAAGACTCTGAATTTTGGATTATGCCTTCTCTACCTGCTGAGTGCTAGGCAGCTTCTTGTTGATTTTTCATTTGTTTCTCATGCTTTGTTTTTCTTATGCTCACGTTTTCCTTCGGGCTGCATAACTACTTCTATTGTTCACCTCAAAGTTTTAAATATTTTTTTTCATAATTACCAGAGATCATAGTGTGCACTCTGTGTTATCTGACCGCTCTAAGGACAATGCACAGACCTCAGACCCTTTAAACTGTTAGTCACTCCCTCTGTTCTGTTGCCTTTCTTGTCATATATTTTTATTATGTGCATATACACGTATAACAAATGTATAGTTGTCCTTGAGTACCTGTATTGGCTTGGATCCAGCTCATTCTTCTTCCTTTATAACAGCAAAATCCACAGCTGCCTAAGACCTTTATATAAAGTATGCAATCAATCCACTTGGTTACTTTAAATTCTTCCACATTATTATTTTTTAAAGATGATTTTTATCATATTTAATTACATCTATGTATGCATTAGTTATATGTATGCATGTATGTATATATGCATGTGTATGTCTGTGGGCATGCCCCCAAGAGATGGGATTATAAGCATGCACCACCAAGCCTAGCTCCATAGTCTCCTATGTGAATCTTCCATCATTTTGGCTTTCACTGTTTAAGTCTGGATTTTCTTCTGATCTATCTTTCAGTTTTCTGTTTCGTTAGCTAGATTCTCCTATGCTTTTGTCTGTTGATTGAATTTTAAAATTAAGTAATATTTTCTAGGCCCAGAATGTTGATTTGCTTCTATTACCAAATTTTCTACTTGCTCCCTTAATATTCCTAGACACATTAATTATAGACTGCTTTTTCAAAGTTTGTGTCTCATAATAACACTATTTGACTCTCCTTTAGGACTCTCTATAGTTACTAAAAACTGAAACGCAAATAAGCAATTCTTGTCTTTCTAAGTATTCAGATTACTTTTGGTTTAGTGTGGGTATTGGGTCTAAACATTGACGTCATCATCTGGGTCTATGGATGATATCATCTTCCTTCAGAGAGAATTTACTTTTGCTTTTAGCACATGATCAAGCTAGGAACTGACTGTAAAGGAAGACTGTGCCAGAAGGCTTTTTGTGCTGTGCAGCCTTCCTTATGGTTACATGCCAACTGGACTTTTGGGAACAGCTTGGAGGAAATTATATAAGAGAGAGTGTGTCCCTTGAAAAGGCAGTTGGGGTGGTGATGGGAAGAGTGAGCACCAGGTTGGGGTGGTGACAGGGAAGAGGGAGCACCAGGTAGAGGTGGTGACAGGAAAGTGAGCTCCAGAACTGATGATAGGAAAGCAGGCAGAAATAAGGCTCAGATAAAGTGGAACTAACTGAGGTTTTTAAAAAGTTACACTGTAGGATCTTTGTAAGCTGAACCTGAGGGGGTGGAGTTCCGTTAGGCGTTCAGTTATGAGTAAAAAAGTAACAGTTACAAAAGGCTTCAAAGCTTAGATACAGCATTTGGAAACGGCTACAGCCCTTAAGAGCCCAGGCCCAGATGGCTGGAAACAGCTATATACTCCCCTTTTAAAAGAAAAGCCTTTTACAACTGACCATGCAAACCCCAGCTTTGAAGGAGCTGTTTCAAAGCTGGCCTCAGTGCTTTATAAGTTTTTATAAGTCAGTCTTACTCTCCCTGCAATGGTTCTCAGCTGAAAACCCCGAGTGATAATCAGGGCTCTGCTTTCATGAGCTCCGAATTTCAGATTATGTTATTTCTTCCCTGTGAGAGTCCTTGCTTCTTAAGAGCTCCTAAATATTTTATAACCACATAGTCTGCTTCCCAGCCTAAGCATGCTTTACTTTGAAACTGGCAAATGTGGACCAAGGAAGTACTCAGTTATAG
Organism: Cricetomys ansorgei; assembly: GCA_026225945.1. Classification (NCBI taxonomy): domain Eukaryota; kingdom Metazoa; phylum Chordata; class Mammalia; order Rodentia; family Nesomyidae; genus Cricetomys; species Cricetomys ansorgei. The sequence continues at coordinate 2,522,621 of JAMJFZ010000882.1, read as the reverse complement.
AGTGCTTACCATTCATGAGGCCCTGGGTTCAGTCCCCAGCACTGCATAAATCAGGTATGGTGGTACACACCTGTAATCTCAGCACTCAAGAGACTGGGGTAGGAAGGGCAGAAATTCAAGGTCATTCTCAGTTAAGCTGTATAGTGAATTAAAACAAACAACTGGCCTGGTGGTGATGGTGCATGCCTTTATCCCAGAACTCGGGAGGCAGAGGCAGGCAGGTCTCTGTGAATTTGAGGCTAGCCTGATCTACAGAATAAGTTCCAGGACAGCCAGAGTTACAAGTTACAACAGAGAAATTCTGTCTTGAAAAACCAAACCAAACAAACAAACAACTGGAAAAGCCTCAAAGCCAGTCTGGATTTCCTTTAATTCTGAGACCTTGAGGACATAAGGTTTTTACAGTAAAAACATAAGGTTTTTACTTTAGAATGCATGCGCATGCATAAACACACACACACACACACACACACACACACACAAACACACACACACACACACACACACACTGTGTGCCTGTCTTTTAAGGTTTTGCTGTTTCCCAGGCTGTCCTAGGACTCCTGGGTTCCTAGTGCACCTCTCACCCCAGCTTCCCAGTTCCCTGGGACTACAGGTGCATGGGTGCATGTCATGTGCCTAACTTGATTGTTTTTATATTTTCTCTAGATTGCGATTTTAGTGAACTACATGAAATCCACTGTTTTTAAAATGTCAGAAATGGTTGCAATTTGGCAATATAATATGGGTTCAGTAATACTTCTTCTGTGTGGGTGGGTTAGTCTGAAGCAAACTATTATACCTGGATTTTTGTAATCTTGAGTTAAAGGGACAGAATGCTATAGGAATGCTGGATAAGTGTCACAAGGTGATTTTATATATATATATATACATATATATATATATGCATATATATTTGTATATAATAAATGCATATTCACCAAAGAACATTCTTCATATGGAATAAAATATACTCCATTTTTTCAGATTGAAGTTTAGACATTAAGTCAACAATACTAGAAATGTCAGTCTAACAAAAAAAAGAAATGTATGAGTGCCTGAAACTATTATTGTTAAAAAAATTATTCCTTAGAAATGTGTCACTCATCTTTCTCTTATTCTTTCTCTGAAGGATTGCTTATGGATGCCCAAATGCACCAAGTTCGGCTGGTTTCTGCCCTATACTCCGACACAGAATGAGTATGGAGCCTGGAAGCACCACTACATTGCTTGTGTGTCCAGCTTGGATTGGCTGACACCCAGGGAAGCCGCTGCTGTTTATGGAACACTGAACGAACCCAAAACAGAGGATGAGGAAGTTCAGGAGAGGCAGAGAGAAAAGTGCTTGAGAAAAATAATTTGGGAGAAAATTGCATTCCGTAAGAGTGAGTAGCATTTTCAAACTTTCGGTCTTACCCAGACACTGACTAAATGGGTTTACATATAGATTTCCATATAGAAGAAGAACATGGTGGCGTTGGGGGGAGGGGGGAGCTACTCGTCAACATATGCTCAAGGCCAGATCTTCTTTTCTTATTATGTACTTTCAGTTAATTGGTAATGAAAAAATTTCAGATGCACTATCTAAGGTCAAGCATCCATCTCCAGGGCCGTCTACTTCCTCTCAGGTTTGTAAGAGAAGGGATCTGGTAAAATAGCTCAGTCGCTGACATGCCTGCCCACGTAAGCCTGAGGATCTGAGTTAGAACTGCTAGTACCCACACAGCGGGTGGGGGGGAAGCTGGGCTAGGATGCATGTGCCTTGTAACCCCAGTTCTAGGGAGGAAGTGACAGGAAGATCCTGGGAAGTTCCTAGCCAACCAGTGTAGCTGAATCAACCTCTAGCCGCCACCTGCGTGCTCAAACCCATGCACACACTTGCACACATTCATATGGCCCTCTGCAGCCCCCCCCCCCCAGCCCTCAACCACCTTGCACACCTACAAGGAGGAGGAAGAGCAAACACAGGCAAAAAAAAACAAGAAGTAAATTCAGGACAGAAGAATCAGGGCTGGTGAAAAACGAAGGGCAAGCATGGGGCCAAGAGCAAGAGCTATTGCCTTGAAAAGAGCAAGAAGAAAGCAGGTTTGAGGCCACGTGTTCGGGGAGGCCTCTGATGTACACATGTTCTTAAAATACCTGTCAACTGGCAACCTATGGACTGGTTATCTAGTCCCCGTAAGAATTTCCTGTTCTCTGAGCTTTGCCGATTGACCCAAAATAACAGATAGCAAATAAGAAATCCTATCAGAGTGTGTGCAAGTGGCTGTAATTATTGGCACTTGGAATATCGCCCTGGCAGCTTTCTTTTTGATGCCTTGATCTGGGTCCCTGTGGCCGGGAAAGGTGTGAGGTAAACTGGCAGCTGCTGCTGTTCTTTTTTTTTTTTTCTTCAGAGGAGTTGTTCAAAGTCCGACCCCCTTGGCTGAGCGGAACGCGCTGCTCCAGCTTGCTAAAATCTATGAGCCTGCCTCATGGCCTCCAGATGGGGAGGGATGGAGCAGGGTTCTACGCAGCTTTGGAGAGACAGCTTGTTCTGGCATCTTTAGAAGCTTTGCCCAAGCGGTGAGTAAACTCACACCTACCGAGGGCTCGGGACTCTCCTGTGTCACCGAGAATTCATTATAGAATTATTTAGCCAACATAGGGTTCTTTAGGAATGGCATGGTTCGTATTCTATGAAATATCAGAGAAAGAATGAATGATTTAATGTTTAAGAATAGCAGCAGTTAAGTGCTTTCTGAAGAGAAAAATATGTAATGTTCGAAACTTTTTTACTAATTTACTATCCTTATTATTTGAGAATTTCATACAATGTATCCCAATCACCCCCAGTTCCTGCTCCTCCCAGGTCCACCCTCCTACCCCTGTGCCCTCCTTAAAAGAAAACAAACAAGCAAACAACAACAAGACTGACTAATTTGTGTTGCCAGATACTCACTGGACCATGGACAGACTCTCAATGGTCAGACTCTTTAAACCCTATGGTAGAGTTCCGTTGTGAATAACACACAGTTTCTAAAGCTGTTGACAAAAAAATAATGTTTCCCTACATTTCTACGGAGTAAAAGTAACAACATAGTATCTTTGTCGGTCAGCTTTCCATTGTCCTAATGAATGCTTGACATCGATAAACTTAGAAGGAAGAAAAGGTTATTTAGCCCGTGGCTTCAAGACCACTTGGTTCCATTGCTTTGGCCCAGTAGCCAAAACTATCACTTTGGTTCCAGTAGCATAGAGCATCACAGTGGAAGCACATAATAGGGAAGGCTCAGTCACTTTATGGTGCCTACGAAGTGAAGAGGAAAAGGTGAAGTGGCCAGGATCCTGATATTCCTTTCAAGAGCACACCCTCCATGACCCATTGCTTTCCACGAGGCCCACTTCCTAAATGCACCCCCTCCCATAGCACCTGCACTAAGCCTTTAGTAGCTGAGGAAAACTACAGATCCAAACTATAGCAGCATTCAAACAGATCTGAACAAAACTCTCGTTTATACTCGTGAATCCAGATGCAATACTCTTTCCCTACTGAAATTAGAGAAATTCTGGCTGTTTCAGGACCCAAGTTATAATATGTGATGACGTTGCCAGGATTCAATTCCTACTCTGTCCACCTATCCTAGCTGATGTTTGTAACTTCCACAGCTGCTTAGAGACTAAGAGAGGTGTGCGTTGGTTTTTACTTTGGATTCTACACTTAGGTTTCAGATGAAGACACTAAAGTCTAGACCAGTGACGTAACTCACCCATCTGTCGTAATATAAACCCTAATCCTCAAACACTCCGCCAGCTTCCCCCATGACGACACCTGCAGATTCACAGGTGTGGAGTTATGTTTCACTCGTAGAAGGCACATAAAGAAGTTTAAGAAGCGCAGGGCATCCCTTGTCCTTGATAATATGGGGGTGGGGCTGTGGAGAAAGTGGAGACTCAGCATCCCCTAAGGGCCAGAAGTGAATCAGGAATCACTTGCCTACCTCTTTTTTAAATATAATTTTGAACCGTTAGGTATATCACAGTATTTATTTTAAGCGCCCAATTAAAGCTAAGTGAGTGTCAAGAGGCTCTTTCCACACTCCTCACATGGAGGCAGAGAGACCAATGGGGCAGATTTGGCTCTACCCAACCAGCGAAACCTATCTGTTGCCATCCCTCAAACCGCTAGGAGAGTCTAAGAACTCAGGTACAGTGGCCTTCGTAGTCTACCCGTGCTCAGAGGATGCTGGCTGGTGCTTACCAAAAGTCATTTTGGCAGGGAATGAGGATTTCATCCATCCTCTTGCCCCTACAGAAGCAATCTCTCTGAGAGTCACTCCTACCCTTTATCACTAAGGAAAAATCGGCATGGTGTTGGTAGAACTGCTGACGGCTCTTCCGGTGCTTTGCAACCACACGTCATTCTAATATCGTCTGGGATCCCCGCTTACGAGGTATCGCTGGGAGCCCCGCCCTTTCCTGAATGGCTTTTTTTTTTTTTTTCCATCTAGACTGGTGCGATCTTTTGACCATCATGTGTGTGAAAACGATTTATCTCCTGAAAGGAAAATTGTCTAATCTAAGAGAACATTTATAGACCCCGTACAGTTTTAAAAATTGGAAGCAATAAAGATAAAAGTAATCAAACTTATTCTGAGAAAGCGCAAGAGAGCCAGATTGCTGTGTGTGTAGTTTGTGTCAAAACTCACCTGTTGGAGTGAATTTGTAGCACTTAATAAAATAGCCAGCGTGGTGATTAAAAACACTTAAGGCTCTTCCAGAATTCCCAAGAAATCTAATAACATAATAATGCGTGACCAATAGCTTTCAAAAGTGGATTGGAATACTAGTTTTATGATCTGTTTTAAAATGGTGACAGTAAATTAAAATACGCTCCTCATAAAATGAAGTTATAAACTGGGCAGTGGTGGTGCACACCTTTGATCCCAGCACTCAGGAGGCAGATGCAGGACGATCTTGGTGAGTTCCAGGCCAGCCTGGTCTCCAGAGTGAGTTCCAGGATAGCCATAGTTAAAACAGAAACCCTGTCTCGAAAAAATAAAAAATAAAAATAAAAAAGTGAAGTTATAGCTGAGTATAGTGGCAAGTACTTGTAATCCAAGCACTTAGGAGCCTGAGGCAGGAGGCTCAGGTTTGAGGCCAACCTGGACCATATAAGGGAGTATCAAGCAAGCTAGGACTATATAGTAAGACTGTCTCAAAATATAAACATAGATAAAATGAAATGAAGATACGTATTTTATCTCTCTCTCTCTCCATATATATATAATATATATATACATATATACATATATATACACACACAATTAGAAGATTTAAAAATCTACTTAAGTTCATTGCAAAATGGTATCAATTCAATTTTATTGTTTTTAATAAGTCATGCACAAGTCTATATGATATGTACAAAGATAAAGATGGTGGGAGAAAATAACCTAAATTGTTAGTACTATTTAGCTGCATGATGGAGCTGCAAATGAACCTCATATTTTCCTCATAATTAGAGAAGAAATAAAGGAACTAGTGGGAGAAGTTCAGTCTTTTCCTTCTGGAACTTCTGAAACAATTCTTTAGCAGCGATGGCATGTTGCATTGCATATCACTGCCGTTCTTTGACTAGTTCTAAGGCCCATACCCTAGGGGGTGCCGGAGAGATGTCTCAGTGATTAAGAAGAGCACTGACTGCTCTTCCAGAGGACCGGGGTTCAATTCCCAGCACCAACATGGTAGCTCACAACGTTTGTAATTCCAGTTCTAGGGGATCTGACACCCTTACACATGCAGGAAAAACACCAAAGCACATAAAATAAAGAAAAATAAAAATATAAAGCTCACACCCACTGGCTCCTACAGCGCTGTCTCGCTTTCTAGATGGTGCTGGAGAGCGTTAAGGCAGGGGTCGTGGCTGTGCTGTACGAACACAGCGGTGTGACCTTGGAAGGCCTGCTTCATCTCATACACAGAGCTCTGCAAGGGCGGAAGGCACAGAGCCTGGGAATATTTAGCAGTGGAAACAGCAGAGAAATTGACTTACTCCAAGGTTGGTCCGGGGGTTGGAGGAGAACAAGCGCACAGCTTTGTGTGTCTGCAGGGCTGGTCCGCAAGTGTGACTTTCACAGCGCTGTTAAATCCTGATTTGTTAGGAAGGCTTCGTTTTGTCTTCGTGAAGAAAGAAAAGCAACTTTTGACGATAACCTTAAATGTATCAGTTTAATGGTTACTATCGTAATCCTTTTGAAGTATATAGTTTGTTTATTCACCTTTCTGTAAAGCTTTCCTTCTTGCAAAATTGAACTGTTGCGTTAAGCCACGCCTCTCTTCCTCCCTAGCCCCGCCCCATGATACCCATCAAATCCTTTAAATACGTAAATGGAATAACTTGTTTTGTCTTTTTGTGACAGGCATTTTTCACTTGTAATCTCAGTATATGTATAATCATACGCTGTACAGATTGATACTCTCTCTCTCCTCCTCTCTCTCCCTCTCTCTCATTTCTTTTAAGGCTGAATACTAATCTACTCTATGCATGTATTCTAGTTTATCTGCTTGTGGTTATTCCAGTTGCTTCCACTTCTTGGCTACTGTGAATAACTACAAACCTCTTTTGTTATTGCTTTCAGTGTTATTCATATATACCCCAAAATATGATATGGTGGCATTCTTTTTCATTTAAGAAGCCTCTATATTGTTTTCCATAACTGTTGAATCAGCAATGTCCAAATGTCCGAGTACATCAAGTTCTCTGAGCAATTTACTCGTTATGGGTTTGGGTTGTTTGTTTGTTTGTTTGTTTTCCATAATAGCCAATTTCATGGTGTTTTGATTTCCATGTCTCTGATGATGAGTGATGATAAGCATCTGCCATATGCTTCCTGGCCGTTTGTGTGTTTTCTTTACGGAAATAAGCTCTTTGCTTATTAAAAAGTGGGTTGATTTCTGTATGGATTGAGTTGTAGACATTCTTTGTATGCTATGGGTATTAACTCCTTATCAGATGTGTGATTTGCAAGTATTCTCTCCCTTTCTATAATGTCTTAGTCATTGTTCTATTGCTGTGAAGAGGCGATGACAAAGACAACTCTTATACAACAAAGCATTTTATTGGGGGCTTGCTTACAGTCTCAGAGGCTTAGCTCATTATCACCATGGCAGGAAGCATGGCGGCAGGTAGGCAGACATGGTGCTGGAGAAATAGCTGACAGCCTCATCCTGATCCATAAGCAGAGAGAGAAAGACTGGGTCTGGATGGGCTTTTTGAAACCTCAAAGCCCACCCTCAGTGACACACTTCTTCCAAAAGGCCACACATATTCCAACAAGGGCACATCTCCTAATCCTTCTAATCCTTTCAAATAGTGTGACTCCCTGATGACTAAGCATTCAAATATATAAGACTATGGAGGACATTCTTTTTCAAAGCACCACATATAGGCATGCCTTCTACTCTATCTTTTGATGCACTAAAGTTTTGTGTTGATGAAAGTATAGTAATTTCAATAGCAATCAACATCAAGATAAATTGATGAGCCCTTGCCATCTCTGATGAACTCCTGTTTGGGCTTGTATTGCAAACGAAAGGAATGGCTGACATAATTGCCTTGTTACAGGGAGATTAAAAAATCACATTACCATTCACCCCTTTGGGGGAAGGAGGAGATAATGAATACCTTTAAGTGAACTTCTAGCATCTGTCCTTCATATATAACTTTATGTTCTCCCTTGCATACACTTAAAGCAGAATTGTTTTAATTTTATTAACATCAAACCCTCCATCCGTGTGGGATGAGGGAAGAGAAAACAAATCAGACAGTCCAGCTGCCAGAGAACTTGCAAAATGGCAGAAAGAGTCACAGAATCACTCCCGAGGAAGTGGGGGTATAGGAGAGTTTGAGATGACGTTTGCCAGCTCTGGGAGCCTTACTTCTGCTCTGACGATTGTTTGTTTTTTTTCATTGACAACTGTGGGAGCTTTTTCTACTGTGGAAATTAGTTTCCAGATCCCAGGACTTGATTGGCCATTCACCTTAAACTCTGCTTCGGCCTAGTGTCTCACAGTGCTGCCCAGTGGATGCAGGAGCACGATTTTCTAAAACATAGATGTACTAACCCAGAGCGTGCAGCAGCCTGTGGCCACAGTGCTGCTAGTGACACTGTCTGCGGCCCTAACATGCCGCTCCGTGCACCCTTGGTGCACTGGAGATCTTGGTTGTATGTGCAAATCCTGGGTTTTGAATTTGTGATTTCATTTTCACAAACTGCTATGAGTTTCTGTTTATGATACTGTAATAGACCAATGCTGACATTTTAATTTCCCCCCTTAGGCTATAAAATTTGTATTAAAAACCTACTGTGGCCTGAAGTGAGAGACTTCTGGGAGAAATTAGGAAGCTACGTGGCCACCGAAGAAGAAGGGGGACATGTAGACTTCTTTGTGCCACTTGGAGCGTCAGGTGAGCGCCAACACTCTAGAAAGGCAGGGGGCATGTCTACTTACAATGCTATTTTGTGTGTTTCCGAGGTGCCTCCACAAACAAACCCATTGAATGCAGGAATCGATGACTCGCTCCTTTTGACCACTGTAATTATCACATGAAACACTATTCCACTGTATACTATAACTCACTTATCTATACCATGTATTTTATGACTGAAGTTGCTCTGAGCATACGTGTGAACATGTGCATGTTCACTTCTCTAAGGTATAAAAGATCCTGGGGCTGGAGAGATGGCTCAGCAGTTAGGAGCACGGGCTATTCTTCCAGAGGACCCGAGTTCAAATCCCAGCACCCACATGGCAGCTCACGACTGTCTGTAACTCCAGTTCCAGGGGATCTGACACCCTGACATCAATGCACATAAAATTTTTAAAAATTTAAAAATAACATCCCAGTGGTGTATGTTTAACTTTTTACAAAGCCAGCTAACATGTTTTTCTAAGTGGTTGTGTACTTTTATGTTTCTAGAGAGTATGTCTGAGAACTCATGTTGCTCAACACTGTGATGCTTGTTTTAGTTTTAGCCATTCAAGTGGATACAGAAGCATCTCACGGTGGTTCTAATTTGCAATCTCCTACTGAGTCAGGATGCTGAGCATCCTTTTATGTACTTATCTACCACTTACGTATCTTCCTCCGCTTCTGTTCAAGTATCTTGCCCATTTTGAAAAGTACACTGTTTTTCTAGGTGGTGACTTATGTTTTCCTTCTCTGAATAGTTTCTTCTAAACAGCAGAATTTTTAAATTTTGATTAGATCAAATTGATTGTTTACTTTTGAAATTATGCTTTAATTCTTTGAAAATATTTTTAAAAATTGTATGCCTTAAGGTGGTCTGTCATATTGTATATCTGTACCACATGGATGCAATGCCCATGGAGGCCAGAAGAGGGCGTCATATCTTCCAAAATTGGAGTTACACCAGGTTGTCAGTGGGCAAGTGGGTACTGGCAATGAAACCTGGGTCCTCTGGAAGTGAAACAAGTACTCTTAACTCTGAGCCATCTCTCCAGTCCCCATATTTTTAAATTTCCTTGCACAGTCAAAGATCATTAAGATTTCCTCCTGCACTTCATAGGAGTTTGTGTTTAAGTTTGGCATTTAGATCTGTGGCCCATTTGATTTGTTTCTAACAGAATATGAGGCATGGTTGGGATTTAACTTATTTTACACATGGGTACCTATTTTTCCTCCACCATTCCTTATAAAGAAGCCTGTTCTTTCCCCCATGAAACTTTATCTACACGTTTACCGCAATCAACTGATTTAGTCGACTTGTGGACTCTCTGTCTGCCTTCATTATCAATAAAAATATTAGGCATCTCAGCTCCTCAGCTTCCACCATCTTGTTCCAAGAAGCAACTGGGTATTTACTTTTGGACCACAAGGATTTAAAATACCCCATCCATTATGTAAGTCTCTTCTCAAGCTATTCAATCTATTTATTGAATTTGACAATCCACTCTATATTCCAGTCTGTGTCGCTGGAGGAGGGGAGACGTTAACACCACATTAAATTCTGACCGTTGTGTTCCATCATATTTCAAGCCTGTGCAATTTCAATGACCAGTCTCCTTTTTCTCGGATTCTTTTAGAAAACTACCGGGAGGTTTTCTGTCTTTGACTTAAATACGCCAAACTTGAAGATAAGCATTTGCTCTGCTCTAGTTGAATGCCCCCTTTCTACATCTTACCGCCTTGTTCTCACAGATTCAGTGGTTGGACATCTGTCTGTAGGGATAGAGATGTCTGTGAGATGTTCACGGGCTCTTTGATCAAAGGATTTGAATCTAAGATGGCAATTTCGCGTGGTGTTTCCTGGCCAGCTCTTTCACACTTCTAAGTAATATTTGACTGTTTCTGCAGAAGCCTGTGAGTACACTGATGCAAGCATCTTTGTTTTTTCAGAAGCAGGCATAGAAGTTCTTTCTCAGCTGTCTCAACTAACTGGCACATTCTTCTCTGCCCCCACTGGAATCGCGACTGGTTCATACCAACACAGTAAGTGTATATGAGAGGTGACTGCTATGCCCAGCAATAAACAGTCATTTCAGCATCAGTGAAGGACAAGTACCAGGAAGACATTCTCTTTGTCTCATTTCTCTACATCAGCCACCAGCAGCTGTACGTCTTTGTTGATGTACACTGAGGCTGATCTGCCTACAGCAACTGCTACTCTCCCTGAAGGGGTGTTGTCCCTTCTCAGCCGGGTCATTTCACACCGCTGAGTCATTCATTTAGAGAAGGATTTGTTGTTGCAAATATTTTGCTTTAAGCCATCATTTATTAAAACTCTCTTTAAAGGGTTCAACAGAGTTGTCTAGTTTCTGATCTAGAGAAATAAGTAAAAAGAATCTGATTTCCTAGAAAAAAAGAAAGGAAGGAAGGAAGGAAGGGAGAAAAAGAGAGAGGGAGAGAGAGAGAGAGAGAGAGGGAGAAAACCGATTTGGATTTGGAAACATGAATTGTAGCTCTAAGGAGATTGATAATCCTTACGCTTACATCACATTCAAGAGCATGGTCAGAAAAGGAAATGGATCAAAAGAGAAAACACACCCGCAGATACACTCTCATTGACACAGTAAAGCTACTAATATTGGATAAAAAGGGAACATCGGCTGACTGACGAGAGACCCACATGGCTATCCGACGATGTCATTCACTCGTCATTCTCTGCTTTGAAACTCCCCTCTCCGTTTCAAACAGGGCTCGGACTGCCTTGGAAATGGTAGGAAGCACTGATTCTTTATTCCCCAAAGGCCTTTCATGACTGGGGGAAGTTGGCTTGACTGTGGCACTAATAAGAGAAATGGTTCTGTGCAGACAGAACAGAAAGCACATTGACTTCACACTTCACACGGTTCCGAAGCAGACATGGCGGATCCATTGCAGTTACAATGGCAAGTAGTGGTGCCCATGGCTCCGTGGAGAGAATTGCCCAGCACAGTGCAGCAAAGGTTTGGGCCCCATTGTCTGCCTAAGGAACAGCTGTACTTCCTTTTCTCCTCCTGTCCCCGCCCCTTTCCATTTCTTCTTACTCTATTTGTAAAAGAGCATAGTATAAAGTTCTGCAAATGCTTGTCAGAGACAGGAGGAGAACAAAGCAAATCTGACTATCCATTCAGGTAAAAAAAAAAAAAAAAAAAAAAAAAAAACTTAGACTAAATGGGCCACTCTGTCATGCTGTAATTGCTTTGCAAGAGGACCTTCTTACACATCCGCTATAGCCACAACACATATTTTGAGTTCCCCCTAATTTGAGAAATGGCTGCTGTGGACTGACCTTGAACGGCACGGCAGGGGCGTGGGAAGTGCTGAGTAGGAAGAATTCTCACTTTTAGAATGAAGAGATACATTCTCACATGCATCCACTTGGCTTCCCAAAACACCAGGCAGCGATTTCACTTCTAATTTCGAACAGAGCACATCAACCTTATCTGCCATGAACAGATGGGCATGCACTGTGCCCCTTTTGAGTTTCTTATTTTACCAGGCTATGGTAAAATAAGAGAGCAGGCTGTGACTGCTTATCTTCTCCTGAGAAAGGACGTTATGCCCAATATAAAGACAGCTGAGTTGCTCATACTTTAAAGGAGAATTAGAAATCTCTTGCCTCAGCTCAAGTCTTGGGCTACTTGGAGAGCTCAAGGCCAATGAGAGGCCTTGTCGAAAATTATAGGGTGGACAGCACCTAAGAAACAAACCCTGAAGTTGAACTCTGACCTCTACATGTAAGTACACACACACACACACACACACACACACACACACACACACGCTGAGCTCAAGTCTTCAATAATAAAAGTCAAAATCCTGTCAGTTCTTAGTGACTGGCTGGGGCCGCAGTGGAATAGGACCCCTCCTTCTGACTACTTCATCGAGCCCAAGCTGCAGGCATGGTCCAGCTTCACAGAATTCCTGGAAGACACCTTGAAATCAGTGAGGAAGGAGTTAAGTCCACTCTTCAAGAACGTGCAGATGAGCATCAGTGGCCGGGTGATAGGTAAGATCTCTGACCCTCAGCTTCCCATCAGGCCGAAGTGATTTCTTACCTGAGCAAATTCAGGTCGAGAAGGACATAAGCCAAACCCAGCTGTGACACATATTTGACCAAACGCCATCTCCTTTGTTTTTCAAATACTCAAGAGCAAAACCGGTCACAGTCAGAACACTGCAGCTGATTCCCGTCTTCAACCGATTCCTATGGCAGGCCGCAGGTCCTGGACAGATCTTGCTTTTTTGCCCGACTAGAGAACTATATCTTTCCCCAACTACAACTTGCTCCAGCTGTGAAACAGCTCTTACTCTCAGCACCCATTACAGGACTTCTACAGTTCAGTTGTTATCTGTCTAAACACAATTCGGCCAGATGCCTCGGGTCAATAAGCCTTCCCCTCCAAACACACAAATTAATGATATAATTTTCTTCTTAAACAAAATAAAATACACAGCTTGGTGCTGGGCTCCACTGACTTTTACTGAGCCTGTTGGACGTCACTGAATCCATTTTCCATTCCCCCGATCAAATTACTGTAATAATCTTGGTGAAATAATGTACTGTCTCAACATTAAATCACAAACTGAACCAGTCCGTTCTTTAAAATGAAGCTCTTTTCGCCATCTGGGTAAGTGTGGCCCCCTTCATCTATAACCACCTCTTCATATTTTAAACATATTCCATCTGACTAAGACAACAGTATCATTTGAACACACACATGCCTTCCTCTCTCCCTGCAGTGCACACAAATAGTAGCACATGTGTGTCCACACATCAGTGCATGCCCTACAACCTGCTTCACAAATGCCTTTTACGTAGAGCCCTCCCCCTGTGTTTTCTTATACTACCTGCTCTGTCATCTTTGGGAAATGTTAGACCAATATTCTTAAGAGTTGAGAAGCTATAAACCAGGAGAAATAGTTTCTCATTTTTCTTTCATAAATACTAAAGATTAGGCAGAAAAATGAAAAAGTACATTTTTTTTTATGACAGTGTGTTAGCAATGAGAAGTCAACAGGGAAAGCTGTTTTCTAGTAAAAGTGTGTCAATATTAAAATACCAAAAAAGAAATGAAAAGATTTCTTTGTATGTAAGCTACTTTCTAAGAACTTAAACTGTTTACATTTTGGACACAAGGGTGAGGGGAAGTGGGAGAATATTCGATTGGATCTAACGTTTAACATACAAGGCTCCATTCACGATTACCCTTATTATTGTCTGGTTCCTAGGTTTCATTCAACATTAGTTTTGCCACATTGAAACTGCTTCAGCTCATTTCCTATCTTATGGCAGAACTTCACATGGCAATCACAAACATTTGGTCCCGTTCTCTGCTTGTTGTCCACTTAAAAAGTAACTGTGACTATTGCTTTCTGTGTCATCACATGTCTTCCATAATTAAAGTGCAGTATCTGTGCCTTATGTTTCAGGGCAATTTATGTTTGACGCTCTGAGTATGGTCAGCATCCTAAATAACCAAGATGCTGCACAGGCTCTGGCAGATGGACTGACGGAGTTGTCGAAGGAAGGCTCAGTAAGTGTTCTGTTGAAGAAAGAAAACTGGAAAAATCTCAGCACAAATAAATCTTTAGCTTACATGTGTTACCTCTTACCAGTTTATCACCCTGGGACACAGTATCTCAGAGAAACGACATCAGTTTATAAAGGCAGCCACAGAGAGATTCTGGGCTCAAGATGTACTAGGTACATAAAACAGAGAAGCAGGGAGACCTCCTGGGTTATTTAAAGTCTGTTAATTTGTGCACTGTGTTTTGTCTTGTGCCTAATTTCAGTCAGAAGTGACTTCGTTAGAAAACATGCTCATGGCCTTACCCTTCACACAGACCTTATTCAGTAGGACAAGCAGGGGAACCGAAATGTGTATAACCAGACACAAAAAGATGATGGGCAAATGGGGCTAGATGAGAGACGGTAGGAGAGAAAACACAAAAGGAAAACAGGCAAGTCAGCATTTGGGGGTAGGGACAGTTGGGGGAGTCTCAAATAGCATCTGCATTATCAAGGCATCTTGGATAGTCTGCCAGAAAAGGCAGCGTACATTTCAGAAGACTCTAAGAGGTTGGTTGGCTGGGGAGCTAGCTTAGGCAGTAAAGTGCCTGCCTTGCAGGTATGAGGACCTGAGTTTGACCCTCAGAACCTCTGTGACAGCAAGTGGGGGCATGGTGGCAGGTGCCTGTAATCCAAACACTGAGCACTGAGGAGGGAAAAACAGGTGTATCCCTGGGGCTCTCTGGCCAACCAGCATCGCTCGCTCAGTCAGTTCCAGAACAGTGAGAAACCTTCTTTAAAATAAAAAGTGGGCAGTGTCAAGATTGTCCTCTAGCTTACACACACACACACACACACACACACACACACACACACACACACCAAGTTAGTCCACAGACTCCCTATCTCATCCCCAAGGATAACTGCGAAGCTGAGGTAAATGAACAGGCATTTGGAGGTGGGGGTGGGGGTGGGGGCAGGAGGAGTCAGAGATAAAAGAGGAGCAGCCATGATTGGTGAACTCTCAGGGCTGAGCAAGGTCTTTACTCTTCAAGGTCTGACTACTTCCCCCTGTGGTGATTCTACTCTTTAAACATGACCTCTGCATACATTCCCTTTCCTTGATGCTGTGTGTCTGCTCTGGTTCCCCTCAGCTTTCTGGGGGCAGCACCAGATAGCTGTAGGCTGAGCTACACTGTGTGGAGCTATGAGTGGCCATGGACTGCCTGCTCTGGACTCAGCTCAGTGGTACTCCAACCTGATGCCCAGTGAGTCAAGGTTTTGCAAATCTCTCTGTTGACCTGACAATGTGTATTCATAGAGAACAAAAGGCCTGGAAAGATTCTGTACTGTACTGTCTCTGAAACACCAAATGGCTGAGCATGTTTGGTGGAGTAAGAACCATATATGGCATAATTTTGATGAGGTTCAAACCTACAGTGTGAGAGGGAAGCAGACCCCATGGGGAGTTGGTATGCTCTCTCCCAGGCTTGCTTTCCTGTCTTTCCTCTTGCTTTCCTCATGTGGCCAAGGGTTGTTGTGAACACTTTGAGTCTGAAGATCTTGAAAGAACATTTCACAAGACCTTGGACTGTGAGGGAAAAAAAAAGCTGAGAACCAAGAGTATGTCTGGTAACCAGAATATGGGATGAGGAGAAATTTACTAATACTAGTTGAGTAACAATTACTTTGTTTCCAAGTCATATGATTTAAGCAGAGAGCTGCTTAAAATCTGCTAAAACTGTGATTCTATTTTCATGTAGCCATGTGTAGTGTGTGTGTGTGTGTGTGTGTGTGTGTGTGTGTGATGTATGTGTGTGTCTGTAGGCCTGAGACAGGGTCACTCATTAAACTTGGAGCTTACTGATTCAGGTAGACCAGTTGGCCAATGATCTCTAGAGCTCTATCTGAACACTTATCTGAGGATATAAGCATGCAACACCGCAGCCCAGTTTTTATTTGGATGCTAGGATCAGAACATAGGTCCTCAAACTCACACAGTCTTTTACTGATTGACCCAGCCCGTGTTCTCTTTTCTGTCATAAGTTTTACATAATGTCAGACAAAGGTTTTAAATAAGATTTTTTTTGGGGGGGGGCTATTTTTCAGGACAAACCTTTGGAATTTTTGTCACATTTTCTGCTAAAGAAATCGAGTAAAAAGAGAGAGGATTTTGAAGGAAATGATATTCTGACAGAATGTAACCCAAAAGAAACATGGGATTCACTCACGAAGGTAAAACTCGTTGTGTTTTTATGCCCTGGTGGCTTCTCTATAGATGGAGGGAGGCTCACTAGTTGAAGAGATTCTCCAGAAAGAGGATGGTTTTCCTGGAAAGTGTCTGGCTGTCAATTGTCTTAGGAATGTCATTGTCATGGACTATTATTAAGTAGGCTGTTTCGTGGTACTTAACAAGGAGAGTGGCATTTAAGCCGTTGGCTCGGAGCACAAGCTCCCTCGCTGACTTGAGAGCTGTGCTTTGCTGTAGGAGGGCTGGAAATTTGCATTTTGCTTCTCTACTTAGCGAGTTTGCACTGAGGCAACTTGAGAGAGAAAAAAAATTTTTTTTTTTTTTGCAGACTGAGATTCTTTCTGTTGTATGAGAAACTAAGAATTCTTTCACAGCGGGTGGAGACACACACCTTTAATCACAGCACTTGGGAGACAGAAGCAGGTGGATCTCTGTGATGTCAATCTTGATCTATGTATCGAGTTTCAGGCCAGCCAGGGCTACACAGTGAGACTCTGTCTCAAACAACAACAAAACAACAAAATAAGAATTCTTCCTCCTCCAACTTCTTTCTTTCTTCTACTTCATCTCTTTCTCCTCGTCCTCCTCCTCCTCCTCCTCCTTCTCTTTTTTGAGATAGGGTCTCCTGTAGTCCAGACTGGCTTTGGATTCACTATGGAGCCGATGATCTCGGACTCCTCCTCCTCCTGCTCCCGACTTCTCAGGGTCTGGGACGCAGGTGTGTAACACAGTGCTGGCTTATGAAGAGCTGAGATCAAGCCCCGGGTTTCAGGACTGATAGGAAAACATGCTACCAACTGTGCCGCATCTGAAGCCCTGTTCTTTTTTCTTAGTTAAGATTCAAATGTATTTTAAAAAAAAAAAAAGCAGGATTGAAGGTAATCCTCAAAAAAGAATGATTTTGCCAGTCCTCTATCCAGAATCTCCACATTCTTGATTACATAATAATCAGAATTAATTGTCAGATATCAGAAATAATCAAAATTCATTGTCATCCGAAGAACTGATTTATTACATGGCAAAAAAAAAAAAAATGCCTTTTTAGAACAGTTTAGAGCTGGGCAGTGGTGGCACACACGTTTAATCCCAGCACTCGGGAGGCAGAGGCCGGCAGATCTCTGTGATCAAGGCCAGGCTGATATACAGGGTGAGTTCCAAGACAGCCAGAGTTCAAACAGAGAAACCCTGTCTCAAAAAAAAAAAAAAAAAAAAAGAACTGTTTAGGACACCGTCACCCAACACAAAGTCACCATCTGGACTGTCAGTAGGTATACACTTGTGAGTTGCAGTACCAGGCAAATCACCTGGTGCTCTATTAACAGGACATTCTGAAATACATTTGTGCTTCACTGGAGCACAGCACAGGACAGAAGGCCTGCTGGACGTTTCCTTTTGCTTAGCAGCCTGCTAGTCTACCCAGAAAGGAGTTATCTCCACACATTACTGTGGAGTTTTAGTTTTAAAACTATAGATATTTGTGTAGAAGCATTTATAAATCTATAGTTATAGGAATGGGGGTAATGACATCTCTCAGATGAAGTCTTGAAGGGGCTTGTCTGTCAAATCCGGGTCTCTTCTCTTCTCTTCTCTTCTCTGTCTCTGTATCTCTGTATCTCTGTCTGTCTCTCTCTCTGTCTCTTTCTCTGTGTTATCATCTATCTATCTATCTATCTATCTTAATCATTACATTGAATCTGAAATGTCCCCACAAGTGTTTGGTTCCAACATATGGTACCATTTAGAATCTTCAGGAACCTGCCTGATGAAACTTGGTTACTAGTGTTGGGCCTTTGAAGGTTACTGCTGGTTCTAGTCCATGCCATGTGAATATGTTGTCACCTGCTGCTCCAGTGGCCATCAAAGGAGAAGCTCTACTCTGCCTTTTCCACCATAATGGACTAAGATATTCTGAAAAACCGTGAGCCAAAATAAATCCATTCTCCATTCAGTTGCTTCTGTCAGGTATTCTGTCTCTATGTCAGGAAACTAATACAGTCATCATTCCATCTACTTTGCCCCCTCATCTTGCTGTCCAATCAGTTCTTACTCCAGGCTGCTGTGTGCCTACAGTGCTGTGTAGTATTTATATTAACACCGTGTAACCATGGTGATGAGTGACAGTAAGAATCAAAGTCTCATTTTCACAGCCATTTCTGGCCCCTGATACAGGCAGCTCTGTGCTTTCAGTAAAAAGCATCAACCAGGTGGAGAGTGCCTAGAGAATACATTATCTGCCTATTCTCTATTCTAGTAAGAAAATTCTACCACATGATCCAACCCCAGTCCTGTGAGCTTATTCCTTGCAGCCACCTTTATATGTAAGAGATACCACTAAGGTAAAGGTCCCTCCATTTTCTATAAATGCTTTTTCTATAAATCTTCAAAGTGTGCTGCCCCTGTTGCTGCCCTAGAAACAAAGTAAGGGAAGGCACCATAATTTTAAAATAGGATCTAAAATCCTGAACAATTGTAACTATGCTTACTATAAAATAAGTTACCATGTTTACGTTCAAACAACATTTCTAGGCTGCATTTCCTATGCCTAAAATATATATTATGTATTTTAAGCTCTGTGTGTGTGTGTGTGTGTGTGCACATGCGTGTACATGTGAGTCCTGGTGCTTGAGAAGATCAGAGGCATCAGAACTCCTTGGAGCATTTCTTGCAGAGGACCGGGGTTTGGGTCTCAGTACTCACACAGCGGGTCACACCCATCTGAAATTCCAGTTCCAGGGGATCTGAATCTGATTGTCCTCTTCTGACCTCCACAGGCACCAAGTACACACATGATGCGCATACATACTACATACGTGCAGAGAAAACACTCATACACATAATATAAAATAAACAAATCCTTAAAAGAAGGAGGAGGAAGGATGGGGGGCAAGGAGAAGAAGGAGTAAAGAGGGAGGAGGAAGAGGAAGATGACGAAGGAGAGGGAGGAGAAGGAGGAGCAGCAGCAGCAGCAGTAGGACAGCAGGAGCAGGAACAGCAGAAGCAGCAGCAGCAGATGGGGTGGAGTAAAGCTCCGCATGTATATCACTGGGTGGAATCTAATGCGTGAGCTCTCAGATGATTGTGTTCAGAGGTTGAAGGTCAGCTTTTGATTGTTGTGAAATACCTGAAACAATGGAAGGAGAAAGGTTGATTCTGGCCCATGGCCTCTGAGCTTTTGTTCCATGCTTGTAGCCCCATTGCTCTTGGGCCTGTGGTGCAAACAGGTGATGCAGAAGAAACAGCTTGCCTCCGGGTAAGCCAGGAAGGGAAAGAAAGTGGGAAAAGGAAGGCAAGCCAAGCCCCCCAGATCCCTTCCAGGGTGCGACCCCACGACCCAATGTCCTTCCAAGAGCCCCCACCTCCCAAGGGTGCTGCAGGCCAGTGACCAAGCCTTCAACACACAGTCTTTGAGAGACATTTGAGAGCCAAGCAGTAACAGGTGGTTCTCCACATTAGGGCAGCTACCTTATCTGAGAGGTCACAATGTAATCCTGCAGTGTTTCACATGTCCTAATTTGGGGATAGTGTGAGTTTCTCATTTTACACCTGCACCTGCTTTCTCCTGCGGAGTCGCTGGTGTGTGTCTGCACTTGACAAAGTGATGGTTCCCTGACCGTAAATAACTAGAGCTGTGATTTGTTTTAAAATGAAGAGTGTTCCACTCACAGGGAAATTCTGAACTTTTTTTTAAAAATCAAAATTCAAAGACAACCCCTCCCTCCACCCCGGCCCAAAAGTATAAAAATATACCAGTCTGGCTTGAGACAGCCATACACGGAAAGGAAAAAGAGAGAGAGCTCCCGGACAGACAGGCGCCCAGGCTCTCGTGGTATAGCCTGCAAACCAGTAAGAGAGGGGAAGGTTTTTATGGATATGAGAGAGAGAACAGTCAGAGGCCTCTAGGAGAGTCCAGAGCAGGGAGAAAGAAGTAGACTGAACATGAGCAGTAGAATAGACATGGCGGGGTGTGTGTGTGTGTGTGTGTGTGTGTGTGGATAGCAGGTGGTAGAGAACATTAAAAAAAAAAAAAGTGCGAGAAGCAGGAGCAGAGGAGAGGGAGGGAGAGAGAGGGAGATACTAGAGCGAGAATAGCAGGTTATAAAAAGAACGAGTTGCCTGAGGAAGGGGAGCCAGTAAGCTGGAGGCTCGGAGAGGGGAAGAGTTCCAGAGAAGAGCTAGGACACTAGCGCGGACTTTGATCCCGAGGGAGCCCGGAGGCCAGCCTGGGATTTGATATGCTGATAGGCACCACAGGTCGCCGTTTGTCCCTCCTGACTCCTTTTGGTAGATGGGTAGAACTGGTTTCACAAGTTCCTGAGAATACTGGCTTTTCTCTAGCTGCCAGAAACCCTCCTACGGTCCAGGTTGAGCCCGTTTCAGGATGTTAGGACTCCCTTTTGGAGTTTGGGGAATTGGAGTTCCTTTGGACCTGGCAGCTGCCACATGAAACCACACAGCTTCAGAATATACTTATTCTCTCCTGAGTTAAGATAGCAGGAGTCTTCGTGGAAAACAGATGTTTAGAACCAGGCCTGATGGTACATGCCTGCAACCCTAGCACTTAGGAAGTGCTGGGAGGATCGGGAGTTCAAGGTCAGCCTTTGCTAGAGAGCAAGTTTGAGGAGCACCTAGGCCACCGGGGACTCTGTTTCAAGGAAACAAAGCAAAACAAGCAAACCCCCAAACAAGATGATGTTTGTCTTCCAACCTCTTCTCCCCGCCCACCACTCCCCCACGGCAGGGGATCTCCACTAAGAGTTTTATCTTTGAGTAGGGAGAACAGCAGTCTAAGCCTGCTCCGTTCTCCCAGCAGGAACACAGAGCTGTTGTTCTGTTGCTAGAGGCGCCCCTGGGATACCCAGGGGACTTCGTTACTCTGATGCGCCAATTTCGAGGCCAGCCACAAGATGTAGCAAAGACAGAAAAAGCCACTCTTAAATGTGAAAACAGACAAGTTCTGGAAAAGTATGTGAACTGTTTTGTGACACTTTATCATGAGTTGAAAAAAGGGGCGAATTTTATAACGTGTGAGAGTCTTTTCTTTCTAGCGTCTCGAAAGTGAGATAACCTACTTACCGGCAGCTGTGAAGCGAAAAAGCAGTCTAGGCCAAGCCTAGACTCTCGATCCTGTAGGTTAAGTGTGAGAAGAGTCCTGAAGGGCTGGACCCCCTTACCCCTACCCTACCTTTCAGGGAAGAAAAAACTAGAAGGAATTTTGGTTTTTTGTTTGTTTGTTTGTTTGTTTGTTATTGTTGTTTTTTGTTTGTTTTTTTCCAGACAGGGTTTCTCTATTGTAACTCTGGCTGTCCTGGAATGCACTCTATAGACCAGGCTGGCCTCGAACCCACAGAAATCCGCCTGCCTCTGCCTCCTGAGTGCTGGGATTAAAGGTGTGTGCCGCCACCGCTCAGCTAATGAATTTCTATTTTAAGTATAGTAGCTCAAAGGAAGCTAAAGGCTGTTTATTTTTTATTTTTATGTATATTTTTAAATTTTTATTTATTTGTGTGTGCACGTGTAGAGACCAGAGAACTGGGTATCTTCTTCGGTTGCTCTCCCTCTTATTTTTTGAGACAGGGCCTTTCACTGAACCTGGAGCTGGATGTTTTGGCTAGATTGGCTGACCAGGAAGCCCCAGGGGTCCTCCTATTTCTGCTTCCTAGGGCTGGAATTACAGGTGGGCTTTTTACTCCGTGAACCATCGTCCAAGCCTCTAAAGGATGTTATTAAAAATATAAATCTTTTGCTGGGCAGTGGTGGTGTTGGACCTCAGAGATCCAAACTGGGACCCCCAGGGCCCAAACCGGAACGCCGCACCCCCACAGAGACTCACAGATGGGATATCGATGCAAATAGCAAGAGGATTTATTCCAGTATATTGGGGCCGTTCTAACACGCAGGATAGAAGCGACCACCAGGAGCAAATGATGAAGCTTTTTATACAGTTGAAACGGTTGCTAGGCACAAACCGAGTTGGGACAAGTTGATTGGTCCCCAAATTGTTTTCCCATTTTGATAGGTAGGGGCCAGTTAACCTTTAAACTGATTGGTGCTGGCATATAGCAAGGTTGCGGGCTCCTAGAAAATGTAAACTTTAGGGTCTTAGTCAATGTGGGTGGGGGGAAGACTCTTAGCCCCAGGCCATGGGCTGTCTATGTGGGGAAATTAGCCCAAGGCCGTCTTGTTTGTCTTAGAAAGTGTTTTTCTTTAACTCTGGGAACTGTTTTGGGTCACGGTGCTCCTGGCTTGGGCCTACACAATTTTGGTGCTCTTAGAAGCCTGACTAAAGTTGGCTGCTTTGGTCTTTTTCTATACTAGGGACCTGAATCTTAAGGTGGGACCCCCACATTGGCACACATCTTTAATCCCAGCTTGCAGAAGCAGAGGCAGGCCATTCTCTGAGTTGGAGGCCAACCTGGTTTACAGAGCAGTTCCAGGACAGCCAGGGCTACACAGAGAAACCCTGTCTCAAAAAAAAACAAAAACATAAATCTTAGATGAAGAGAGGCACCATATTTGTCAAGGTGGCTTCCCAGGGCACGGATGGGCAGAGTACTAAAGGGGTCTCAGGGACTGAGACCCATCTCCACGTAACCAAGTTCCATTTCATATTCAGGAAGGAAGCACCATGGAAGACAATTCTCAGGACCCAAAGTCAAGTCCAAACCAAAATGACCTGAATATGGAGGCGCTGGTTAAGCTGGTAAGCCAGCCATTACTGACTAAGATCTTAACAGTGTTGCCACTGACAGGGAAGAGTGATTATTTACCCTGCTTAGTGTAATAGTTCTTTATACGGGTGGAGGCAATGGATGGAGTTTAGACGGTGAGTTTTAACAAAGGTTTATTTCTTATGGGAGAGGGTGAAGGACGCTGAGTCTGGGGTAGAACAGGACCCTGTAGACAGAGAGAAAGGGGTGGGGGAGAAAAAGGGGGTGCAGGACAGCGGGTGAGAGACCAGACGAAAGAGAACTGTGGCAGAGAGGAATTATATGGGGGTCGGTGGGCCCCCTGCTGACGATGTAAGACAGGTGATGGAGACAATTCCACAACAGTTAGTTCTTTGATTCCCTTAGAAATTTCCCTTAAAGAGAGAAACAACCAACCAACTACTTAAACACACTGGAGGAGAATCCCATTGGCAGATTCCCCCCACCCCACCCCCTCGTAACTATGCTATGGATTTAAAAGAAGTTGATTCAAAAGATGGAGATGTGACATCTGTGGGGGTTAAAAAAACAAACAAACCAATATGTATGTGATCACATGATTTTCCATGACTAGGACACCATTTAAAGAAATGACACATGGTCGTGAAGGTTTGCAGTTCTAATTGGTCTACCAACTTACAGTCTAACTTCAAAAGCTGACTCTAATCAATATACGTGCTCTGCCCTGGGCTGAAGGGCAGCCTTTAGTGGGGAAGGCCACACACACAGAAGCCGTTCCATCTGCCAAATGCACAGCGTGTACATGTTATTTTGCAATTTTCAACATGGTTTCACATTCGATTACATTTCTTTCTCTGAAGACTACAAAGTAGATGTTAGGGGTCCACAGTTTTACAGATGAACACCTGAGTTTGAAAAACTAAGTGACTCACCTAAGGTTACATTATCAGAGAGAGGAAAATGTACCTGTTCTGCAGTCCTGAGCTCAGACCCAGAAATCTTTATAAACACCATCACACCCAGGGAGGGGCAGGGCCCAGCCTTGGCCTTGGGACATGGTTTCTTATACCCCCTTACAAATCCATCACCAGGAATCAGCACAGAGGCCGATCACAAACTGATGGTAGTCAGTGTCCCAGCCTTTTGAGCGCTGGGGTTACATGTCTTGCTACCATACCTAGCTAGGATCGATTTTGTTTTTAATTGTTTTTGGTCATGTTAGGACGTGCATCCAGAGTCATGCTACACAAAAGCTCTACCGTTGGGTTGTGGCTCTGGCTCTTGGTTTTTTGAGACAGTTTTGTTATGAGGCCCAGGCGGCCTCTTGCCTCATGAGGCCTCCCTGTGCTGGGATTACACGCATGTGTACCCGTGTCCTGCCTAGGAGTTTGTTTTTTTTTCTTTTCAAATTTAATTCTATTTAGAGACAGATTGTTCTATACAGAAATATTGTATGAAAAAGCGTTTGTCCTTGGAGGTTGGGGGTATAGGCTCAGAGGCTGGTGGTTTAGGCTTGAATGCAGAGTTTGCTTAGCATGTGCAAGACTGGGTACAACCCCCAGGACCAGAAAAAAAAAATCTTGTTTTTCAATGATTAAAAAAAAGTACTAAAACTGTCGAATAGAACAGGTATGTATTTTTTTTTTTTTATGCTGTTCTGTTAACAGAGTGAGCTTAAAATCACTTCAGGAATAGAATGGCAGGAGATATACGAATGCACCTGTCACTTCCGGAGGAAGGGTGATGTTACAGGGGACCCCTCACCCTGAGTCAACCAAGACATCTTTGGCTCTCTGGAGGGGAGCATGGAAATACTCTTGAGCACATGCAGGGGGTACTTCATGCACAGTTCCTTATGCTATCCCAGTGGATGAGGGAGGCAGAGAACAGAAGACATTCGAGAGTGGGAGCCCACCACCACTGTCTCAGCTCGCTAACAGCTGAGAGGCTTCATCTAGACCTAGACTGTTGCCACCTTCCCTTACAACGATGCTTCTTTTGGATCTTGCCTCTTCCTCCTCCTCAGGTACCTCACCCACTTGATGAGGGCCCCAGTCATGGAATTTCTCCTGAATTCCTGGTCTTTTCTGCAGGAGAGACAGCTCCAGATGAACTCAGTGGAGAAACGAGCCTGGGTTGTGCGGGAGCTTGTACAGAGCGAGAGACAGTATGTGCAGATGCTAGGAATCGTGAGAGATGTGTACGCCAGGCCCCTGAGGGCAGCGCTGTCCTCCAACAGAGCCATTCTGAGTGCTGCCAACATCCACATCATTTTCTCTGACACTCTTCACATCTTAAACCTCAACAGGTAAACCCTAAAGATGGATTCTTTAAAAAGCACTCCCCAGATGGTGGGAAGAACACACACTTTGCCCCCAAAAGCTCCATTGTGGCCCAGCCACTCTGTTACAGTCTTGGGGAATCCCATTATCTGGAAGAGCAGAGAGGCTCCTTTGCAAATCACTTGACAGCTACAGCTAGCAGTGATGGCTTCCAAGTGCCACCCCAGCCCCAAGTCACAGCGTGTGCAAGGAAAACAATTCAATGCCTAGGCATTCCGTAATCAATAGACTGCTCACACAGAAGTCCATGGGAAAGAGTCAACAATGTGTAATCGAACAATAGGAAAGGAACAGGATTCAGTGGGACTAGGGTACTCTGCTTTTTGATTTTGGGTTTTTTGTATGTATCAAGGTAAATGATTTCTACCTGTAAGGTGAAGTGAGCTGAGTGCTGTCCTTAGCCAATTTCTACAGATCTGGAGAGATAGCTCCTCACCTCTCTGGAACCAGCTCCTACCCAGTGACAAGGCTGATGAAACCTCCTTCCGTTTTCATGGCCAGGAATGGCTGAGGAGGGTCACCTTGGATCTGTAGAGAACGTGGCCATATGCACGTTATGGTTCTCGGCCTTGAAGCTTTTGAAGCCACCATTCTCCTCAGAGGACTGCCCTGGCTCTCTGAGGATGGGAATTTCACAAATGGTTCTATTGTGGGAAACTGGATTCTGACCCAAGGAATTAAGTAAAGGATGAGATCCTGCACAGCCAACCTCTTCCCTCAGTGCCCAGCCCAGCTGATCCTGTCAGATCCACACTGCTCTGTGGTAAAACACTCAATTGGTCAAAACCAAGTCCCACGAAAGCCTAGGCAGAAAAACCTACACAGATGAATTCATTTACTTAAGTTTGGAGGATCTCACAGGCTCCTATTTCAAGATACAATCTTCTCATGTTGTAGAGAGTTTCTAGATAACCTAAGAGACAGACTACAGGAATGGAGCCCAGCTCACTGTGTGGGGGAAATATTCATAAAGTTTGGAAGCCGGTTGAACACATATACCAATTTCTTCAACAATTATCCAGTTGTTCTGAAAACCATCGAGAAGGTACGTGATTGTGTGCAGCCCAAAGGGCTGAGGTAGATGGGAAGGGGCGATTCTCAGCTGCTCTTTCCCTGGTCTCCTCCCTTGAGGACAGGAGCCTTGACATAGGGGCTAACACACTGGTGGACACTCCTCATATACACTACCAGATTTTCGTGCACCACAGTCCCCCTTAGTGGCTCAGTGACGGGACATTGACCAATTAAGTTGCAGCAAGATTGTGAACTCAGAATGCTCTGCGGCTACAGTGCTGGGGGTGGGGGTGGGGGACAGCAGCTGGGCTCTATGGACAACTTGAGTATGGCTCTTGACCTTGAGGATAAGAATCAGAGCAAATAGTGTTATCAGAAACAAACCAATGGCAAAACTTTTCTAGCTATGGTAAATACCAATAGCTACTTCATTAGCGTAGCGAGTGCATGCTATTCAATACAGTTAGCTATGGTAGTTATTATTATTATTATTATTTATTATTATTATTATTATTATTATTATTATTATTATTATATTAACATTAAAAATCTGTTTAAGTCCTTTAATCATTCACAAGTATAAATGACCTTGTTTCTAAAATGCTCTTGGGGCTTGAAATCAGCAAATCTTTGACTCAGACTTAGCAACACTGACATCTTTTAGACATGTACCTACTGAGTAGAAGGGTGTAATTTCACGGGTCTATCAACGGTGAGCGCTGAGTACATTCGAAAGGGAAACTAAGTATAGCGGAATGTTTTTGTAACATACACTGGAAAACATGACTGGCAGCAGCATTAAAGGTAAATGTCAGCGTTAGTCAAACTCTCACAGGAAAGAAGCAGGATTTGTTGCATGGCAGGCACTTTATGGGTAAGTTTCTGTCCCCTCACCATGAACTGGGAATTCTATCCATTTTACACATGAGAAAGCCAGGTAATTTGACAAGGTCACTTAATTTGTCATAGTTCTAATCTATTCCCACCTTATCCATAAATCTGTTACCATTTCTCTCCACCATAAGTCTATGGTATAATTAAAATACTAGCGTTAATATATTAGAACATAGGAACACACACATACTATGGATACTAAGATTAGATGGAGATGTTGTCCTCTTGCTTTGACTGTTCCATAGACCACCACTTGCTGGTGGAGCACAAGGCTTTATATTATGTCACAAAAAAGTTTTGACGATGTAATTCTCACTTTCCAGTGCAGAGAAATGACACCAGCATTCAGAGCTTTCTTGAAAAGGCATGATAAGACCATCATTACCAAAATGCTGAGGTGAGTTTCCAGGGAGAGCACAGCTGGGCACCCAAGGACAGCCCCACCCCCACCCCCCTGGGACCTACAAGCAGCAACCAGGGCGCCCTTCCCTATGCCCTGTACAGCCTGCCAGAGCTGCTTCTGTACCCATCCCGGAGATTTGAAGAATATATTCACCTTCTCTATGCTCTGAGACTCCATACTCCTGCGGAACATGTAGACCGTGGGGACCTGACCACTGCGATCGATCAGATCAAAAAATATAAAGGCTACATAGACCAGGTGGGTTGCTGATAAACATCTGCCCCCTTCAGCCGTGCTTCAGTGCTTTTGTGGTGGTGTCACTTGAAGAGCCCGTGATGCCCTCTTTTCTGTGGTAGTCTTTACTTCATCTTTTACCGTTTTAAAGGTAAAGCCACAGTCCTGTTTCACAATTCGATGCCCTTCATGAAGGGCATCAATTCCTAGCCAAACAACGGAAGACAATGTTTTCCAATAACTGTAATCAGTGTTCCCACTACACCCAGTTTTAGACAGGATCTTAAGTGTCCCAGATTAGCTTGAACTTGACACGTAGCCAAGGATCACCTTGGGCTTCTGACCCTCCTGTGACCCTCATTTCTCAATGTGCTGGTATTACAGACATTCACCGATATGCCTACGGGATGTGGTGCCTGCATCTGAACACAGGGTTTTGTTACTAGGCAAGCTTTCTGTCAACTGAGGCACAGCCCCGGGACCACCTTTTCTAGTGTGAAAGTGTTAAATTTGGATTTGAATAGGTAACCAAAAGGAAAACAAACAAACAAAAAAAAAGCAAAATGTAAACTCCTTTGTTTCCAGAACTAATTTTTTCTTTTTTTATGACATCAAGTCACTTGACACAGCCTTCATAATTATTCCCTTTATACCGTGCAGGCATCTGGGCTGAATACAAATAGTACATCATACTCTAAAATACTTTTGTCTGGACAGCCTTGTTACTTGCCTTGTTATTAAAACACTGGGTCCAGAAAACTGATATTTTTATTAAAGTACCAAGCCGTTTACCAGATGTCACAAAATATTGATTAAAATGTCACGATCTTTGTTCGCCTAACGGAACTTTGTTTTCTAGCTAAAGGAGAACATCAAAATGAAGGAGCAGCTGTCCGATATCCAGACAGTCATCTTGGGGTGCCCTGTATGTATGCTGATGTTCTGCATGCTAACCTTGTCGGGGCAAAGAGAGACACACAGGTCCTGGGGCAGCTAAATCTTGTGGGATGCCTCTGAGTGGGCACTGCAGGCTTTCATAGCCTTGCTATCTGCATTTGTGGGCTGGGCCCTATCCCACGGCCATGGTTATAATTCCTTGTTTGGTGGCACTCTGGTCCCGACTCCCTTTGAGTTGATGACACATGATCTGATAAAGTCCTTGGTGCAAGATTCAGCATGGTGAAGACACCCACAGCACTTGGAAACCCCGTTACCCATCTATCACATCTGGAAACTCATCTGATCGCCTGTATCTTTCTAACTCCCCTATTACCTAAGGCCCATTCCTCTATTACCTACCATACATATCTACTCTCCATTATTTAATGATGTAGCCTCTCCTCGTCTCTTCTTTGAACATACACTTTCTTCTCTGAAATTGCCCGCCTTCCCTACTTCACTGGGTAAGTGTTATGAGCCCTTTAAACATTAGGTCAGGGGCTATGGAGATGCCTCAGTGGGTAAGAGCTCTTGCTCCAAAAGCAAAAAGACTTGAGTCCAAGACTCCAGCACTCACATAAAAAGCCAGGCACGGATACCCGCAGACACCTGCCGCCCTAGTGCTGTGAGGGGTGGAGACAGAATTGTGGGCTAGCTGGCTGCCAGCCAAGCTCCATGTTTACTGAGAGACCTTGTCTGAAGGGATTAAGGCAGAGAACAATAGAGCAGGATACCTGCTGGCCTTCCCTGGCCTTTGTATGTGCATGGACACACATGTGCACATATACCAGACACACATACACACACAAATTTTTAAATGAGATTGATCGTGATCTTATCTGTTGAGTTCCTATGATCTCCAGCTGGGAGCTCCCCTCTCCCCTCCTCCCCGATCCCGCTGTGCCCTGGCTTGGTGTTCCATAGACCCATGACCAGTCCTGTCATGTGACCTTGCATGCATCTATTCACAAACTGGGAGCCTCACAATGTTTGAGCTTTGACTTGTTTTCTGGTGTTTGACATTCAGGCAGGAGCTTCGTACAGATGATGAATGAAAGTGTTCATTAATTGGAGATACTTTTATTTGGTTAAATTGGAGAAGCAGGAGGGAGTAGTTTTGTCATGATTTCTATCTTCATGTTTTGGTAAGGAAAGAGAAGGTATGGTTGGTTGGACTATAAAAGTATGGTTCTTAGAACTCACTTGCAGAACTTCATCTCTGAATCTCTGTGCACACTGAGAAGGTATCTCCATGGCCAGAGCAACACAGGGGACCCCCCTGCCCCGAGAGAGGGCTTCTCTGTTATAACTCTGGCTGGAACTCACTCTGTAGATCAGGCTGGCCTCAAACTCACAGAGACCCTCCTGCCTCTGCTTCCTGGGTGCTGGGATTAAAGGCATGCGCCGCCACTGCCTGGCATCACAGAGGCCCTTAATCTTACTAACTCATTTGCTTTTTTTTTTGACAGTTCTTTTTAAACCGCCCCCCCCAACTTTGTTTGACACTAGGAAAGTATATGCAAACAAAATATTTCAATAGCTGTAAAAAACTGGACAGCCTAAATTGTTTTCATAGTCATTTTGGTTTGCCAAAGAAAGCTTGTATTATAAACTCAAAAGTTTGACTTTCCTACAACTGCACTAAGTTCTGGTCAACATCAGCATGTTCTGGGATGTGGAATGGTTCTGCAGTAGTGGAATTTTCAAATAGTCATACATCCTATTTTTTATTTTGTAGACTCTATCAGAAGTAAACAGATATCTAATTAGGATCCAAGATGTAGTTCAACTTCAGTGCTGTGATGAGAAACTGGATTTCTCTTCGAGGTGAGCAGCTGCTAACCACCCTGAGTCTGTGAACGCCTTCAAACAGTAACTGTCTTGCTCATTGCTTACCCTGGCATTCAGAACCATGCTTGACCTTGTGTGCAGTCAAGAGAACCTTTGTACCAAATCAGAGTCACACACATATGTCTCTAGGTGATGTATGATGTACACTTTATCATCTTGCTTGCATCCAGATGGCTTCTTGGTAAAATGAAAGAAAACTGTGTCAAGACCATAAATTCCATATTAGGCCTTCTCAAGGTTGGTCAGTTTCTTAATGAGGATCAGATCCAAGCATCATGGGAGCTCACACCAATATTCTGCTCAAAATACAGGATCATTTTATTACCCTTAGATAGCTGTTCAGGTTAGCCCTGAAAATGACTTTACCTTGTCTACTTTGCATAATACTCAGAGACATGTAGCAACAGATGGAAGGATGTCACGATTCATAAATGAGTCTTCCTGCTCTCTTTCAGAACAAGGATGAAGGTCCTTGGAGTAAATATTTAGAATTTGCTGGCCAAGTGAAGTCTGTGGCAAGGATCTTTCCTGTTGTAGCACAGAGACAGCTATACAAATGACACACTGCAACAGCGCTCCATTAAGAGTACACTACATAGAGAGGAACAGCTGTGGCTTTGTGCCAATAAAACTTTATTTACAAAACAGGTGATGGACCATAGTTTCCTGAACTCTGCTTTAGAAAATGATTAATGTTTTCAGTACTAAGGACAAAGACGAATGATTCAACATGGCAACCAAATGGGAAGGAAGCCCTTTTATCTCAGTGATTTCAGCCAACATCTAAAGGTGTCTACCGCAGGGCAGTGGGGTAGAGATCACTTCCATTTCCACCTTGGCAGGCCTTGAATGAGTTAAAAGCCATGAGAAGACCTGAGTTTGAGCCCCAGAACTCACAGTGGAAAGAGAGAACTGACTTCTGCACGTTTTCTTCTACCTCCACAAATGTTCTGTGGCATACCACTCCCTCCGAATAAGTAAACAAGAGAGAATAAATCACACCGGAGTTTCTTCTGCCTCATTGACTTAGCATTTTCGTTGGCTTTTGTTGCACTGTTTTCGATTAGTAGCAGTGGGCAAGGGCTTCCGTACTGGGAAGAAGCTGGCTTCTAACCCCAAAGTCTACAGAGGTTGGTGTCGTAGGAGACATGCCATCTGACCCAGGCTGGGCTTACTCAGTCTTTGTACATTGCTTCTTGAATTGTCTTCATTTCTTCATGTAACTATTGGCACTGTGTTCCTTTAAATTTGGTTTGAGAAACTGAAGAAACATTTTGCTGGCTATGGGATTTTAGGTTGCTGGGTCTTTCTTTCAATATTTTCACTCCATTCGCTTCTTGCTTAGTCAGTTTTGGAAAGAAGTCCGGTACAGTTCTTATCCTTGTTCCTCTAGATTTTTATTGTTCTTTGGGGTCAGATTTGTCTTTGAGTTTCTAATAGAGTGCATTAAGCCTGAGTGCAGAGGTTTGTTCTGTTTATGTTTTTGGAGCTTTCTGGACTTGTGGTTTGCTGTCAATAGTTCTGAAAAACTCTCTCAACTATTAAAAAAAAGTTTTATATGCAAGTGTCTATATGAGGGTGAGTTTGGGTGCACAAAGGCCAGAAAAGGGTGTTGGGTCCCCTGGAGCTGGAATCACAGGGAATGATAAGCCACACTGTGGGTTCTGGGATTTAACTCATGTCCTCTAGAAGAACAGTAAACAACCGCTAAGCGATCTCTCCAGCCTTTGAGCAAGTTTACTTCAAGTATTTCTCCTGTTCTCTCTTCCTTATCTGGCATTCCCATGACATGTATGCATGTTTTTGTTTTGTTGTTAATTGTCCTCACCACTTACAGTCTCCTTTCTCTCCAAACTCAGCCTGTTCCTGTTTCTCAGTTTAAGACTTCTCCATTCACACATCTTCAAGCCTAACTCAAGTTGCATTCAGTCTCCCCCAAACCCACCAATGGGCTTCTTTGTTACAATTTTATTTTTACCATTTCCTTTGAATTTTTAGGAGTTTCTATTACTCTATTTCTATCACCTGCTTTTCTTCTATTTGGTCCATTTTTTTCCCCCTATTAGACTTTTTAACACATTAACCATAGTTAAATTCCTAATTTGGATGTTCCAAAATCTCTGCCATATCCAAGTCTGGTTCAGATGCTTGCCCCGCTTCCTCACTCTGCCTTCTGTCTCTCAGCATGGCTTAGAGAGAGAGAGGGGTGGAGGAGCAATACACAGGCCTCTCTGGTGTGAGGTCTCATGCTCCTCTATTTGGGGATGGGCCGTGCTTACTGTTGTCATAGTGAAGGGCTGCCATTTCCCCATGTCCATGTTTTGTCACCTTGTCCAGCCTTAGAAAGCAAGCAAGAAAGAAAGAAAGAAAGAGAGAGAGAAAGAGAGAGAGAGAGAGAGATAAAGAAAGAAAGAGAGAAAGAAGGAAGGAAGGAAAGAAAGAAAGAAAGAAAGAAAGAAAGAAAGAAAGAAAGAAAGAAAGAAAGA
Source organism: Cricetomys ansorgei (assembly GCA_026225945.1). Taxonomy (NCBI): domain Eukaryota; kingdom Metazoa; phylum Chordata; class Mammalia; order Rodentia; family Nesomyidae; genus Cricetomys; species Cricetomys ansorgei. The sequence continues at coordinate 2,489,545 of JAMJFZ010000882.1, read as the reverse complement.
AAGAAAAAAAGAAAGAAAGAAAGAAAGAAAGGAAGAAAAGAAAGAAAGAAAGGAAAAAGATGTATTCTGAGTGTTTTGTTTGCATGTGTGCATGTCTACTATGTGTGTGCCTGGTGCCTGGTGCCTGGTGTCCAGAGAAGGGAGAAGAGGGTGTTGATCCACTAGGAACTGAGTTATAGGAGTTACATGTGGAGGCTGGGAACCAAATTCAGGTCCTCTGGAACAGTAAGTAAATGCTCCTCACGGCTGGCCCATCCTCCCAGCGCCGAGACTCCGACAGAGTCTGAGCCTTGTATTCCTGTCGACTGTAATTCTACAGCTGTCCTCTTGGCATGGTAGAAAGATCTGAGAGGAGGGACACGTTCTCTAGTTCTCTCATCATTGTGTGGCTCAGGCTGGCCTTAGCCTCCAAGGACTGGGATTAGAGGTGAGCTCTACCATGTGATTGGAAGGCTTGTGGGAGCTGTAGTGGAGAATCTTCCTTTCCCGGGTTGCTAAAAGGCTCCCTGGGGGCAAGCTTTTGTTAAGGACCTTGGGTCTTATTTCAGAATGGCCATGCCCTCCACCCACCTATCTCCCTGGTCAAGAAGAGTCTGCTTAGCTCTGTGTGAGAGCCTGGTGGGTTCCTGGAGGTAAAACACATACCAGGATGGGACTCTGAGGTTATAATCACTCAGGCCAGCCAGACTCAATCTTCTGGACCTAGTCAAGGATTCATTAAGAGTCTCTACTTCATGCTTGTTATCGAGGGCAGCTTGTTTCTGAAAGCTGGGACTCTTGTCTATTTAGCTTAGGTCAGTGGTGAAATCTGTGACTCTGTGACTCAGTTCATTAACACTGCGTTTTTTCAGCATTTTTTTATTTTTTATTTTTTTGCCATGATGGAAGTGACGACTTCCAAACTCTTTGCATGTCACTTGGAAAGCTGGAATTCTCAATTTCTAGAATTTAGACTTGGCTTAGTATATGGATAAGAGACAAGAACACAAGAGGGTTTGTAGTTAAAACTAAATTATTATTATTATTTTCTCAAGGCAGTGTCTCAATATGTAGCTCTGGCTGTTTTGGAGCTCATTACATCATAGACCAGACTGGCCTTGGACTCACAGAGATCGGCCTGCCTCTGCCTCCCGAGTGCTAGGATTAAAGGTATGCGCCACCATGCCTGGCTAAAATGAAATTATTTTACACTATAAAGTTCATTTATATACAACTAGATACTGTTCAGTGATTATATTATTTGCTAATAAATACAGATACAGTTTTACAATATTTGAAATTAAATGTAAATAGGCTCATTTTCAAAAGGTATCATACCATGTTTAGCCTGCAATTCTGCCATTTTAAAGTAAATTTAACCCAAGAAATGTCATTCTCATTTCCGTCAAGAATTTTCACTTACAGCACACCTGCTGTGTTTGCATCCATATATACAGTGGCGACTCAGCGCAGTAAGGCCTTATGGTTTACCATACATTGGACATTTCTCATTTGACAAATTTACTACAGCCACTTGGTGAGGGGGGAGGCAAAGGTGGAGAACCTGACTCCAGAGAGTTGTCTGAAGTCAGGCTGGTGGTATACACACTCCATTTCAATACTTGGGAGGCTGGGGCAGGAAAGCTTGGGTCAGCCTGGGCTACAAAGCCAGACCTCATCTCAAAAACCAAAATACAAATCAAAAGAAATGCATCAGAAGTCAAAGAATTAGTAAGTTCTGGTCTGGAGTCTACGGCAAGGAGTCAGTGTGCAGACGGTGTTGGTTCCACAGTTAGGCAGGCAGGTGGGAAGATGAGCCTTCAGAGCAACAAAACCAGCAGCACAGTGGCAGGAATTAAGCACGCTGGTACGTGCTGTGCCGCTGTGCCCTGATGAGGCGAGGTCTGTACTCTAAGTGAAAAGGTATGTTCTCAGACAGAGATGAAGTCACAGTCATCTGAAGAACCAGGAAATTTGGCATTGCTTTTCTGAGGACACAGAATACAATTTTGGGTCTGGTGGGCTTACTTTTGATATTGGGTCTCAGTGTATAACCCTGGCTGGCATGGAACTCTCAGTGTAGAACATGAAGCCGGGAACTCAGATCCACCTGCCTCTGCCTCCCGAGTTCTGGGATTAGAGGTGTGAACCACCACGAGCTTCTGTTTTTATGTTACATACTTGGGGCTTTTGTATTACTATTTTCTCAGATGTACCAATTTTCATATGTTACTTTCTTTTTTTTGTTGTTTTTGTTTTGTTTTCTGGTTTGTCTCACAGGCCAGGTTGGCCTCAAACTTACTCTCAGAGATGAACTTGCCTTAAACTCCAGATCTTCCTGCCTTAGACGCCTAGATTGCAGGTGTGAGTCACACATCTGGCTAAGTTTGTTAATTTTTAAGCTTTATTTTTCTTTCTTCGTGGTCTTGCTAATGTCAAGAGTAAAGTTTTCTAGCACTGGCAAATGGAAGTCTAGCCTTGACCACTAAATGGTGCCACCCATTTCCCAGACCTCAGGGAAGGGCTCTAGTACTCTTATCAAAAAGGAAGCTTCCTCCTGGTCTTTCCCAAAATGTCATACTGCCATTTAACAGAATGACTATGCATGGGGGGAAAAGGAAATACTGAGACTTCTCAGGGGTACTGGATCTCCCTAGAAACTGACTCTTATTCTACAGATTCCAAAAGCCATTGTGATCCACCTTCTGAGTACACGTACATGCTTTAAGCACTTTGGCCCAAGGACTGCTCGCAGGAAGAGTCTGCAGCTGCTTGTTCATTCAGGAATTTTGAGTTTTACGTGTTCACAGAAGTACAAACATCATGCCTTCCTGCCTGTCAGCTAGCTAATGCAGCCAACAGTAACAACGCCCTTCTGAACCAGAGTTAAGAATTTACGCTACAGCAGTTGTGCCTATTTCACTGAGTCACTGTCTGCAGATAAGAAAACATCATACCGGGAAAGAAACAAGCCCTCTCCTTGGAGTTGGTTCTGAGTGGGAGTGTAGACCATCATCTAAAATAACGGCTGCTCCATTACGTCAGCATTGAAGGTGAAATGAGCTCCTTTGCTCATCTAGAGGGACTGATAAAGCTTGTGTCTTTGTCTAGGGCTGTTGGAGAGCTCTTTGAGGGCTGATTTGGGAAGCAGCTTCTGCAAAGCCCTTGCAGATGCCCATCAGATACACGTGTAAGAACTTCCTTCCGTTTCCTCTTCCTCCTCTGCCCCGGAGCAGCCAGAGGGACTGTGCAGCTCCTTCCTTTCCCTGAGCCTCACGGATTACACAAGAACTTCCCAATTCCCTCCGTTCTTGTCCATTCTAAAGGGGGAAGCCGAATGTTTGCTGCTAAAACTAGTGCCAGTCTCAGTGGCATTTCTTCAAAGTACCCTGTAAGTTTATTTCCTGATATTATAAAACAATTTTTTTTTTTTACATTTTAAAATGTAAAAAATCTTAAATTTTTTCCCCTAAACTTAAATATAGAAAAAAAAAGTTCTTATCAGTTATATGGCAAAAACTTTCTCCATCCCATGGGAAACAACATAGAATTCTTCACCTATTTCCTACGTGGGGTTGGTCATTCACTGTTCTGGCTTCCTCTCCCCTTCAGCCCCATCATTCTCAGAGTAACTCACCAATTTGATCGAAAGCTTTCCCCACCCCCCCCAAATATGAGTAAATGTGAAGCAACCCATTCACATTAGCATAAATCATAACCAGAGACAGGAAGAAAATGTTTACATGCAAGGGCTGGCTCTGGCAGTTGATGACTATGTTTCTATTTACCTGCATACCCTAAGCATCTAAAATGAACCTAAAGTGTTCTCTACCTGAAATTCCTTAACTCTGATCTAGTCCTCAGCCTAGCTCTTAGACAATTCTAAGTAAGGTGACTTAAGTGTCTCATTTCTCCAAGCCTGGCTGGAGCTGTGGAGCCAGTGTCACCAGGGGCTGGCCTGAATGCACAGACCCCTGTAGCTGTACATTGCTGTGTGGCTCACCAAGGACAACAAGAAGGCATATTTCATAACTGCAAACTCTGCCAGACCTCAGCAGAGGGAACTACCGTCATGGCCAGTGCTGTACTCACAGTGGATCCTCAAGCCTCTGAGCTCAGGTGTTTTATTCTTTCAGAACTCCTCAGGTATTCTACTGATAGTAGATGCACATGCAGATCATTAGCAATTAAACAACCCCCACAGAAATCCAACACCTGCAAATACAAAATGCCTTAGACAGCCCCTCACCCAACTGCATAAAACAATTATTTTATATATAACTAAAAATAAACTAATGCAACAGACCCCTGGAGGCAGAATGCCTGCTTCGACCAAATCTAGTAATTCAGATCAGCACATAAGAAGTGAATTATAGCCAGGTGATGGTAGCACATACAGAGGAAGGCAGATCTCTGAGTTTGAGGCCAGCCTGGTCTACAAAGTGAGTTCTAGGACAGCCAGGGCTACAGAGAAACCCAGTCACAGCCACTATGGAAATCAATATGGCGATTCCTCAGAAAACTGGGATCCAACCACCTGAAGGAAGACCCAGCTATACCACTCCTGGGCATATATATACCCAAAGGATGTTCCATCCTACCACAAGGACACTTGCTCGACTATGCTCATAGCAGCCTTACTCATAATAGCCAGAAACTGGAAACAACCTACATGTCCCTCAACTGAAGAATGGATAAAGAAAATGAGGTACATTTACACAATGGAGTATTACTTAGCAGTTAAAAAAATGACATCATGAAATTTGCAGGTAAATGGATGGAACTAAGAAAAATCATCCTGAGTGAGGTAACCCAGACCCAGACCCAAACATGGTATATATTCACTTATAAGTGGATATTAGCTGTTAAATAAACGATAATCATACATAAATCACAGTCCACAGACCCAGAGAGACTACGTAACAAGGAGGGCTCTAGTGGAGACACACGTATCTCCCTGGGAAGAGGAAATAGAAAAGATTTTGCAGGTGGACTGGGGGAGAGGGAGAGTGGGAATGGGAGGAGGTTTGGGGTGGTGGAGGGAGAGAATATGGGGAGAGATGACCAGAACTGGGGAGTATTTGTGGAGTGATCTAGAAACCCAGTGCAGTGGATACTCCCTGGAATCTACGAAGGGTGACCATAGTGAGGACCCCTAGTCATGGGGGATACGGAGCCTGAACTGGCCATCTTCTGTACCCAGGCAAGGCTTCCTGGGTACACTGGCACACCCCAAACCTTCAAACTACAATCTGTCCAGCCTGCAGGATATGCTAGGGCAATGGAGCAGAACCTGTGGGAGTGGCCAGTGATGGGTGTAACTTGGGGCCCACACAGAGAGAGGGAGCCCATGCCTGATACTGCAGGGATGACCAGGAACTAGAGACTGGATAGCTCAGGGACCAAGCAAAGGAGCTTAATCCAGTTGTCATCAGAGAGGCTCCCTCCGGCAGCTGATGGGAGTAGATGCAGAGGCCCATGGCCAAGCATTGACCAGAACTAAGGGAACGACACAGAAAAGGCGGAGGAGGGATTATGTGGGAACCAAAAGGGTAAAGGACATCAGGGGAACACGGCCTGCAGTCAACAGACCCGGACTCCTACCTGCATGGGTCTGCGATAGGTCCCCTACATATATGTCAAGGTTGTTTGGCTTGGTGTTCTTGTGGAACTCTAAAAGCTGTGTGTGTCTGACCCTTTTACCTGCCCACGGGACACATCCCGCCTGCTGGGTTGCCTCGTCCAGCCTTGATGTGGGAGCTTGTGTCCCGTCTTGTTCCATCTTGTTATGCCCTGTTCAATTGGTAACCCTAGGAGGCCTGCTCTTTTCTGAGGGAAAGTGTGTGTGTGGGAGGAACTGGAGGAGTAGAGGGAGGGGGAGGGGAGACTGTGTTTGGGATGATGAGAGAAGAAAATATTAAAAACGAATTATTGTGAACTATAGCAAGTTTTATATACAATATAGAACTCTTTCACAGAAAGTCAACCATTTGACAAATTTTCACCTGCAAATCCTGGTCTAACAGTGTATGTAAAGAATTTGTTCATATGCAGAGAGCCAGCCAGCAGCAATCTGGCTCCAAAGCAAACATCTGAGGGTAATACAGGAGGGCTAAGGACACCAGATCTTGCTCTTTGCCTACAGCTGGCCATTTTTAGCATCATCAATGAAAACAACAACTATGTACTTTTTACTTTTCAAATGGATAAAGCTACTTAGCTACCTACCTTTCAATTTCTCTCTAAACGGAACTAGAAATTCATTTCTAACTAGTAGTTCAATGCTTCTTTCCCCAGGTTTCTACTTAAACATGCCCCCAAGCCACACTGGTTCTCCTAGAGCTTCCTGATGTGTAGACCTTACGTGAAAGGAAGCAAAACCCTGTTGTTCTCAGGTCACCCAGACATTTCTAGCACAAAACACCAAACTTGACAGAGTTTTAAAAATACTATTATGATAGAATTTATTTAATATGAGGGAACATTCAATGTTCATTTAAAAAAAAGTTGGGTTTATTCCTTTTATGTGTGTTTTGCCAGAGTGTATTATGCATACCATGAGTGTGCTTGATGCCCAGAGGTCAGAGGGCAGCATCAGGTCCCCTAGAATACAATGGCTGTGAACACCACGAGAGTGCTGGGATCGAAGCTCAGTCCTCTGCGACAGCACAGGTGCTCTTAACCAGAGCCTTCTTTCCAGCCCTCGATGTTCATATTTTGTACATTATGACATACTTGTCTAATGGGTGAAATCAAATAACTCTCTCTGGCACTTTGATGGCCCACATTACTCATCTGAGAGATGCGAGATCACTTTACCAAGGATTCCATGAACTATGCAAAAGGTCTGTAGTGGAATACGGTCTTAACCACAGGCATTATCAATTTAAAGATGGTTAATTGTTCAACAAGGTTCATATCCATGAAAATATCTCCCACCTCCTCTCTAACAGGCTCTATGAACAGACCCAAGACCTCAGCCTCTTCCTCTTCAACGATGCATTGCTTGTTACCAGTCGGGGCATATCTCATACCCCATTTGAAAGGACTTCTAAAACAACCTACCAGTTCATTGCATCAGTGGCCCTTCCCAGGATGCTCATAGAGGACATTCCAGACTCCAAGTGTATGTGTTTTCTTCCATTAGAAAGCTATCCCACACTTAATTCGTTAACTATACAGACCCTCAAGTAGGGGAGAAGCTGGAACAATCTGTCAGTTTGTAAATAATTACCAATACTAGGATTTCATTAGCTTGCCTCTGAAGAAACAGAAATTGACATTACCAGACACATACCTCAGAAAAGGAAAAATAGCTTGTAAGTCACAGAGATAGGCAAGGGCTATATCATCCTGAGAGGTTCTGTGAGACTGTCTTACACTGTTCGAAGATGCTATAGGCTTGAGGCAGTATTTCACTTATTGCTGTCCGTCCATCTATCATTTTTGGCAGTACTGGAGATTGAATCTAGATATATATCAATCTTCATATATGTTAAGCAAGTGCTCTGAGTTAGTCCCAGCCCTTTACTGTTTTTTCTGTTCTACTGAGACTAAGTAGTTATTCCAGACTTGACTGGCATTTAGCTAGTAGTTTCTCTATAAATGAGCCAAAATTTGCAACGTGTGCTTAGCAACTGAACATTTGTTCACACTCCAATAGAAGTATGTCATAAAAGAACCCAACTTAAACCCATTGTACTTATTTTTAATGTTCTATACGGTAACTATTTCTCAAGTTTAATAGGATCTATGTCTCTTTCCTGCATTTGTTAGGACAAGTAATGGAAGGTAACGTTTCTTACTGTAATGTAATACTTCTCCCTGTGTGAGGACAAGGCCTCAGCTTAAAGCAGGATCCAAGACATTATTGTTTTGACTCATGAGTCTCACTCCTAGGCGGGTGTGGATTCACCTTTAACCACTGAGTATGGTTAGTATGGCAAACGTTTCTTTATCTTGCCTCCCACTGCAATCGGCTGTGACGGTGACACAAGGGCACAGGCACTATGGTCAGCTAAGACCACAGCTGACTGTGTCATTCACACCAAGGTGATCCAGGCCCAGTGCTTTGCCTCTCTACAGCCACCAGTAAAGACTTTTACTGATCTCAGTCCTTTCTGGGGGGACTGAGACAAGGAAAAGGCTTCATATTATCTATCACTTGGCCTTTAGAATAACTGACAAATAATTATAAAAATAGGATTTTCAATAATATATTTCAATTTTGTTTAGAAGGCAATTTTCTAAACTATATTGTACTCATTCTGAATCCTCAAGTATAGGTTTTTAAAAAAAATTCTAAGATTAGCTAGTCAAATCTTGAATGTAAAGGGTTTTTGGTTGTTGTCTGTGAAGATGAAATATTAGTGTGCCTTCAGTAGAATACTGCCTGGCCAAGAAGAAAACCTTCCCATACACGAGAGCACTGACGGACACGGAGAACATTATGTTCAAGCGAAATAAACTAGGCAGGAAAAAAAAAAAAAGAAAAAGAAAATGTTCCTGAATCAGGCAGTGGTGTTAGTTACAAAACTATAAACACAGCAAAAATCAGTAACTGGCATACTTTCAATAGATGAAAAAAAAATAACGTATCCCAAATGTTTTCACAGATGTCAAGAATGCATTTATTCTTCAAGGTCCAAAACGTGAATGGGTCTGTGCTACTGAGGTGGAGGATGATAAATTCCTCTGGCTGTCAGTACTCCAACACGCAATCAGAAGCAGTATGGAGTAAGACTAGATTCAAAAAAGACAAGAAGGTCCTTGGAAAGTCAATGACAGATACTTTCTGCTTCAGAACATCTAGTAAGAGGCACATAGGTATGAGTCACGGATGAGAAGATGGAAGATCTAGAACAGCCTGTGATATTCCTTCCAACTTTTAAAATCTATGATAAAGCTCTGTGGAATGTATAAGAACAAGTCTAAAACTTTGAACCATATTGTTTGGTAGCTATTGCTCACAGACATCATTTAAAACAATTTGACATGATGATTAATGAGAAAAGTCACATTGTGTAGGTTTTAACAAATAAGTAATGAATAATCAGAATGAACGATGGTTCTTTCATGAGCATTATAGAAAAATATTTGAATTAGTCTGATTCACCAATCAGCTTCAACTTTTTCATGAAATGATTACTGATTTTACGGGTATGTCTAAGTCAGAAGTATAAATGACAGTTTTCTCAAATTGTCAAATATATCCTTAACGTGAATGTACTCCTTTTAAAAGCATCAGAATATGCTATTTCAAAGTACTAAAAAGTTTGATGGGTTTTGTTTGTTCTCTATAATTCTTAAATATTTTTTGTTTTAAGACAAAATTCTTAGATCTTCCAAATAACCTTAATTAAAAAACAACAACAACAACAACAAAAAAAAAAAACCCCAAAAAACTAAGTTAGAAAGCCAGTGGTGGGAGAACCCATCTTTTAAATAACAATAATTAAAGGATATGACTAGAGATACAGCTCATTGGTTGAGAGCACTGGCTGTTCTTCCAGAGGATCCAGATTTGATTCCCAGAAACTAAATGGCACATTACAAAACTGTAACTCCAGTTCCAGAGGAACCGATACTCTCTTGGCCTCCATGGGCACCGGTACAGATGTGGTACACAGAGATACATGCAGGGAAAACACACACATAAAAATTAAAGGTATCAGAAGGTGCCATGCCAGCTTCCAAAGGAGGGAAGCAACCAACAGTCCTGTGATGTCTATGAAATACAATGATCCACACGGTATGATAACCCTAAGAGTACAGCAGTGGCATGCATACTGGCAGACATGCATATTGGCAGTAACCAATAGCTCTCTAGTTGGATTTAAGACTATCTCAACAAGAAGAAAATCACGCCTGGTGCTGGAAACCAGGTAACTACTAAGGGATGGCGAAGTCATGGATTTTGGAGGAGAATCTAAAACCACCTTTTTATTAAGCAAACAAAATCCCTAACTACATTCTAAATATTTGTTCTTATAGCCACAGATAAGTGTGGTCCACATGCCTCAACAAGGAAACCTTTCTTTATAACAGATGGAATCACTGCAGAAAACCACTACCAATAAAAAGCAGAGATGTGAAACACAGTACCAATGATTTATCTACAAAACAACCACAGAACCTAAGGTTCAAGGAAGGTGGGATGGGGGTTGTAAGAGCCAGAGGAACAGGGAGTTTGCTGTGAGACTGTGTCTCCTAGTAATGTCCGAAGCTACACCCATAAAGTCTCACCAACATGACTGCCTAAACAGGAACTGAACAAGGATAGCTAGGACAGAAGTGTCAGTGGGATGGGGGAAAGATCATCAAGCTTCAACTCTATACAAACAACTACAGACAATGAAGGAGTGCCGAGAGCGGGAGAAATCGTCTTCCCCAGGGAAGAGCACACCAATCGGTTATCCAGTACCAAATGGTCAGCCCTGAAAATGTGCATACAAATAACATTTACAGACTGAGCAGATTGTATTTATGCATTTAGGAATATATATGTATAAGCACATACATATACAGACACACAAACACATACATAACAACAATTAATGAAAAAATTGGCCATGAATTTGAAAGAGAGCAAGGGAGGGGTATTTGGGAAGGTTTGGAGGTAAGAAAGGGAAGGGGGAAATGAAATAATTATAATCTCGAAAAATAAAAGTAGTAGCTGGGCATAGTTGTGCACACCTTTAATCCCAGCACTCCAGAGGAAGGGGCAGGAAGATCTCTCTGAGTTTGAGGCTAGCCTGGTCTATAGAGAGTAGATCAGGACAGACAGGGATACAGAGACCCTGTCTCAAAAATAAATAAGGAATAAAAAAATTAATAAAAATATAGCAAAAAACGAGCCTGTAATGACATTTAGCTGAGTAAAAATAAATTCTTTTTGCATAGTTAAATGACTGGGGAAAGCTACAGTATTAATTGGGAAGGATCAGTTTGTTGTTCTTTTTGTTTCATAATATGCTATGGTAATTAAATCCACTGGTACGGTGTAGAGTTGTGAACTCGGGGTATGTAAATATATTTCAGTACTGAACTAAAGTATATAGAAATTAAATACTGTATTTTCTTATTACTGTAAAAATTATACTTATTATTCTGTTACAACAGATCTGTAAAGTTTAAGACTTATAAATGACCTTTAAAAGGAACATCTGTTGTAGTTAGCAACGAATACAAATTGATAAGAATTACTCAAATGATCTAATCATATGCTATTAAACAAATCCTAGGACAGTACACATTACCCTGACAGGAGAGGCCACACCCCAGAGACTTTGTGTATGCTTGAATGCCTGCATGTAGAGGTCAGAGGACAGCCCTGGGTGGCATTCCTCGGGCATGTCCAAAGTTTTTTAAAGACTGGGTCTATCACCGGCTGGAGAACCTGAGGGACCTGTCTAGCCTCTCACTGCTGGGATTACAAGCACACCACCATGCCTGGCTTTAAAATTGGCTCTCAGTCTTCCTAATGCATGACCCTTTAATACAGTTGCTCATGTTGTGGTGACCCCCAGCCATAAAACTGTTTTCATTGCTACTTCATAACTATAATTTTGCTACTGTTATGAATCGTAATGTAAATATCTGATATGCAAATGGTCTTAGGTGACTCCTGTGAAAGGGTCATTGACCCCTCAAAGGGGCCACAACCCACAACCCACAGTGGTTGAGAACCACTGCTTTAAAAACTACAAACAAATTGGGTTGTGTGGATTAAACTCAGGTCCTCTTTCGTGTAAGACAAGCATTTACCAACTGAAGTAGGCCCCCAGACCCTGCAAAACCTCTAGCAGCAGTTAGCACCTCAGTCATACAAAAGACAGTAATTTATCTTTTCTGTTCTGTCTTTATTTCCTTCCTTCCTTCCTAAAAACAGCAGTTTTCAAATGGCTCCTTCCATTGTTTAGGTAAGGGGTTCAGCCTTTTCTTTCACCTTGAAAGGACAATGAAGAAAGACCTGTCTATCTTCATAGCTAGTTCATAAGCTTATACCACTCCTGTTGAATTAAACCCTTACATAAACACACACAAAAATCCTATGTCACTGATGAAATTGGTCAAGAAAGGCATAAACCCTGACCCTGAGTTGGCACATGAAACAAGCTTTCAGTACTACTCGATTCCTGAAGAATGCTAAGGCTGTGAGGCAGAAGGGAAGTAGCTTCTAAGAAAACGTATCAGGCTCTCAAATCAAACACCAAGTAGGGAGCTCATCTTAAAACCCTTTATGGAATAGAGATTCTGTACGTAAAGAGACGTTGACAGTTTGGTATGGTTTTCCTTTTGCAAATGCTTCTGGTTTGTGCCTGATGAGGAGCCCATTCTGTAAATCCGGTAGTGGTGCGGTCTGGCCACACACACGCCTAGCCAGCAGTACTGCCGTCTGATGCTGACATAGGCAGAGGGAGGCATGCCAACACACACAGCGTACCCTCCAGAAAAAGTCCTCCTGACCCTTTTATTGTTGAAATTAAAAAATAAAAGATACTTAAATACAATGGTGAACATACAGGGCAAAACAAAATCATAAAATTTAATGTTCAATTAAGCAGTGAGCTGAATGTTTGGGTTTCCAAATAGGCTCTGAACCCCAAACTGCTTAAAAATGGGCATGTTCACAGTTAACGGCAATTGGCTTATAGGTGAGAGAATGGTCGGAGTTGTTCCAGTTGAACTTCCAGGGAAATTCTCTCCTCAAGAACATCCTGAAAAAGATACAAAGTCCAAGTTATATTTAAATTTAGTACTGAAATCCAACACCAGTTCTGCTTCAGGGTCATAACTGCATTTGTTGAGAAAAAGACAGTGATTTGTATTTTAAAAATATGTTTCACTTTAGACAGGCAATTTGTACATTCATAATATGAAAACACCATCCTACTAATTCAACCATTTCTGATACAGAACCAGGTAGTGAAATGGTTTAGGTTAACGGTTAGAAAACCTAGCAATTGTAGCGGATGGGTATTACTGCACAAATTTTGAAAAAGTCTTAATTAGCTATGTATGAATTTGCTAACATGAACTCTTTCCTCTGGTGATAGTATCTGGTCCTAGATCTCACTGTGAATTTCAGTTCTACAAAGAAAAGATTGTATTTTGCATTCAAAAATCTTTAAACTCATTATTACTAGTAGTAGCAGTGTGTGTATGAGACAGAGAGAGAGAGAGAGAGAGAGAGACAGACGTGGGGAGAGCGCACCACAGCATGCACGTAGAGGTTGAAGAATAACCTCTAGGAGTCAGTTCTCTCCTTCCACCATGGGGCAGGGATGGAACGCAGTAACCAGGCTCGCAGGGCAAGGACTTCCACTCACTGAGCCCCTCCCTGGCCCATGAAACACTACTTTGACTTAAGGCTTATCTTCTTTTTTCACACACAAGATGACTTAAACTTTCCTACTCTTTGTCTTAATTAGACTGGCTTAAGTTCCTATTACTGAATCTGAGTTGGCTTTGGTAAACAGATAATAGCCCAGCTGCCTACTTATTACATGGAGCATAGGGCCATATACGAGCTCTCGGAGGTACTCAAGTCCACTTTTCTCGAAGTTTCTTCATGGAAGTTAACAGTGTTACAGGAATAGTGATGTCTTACATATGCAGGTTAAGACAATACCAGAATTGTGTTAAGAAATTCCTTTTAGTATTAAAAGATTCAATGGCTCACACAACATTTTAGCTCCACACTTTTCTTCTGCTTTGAGAAAGTTTCACACACTGGTAAGAGCTGTTGGATGTGCTGCATTCATGAGACTTAAAAGATTCAGAAACGACATTACCTTTAATTGCTGTTGCAATTCACTATTCAATCTGGCCAGCACGGTGTTGGTTTCCTTATTGCGTCTAATGGATGCCTGGATAGCCTTTTTATCTTTCCCCACAGATCTGAGAAGACACAGGCGCAAAGATACCCTTCATTTCTTTTCCATCTTTAACCCTTTTCTCCCACTGACATCTAAACAGGGAAGAAGGAATAACTTCTCCCTTCTTAGCAGAGCTCAACTTCACTTGGGTTTCAATGGTAACTGAGAATATTAAGCTTCAGAACCCCAAGATCACAGCTGTTATTTTAATTACTGTAATTATGCTGTCGAATGCCTCAAGTGAAATAATCTGGACCAAGCACTTGTAGACTTTCTATAAACAGCCAGGGAATGAAATCTTTTCGGCTTCACAGGCAGGACTATTACTGCTGTGTATCTTTGTTTCTTTTTCTTTCCTTGTCTTTTCATAGAAATGTAAAAGCTGGCCCAGCAAGATGGCCAGGTGGTGAGGGCACTTGGCACACAGGGATGATGATCCCAGTCTGAGCCCTGATCCCACGTAGAAGAGAACCAACTCCCAAATACTGTCATCTGATCTCCACAGGCATGGCACGTGTGCAGAGGTCAGAGGACAACTTGTGGAAGTTGGCTCTCTCCTACTTCGTGGGTCCTGGGTTTGAACCCAGTTTGTCAGGTAGCAAGCACTTTTACCCACAAGCCATTTCACGGGCTCAAGAAAGCTCTGTAAGAACTTTCTGCTTAAGTAAAGAACTAATCTTTCTTCTTCTGTCTGGTGTTTTTAACTGTGCTTTTGTTGTTAGTAATTGAATGTACCGAGGAATAACTTAGATTACCTGGGAATAGAAGGCTGAGATGCAAGAACAGCAGCCAAGACACCTGTCTTTTGTGTATGCTCATCTACATCTGGCCGTAACTCATCTTCTGACTTCAGTCTTCTTCGAACAGGCTTAGGTGGTGGAGCCAGAGGTGTTGTGCCTTTGCTCTGAGAGACAAGAGAAAGGAGCATTCTTAGTGCCATCCATGCCTGATTAGCATCTCGCTGACACCAACTGCCTTTTTAAAGCCACTTGCTGTTTAAAAAGGAGGTTACTCGTCTTATTTTAAAACAATTTATGCATCTGTGGCAACAGTTAAGGAAAAACAGGAACAAATGCTCATCACCATGTGGTCTAGGCCGGAGCTCGTGACCCTCTCGCCTCGGCCTCCCTGGCGCTGGACTGATGCGCACAGCGACCACACCTGGCTTAGCTGACTTGGCAGCTCCTTACACACACAAAACCGTTCATGTTATAGAAAGACTTTTCATACCACATTGGCAGGAACACTAGCAGCTGTTTTGTCTTCAATTTTACTGTCTGTTTGGGCAACCCGAAGAGAGCTTGCGGGATCAGAAGTTTTTTCAGCCTGGAGACGGACAGAGTATCTTATTACTATGAATTATATGTAGTTAAGCACAGAACATGTAACAAAGTAAAATGTCAGGGGCTGTTCATTCTGACAGGAAATCCAGGAAGAGACACATTGAGAAAACCTTGCCAGATGACTTCCTCTAGCGTTGAAAGCAGAAAATGAAATCTGAGAGCAGGAAAGAGCAGAGATGCAGCCATGACACTGAACCTCCGGCTGGTTGTTGCGAGGCTCTTTGTGACTGGGAGGTGATACACCATCCAAGCAAATGAACGACAGTTCCCTGGGCAACTCACCTCTGCCCTAAGTCCACCACCACCTTCCCAGGCACAGTCTATTCCCCTAATGGGCCAGAGGAGCTTATTGCTAATAAGGCTTCCCTGTCCACGAGACCCAGGAAACCTTTAGGTTACGCCAGTCAAATTAACATGGGCTGTTGCAACTGTTGGAGGCGCAACAGCTGAAGTGGTAAGAATGGAGATGTCAATACTACTTTTCTCCTTCCAACTCCACATATAATATTTTCTTGATGACTGAAATCATTCCTACAGACAATGCCACAAGATTCCTGACCACTAAAGCTACAGTCTTCTGGAACCATCTATGAAGACTAAGTTTTGGCATGGCATTGTTTTTGAGATTGTGTGTGTGTTGCTGAAATGTGTAGCTATAGTAACCATAGCCTCTTACTCCATGGAAATCTACATCAATTCATACAACCAGGTACTTAGCATTAATATCCCAGAGAAGCATTAACTAGGACCAGGTGCATGTGTGTTTCATTCCACACCTACCCCTAGCCCTACCCCCTTTGGGGGTCAAGCAACCCTCTTGCAGAGTTTGCCCATCAACATATCAGATATTTACATTATGGTTCATAACAGTAGCAAAATTAGTTATGAAGTAGCAATGAAAGCAATTTTATGGCTGGGGTCAGTAGAACGTGAGGCGCTGTATTAAAGGGCTGCAGCACTGGGATAGTGAGAAGCACTGCTCTAGTGCATGCACATCCTCCAAGAGGCAGCAGCGTGTGCTGCACTCATTGAGCCACTCACTGCTAACTGAATCTGATTTTTCAAGAGTCCTCTTTACAGCACGTGGGAGGAGACTGTCACAAATTAGCTCAACTCTAGAAAACTCACTGGCAAGACTTCAGGATGCTTCTCAGTTTCACTGTCTTGTTCTTCAGTTACATTTGATGCAGCAAATACTTCAAATTGGCTGAAATCTGCAAAATTTGGTTGTTCTGGTATCTGCTGAGGTGAGGTACTAGTGTGAGTTATCAGACCATCGGCATCCACTGGACGATGCACAGAGGGACCAGGTGCCTGTACAATGGTGCAGAACACAGGAACAAGCATCTTTTTAGCATCACCAGTGTCACAGGGTAGCCTTCTTCATATGGGAACACATGACAGCAAATATCCCAGATACATCTGCACACAGTCCCTCCGTCTGTATTGAACTTGGCTTTCTCTCAATTGATGCCAGGCTGCTATATATACCCATGCCTCTGTGGATGCCATTCTTTTTCTTTGGAATGCCCTGTCTGCAGCTAGGACCTCTTTATCTTCCAGGTCTTAATTCCTCCATTTCACCTGTATCTTCTCAACATGCTCTTTAACTTTACTAGCCACCAAGGCTGTTCCCAAGTGTTCTAAAAACATGTCTACTGCAGCACTTCAATTCTGACCTAAAGTGATGCAAACATCCAGGGCGATACAGTGGATTTTGTCTATGAGTCAGTAATGGACCCAGGACAGCATCAGACATCTCCATCTCTAACCACTGTTTTGCTAAACCCTTTAGATGGCATTATTTCTTAGTAATTTTTAAAAATTATTCTTGAAATTCTTATCATTAAAATCATTACTTATAATAATTTATAACATATAGTAATTTGCAATTTAACAAATAACATTATTTTCTATTTTATAATTTATATAATATATAGTATAATTTATAATACATAGAATAATATATTGTTTATGATTAAAATCCTTAATTATCATTATTGAAATTCAAATTATTTTTGAAATCCTTAGCTTCCAACAATGTTTAATGTCACTGACCTAAGTGTTGACCTTACAGATAATTATTGTAAATAGAATGAACTGACTATGGCACAAACTGATCCTGAGGACTGCAATAACTGCTGTGTTTAACGAGAACGCCGGAGAATTACCTGTGAGGGCTGAGGTCTTGGAGGCACTGCAGGAGGATGGGCAACAACTCCAGCTTGTTGCTGTCCTGTTGAATAAAGAAGTGTCTCAGTAATTACAGATGGTGTTACTGTAGAGGAAACAGGTGAGGTGACTACACGATAAAACATTCCTAAGAGCGCTTGGTAACTTTTCAAAGGCAGGTACTATTTTGCAAAACGCTCTTCATGGGGCTGAGTCTGTAGTGCAGTGGTAGAGCCGAAGCCTAGCAAGCCTGAGGCTCTGGGTTTGGTCCAGGTGAAATGGTGTCTCACCCCTATAAGGTGAGAAGTTAGTTCAAACTCAACCTTGGCTACATAGTGGGTTTAAGGCCAGCTGGGGTGGCATATGAGACTGTATTAAAACAAAAGCCGAACCCAAAGCTCTACATGTGACCCAACGTCCAATTTCATGGGCTTTCCTCAGACCGCAGTCCTCTGTTCACCTCTGCCACATGAGGGACTGTTGACAAGGTCCTGTTTCCTCAACAGTAACCTCTTCTTGGTTTTCTCCTCTGTCTTTCTGATTGTTCTTTAGTTACCAGATGAAAGTCTTTAAAATGTTCCTTTAGCTTAAAGCTATCATCTCTATGTAAACAATTCTCAGTACTTCCATTTTGCTTAGCTCCAAGGTCCAATAGTCTGTTATTACTTCCATTTTTTCCTCACTATTACAACCTTTAATCATACTGATTAAAACACCAATTCTGCCCTAGCTTTTCTATTTCAATCACTATAATTGTAATACTGCCAGTTATATAAAAAACAGAGTCATGGTTCTCTGTTTCCCAAATTGAGGCTTATCAGTGTCCCCCTCCCCAACACCCCAACACTGATGGAACCACATCTTTTAACATTTCCTGTGTTATCTCTCAAGTTCCCATCTTTACTATTTGTACTCAAAAACATCTAAGTCATTAGGAAAATAACATTTCCTCCACTTTATAAAAGTAGTTTTCATTTGATGTCTTTGTTTTATTTTCTTTCATTTTGTTTTGTCGAGACATGTTTTCTCTGTGTAGCCCTGGCTCTCCTGGAACTAGCTTTATAAACCAGGCTGTCCTTGAACTCAGAGATCCACCTGCCTCTGTCTCCTGAATGTTGGGATCATTCCATGTCTTTAATTCACATTTTTTTTCTTTAAAGTAAAAATAAGACATATTAAGAGAAACAAAGTTGTATATTGGAATAACTTCAGAACAATGTATATATAATTAGTGCACATTATGATTCCCTACCTGTGGTAACTGCAAAGGTCCGATTCATATCTAAGGATGATGATCTTGAATGAGAGGGCTGTGGCCTTGGAGGGGGAGGTGGTGGCGCAGTGTTATCAGGCGATGTTCCTGAATGAGACCTGCAGAATTGACCGGTCACAATTGGTTATGCTGATGCTGGAGCTTGATCCTTTTAGCACCCAAACTTGGATGAACAGCAAAGGACCTTATTAGGATGACACTTTTTCAAGCAGTACCTATCAAGGTATTACAATGAATAAAAACAGCACTATCTAGGCTGTGTTTGAAACAAATGGTTAGTTAATGTGCCAAATACTTTCTTTATAGACATAAACAAACCTTTTAAGGTTACTGCCAACATCATTTCATCAGGACAGACCAAAAATTTACTGTGATGTTTGCCCTTCAACTGAAGGGCAAAATAGCCTGAAAAGCTATTTTCAAAAGAGAGAACCTCTACATGGTTACCTTTCAACCGTGCAAATGTGTTAAGCTGGGACAGAACCTGGCTACATTATGTGAGGTGCTCATGAAGTGTCACCAATGCTACCCTGATTTAGAGGTCACTATACCAAACTCAACTAGCTCTCAAGATTCTCCTCTTAGGGACCAAAGTCTTTTATTCTGAAAAGGCTCTCCACGGCTCTGGCAAACAGGTCTTCAGATATAGGGATAAAAAGAACAAACTCCAAAAATATACAGGAGAACTTCAAAAACATTAAAAAATAGGAAACAATTGGTCTTCTGACTTTCTAAGTTCCTTGGAAACTTGGAGGGATTTGTATGCTCATCTCTTTCTCTCTCCAACAGGCATGTGGCAAAAAATTTTTTACTGTATGCAAAATGTGAGAAGCAAAAGAAACTTCTATCCTGTATGTTTCAGTGGACAGAAAGTTCCACGCAGACAAATCTCTACCATCTACCTTTGCTTTTCCCAAGTATAGTTTGTGCCTATAAGGTTACAAGAAACTAAAGTTGCAGGTTGAGCAGGTAGATGCCACCAGGCCATGCTTCTGGTTGGTTTAAAACCAGGTTCTGGTGGTACCTGCCACAGAGCTGCAACGCTTATCACCTAGACTCTCACTGTTCTACCGGCACAAAGACTGCATTAACATCTATTGCCAAGAAGTTATCAGTTTTTAGATTCTTCATAAAACACTTAAAAACAAAACCATAACTAGGGTTCCTTTTTATTTTTTAACAAGTAGGGAAGAACCAAAAATATTTCTCTTTTACATAAACTAACAGGTACTTAACAGCTTTCAGAGAGCAAATAATTTGTGCTTGGCTCTAAGTAACTTTAAGTATTAAAGTGCATAAGGAGATTTCAATGAAGTTTTCTTGATATAAATACTCACCTTTGACGAGTTACACTGCTCCCAATCTGCTCTGGGTCAGAAGGGAAAGAGTCTGAACTACTGTACCCATCTGCTGGTAAACAGATACGCCCTAGTTAATAATATTCATTTCTTTGCTTTTTACTCTACCACAATGTAAGTAATAGATTGTTTTACTGCTTCAAAATCAGAGACATTCAAAGACTGTTGCATAGGTTAGCAGCTTGTTCCAGTGTTACCAGCTGTGAAAATCAAACATACCATGCACAGGTAATAAATTACAGGTGGATAGAATAAGTTACAATCTAGATAAAAATATTCAAAACAAATCACACAAATCATACATATATTACAATTCTTTCTCATATAAAAATGTAACTATAGGTTGAATATCCTTTATATGAAATGCTTTGAGCCCCAAATGCTTCTGGTTTCCTTTTATTCCCCCAAGATTTAAAGTCTTTGCATAAACATGAGACACCTGGAGAAGAGAGCCAAATCTAAACATGTCCCACTCATGTCTCGTATCCACCACCGCGTGCTCAGCCAGATTCACTGTATGCCTTTGTTTTTACTGCCATCTGTCAAGAGTGCAGGTATGATGCCACTTGGTACTCAGGAAGTTTGGGACCCTCAAGCATTTCCTAGTGTGGATTCTGAGATGCTCGCTCTGCATCACAAATTAACAAAAAGTGATTTAGCGTTGATGGTAAAGCAGTTACCATGGTCACTTGTGGACACTGAGAATGTGCATAATCATCTTCTTATTTCTGTAGTTAAGTATGAATTTTCTGTAGTAGAAAACTGCTACTTTTCAAATAAAAGATTAGGCCTATTTTAAGGAAAGAAAGTTTATTTTATTTGGGCATGGTGGCACTGTGCCCAGGTAAAAGGAGTTCCCTTTGCTCCTCCAGCCCTCTAGCCCTCCCTCAGCTGCAGAGGCCGCCCCTGACTCCGTTCTCTTATGCTATGCCACTAGGTATGCCAACCCTCTAGTCTCTTCCTACAGAGATTACCAGGAATAGCCCCTATGTGGCCATCTCTCACTACCTGCTCCGCTCTCACGCTAGCCCAAGCCGCCTCTTCCCGTGACCGGATTATCATGACTATCTCCTATTTCAGCGCCTACTTTTGGCCTGGAGCTAGAACAGGAAGGGCAGGTTTCATGTCACTCTTCCATGGAAAACTCTCTAATGACTTTTCACACCATTCAGTAAGAGTAGAAATGTTACAATTTCTTCTACCCATCTCTCAGTTGCCACCTCTGCTCACAAACTCTGATTCTATTCCAGGGCACTGCCTGTTGCTCTGTAGACCCACGCTTCTTGCCTGAGCGCTACACACGGGTTGTTGCCTGTGTTTTAGTCATCTTTCCTACAAGAGTCATAGAGCTGTCACGCAGCTCCTTGAAATGTTAAGTCAAATGTTATCTTCTAATAAAGCCTTCTTTGTTTACCTCATTGAAAACGGCAATCTCATCCCCCTTTCTAGCTCTTAAGTTCTGCCCACAAATCGGCGTTCTTTCCATGTAATAGTTGCCCCATCCCACCCCAATCTCCCTTAGAAACTCAATACCAATGAAGCCTAGTTCTGTTTTGTGTCCTGTTGGATCCTCCCTCCTTAGACTGGAACCTGGCACATACTATCCAAGTACCGTGGCTGGATGAATGAATACATCTCCAATGTTTAATGAGAAACAAAGAAAGTAACACCGGGGAAGAGCCAATGGGACAAACGGAGTGATGGTGAACAGGGAGCCTGCCTAGAGGTAGGTGACAATGACAGGGGCCATGTATTCACACATAGGGCAGCAGGTTTCAAAGAGTTACCGTTCCCTATTGTATGCAGTGAACACAGTACTAAACAGATACATATTTCAATTCCTCAGACTCTGAACTTAGTAAACTCAAATGTGAGCTATGATGCTATCTTTCACTTACCTACAGTATTTCCAGAAGGAAATTTTACCGATGAATTGATTTTATTTTCTTCGGAAAGGTCTGATGGTTTCACAAGTAATGGGCTGGTGGGATTAGTATGATCTAGTAGAGAATTAAGACATAACAATACAAGAGACAGACATTTGCATTGATAAAATCCCTAAAAGATCTCATTACAATATAAGACTTCATTTAGATATTACAAAAGTATCATATAAGACAACACATTTTTAAAAATAAAACTGAATATAAATCTGTTTATGGAAAATTTGGTTATCTTCCACAATAGAAGATAATTTATTTATCTGCATTTTCATTTGGTTAACTTTATCCCTATAGCACAGGTAACAAACCACCCCAAATCTGGGCTATAAATGATGTCAATGCTGACTTATACAGACAATAAATTCCCCTCTGAGACGCCTTAACTATGCTGGGCATGGTGCTTCACAACTGTAGCACTTGGGAGGCTGAGGCAGGAAAACCAAGGTCTGAGGTCAGCCCGGGTTACCATAGCGAGAGCCCACACGGTAGCTTACAAGCATCAGTAACTCTAGTTACAGGGCATCCAGTGGCCTCTTCTGACCTCTTCAGGTATAGGCACACAAGTGGTGCATACACATGCACTCAGGAAAAATACTCACACATAGAAAATAAAATAAATATAAGCAACAACAAAAAGCTCAGACACTAGAATACCAGAAGTGTCTCATTTTCAAATGACTTTACTTATTTTGTAAAATTTCCCCTAAGCATCCCCATTTTAAAGCTTTATAACTTAAAAGTTTCCTTTTTAAAATTGCAACACTGTTTAAACATGCAGCCCTGCAGGTACACACAATTGTAGAAAAGTACTAGATTAAAAGAAAAACAAACATGTACTATTCAGGTATGGTGGAGCACACCTTTATTCCCAGCACCCTGGAGGCAGAGGCAGGCCGATCTCTGTGAATCAGGGACAGCCTGGTCTACAAAGTGAGTTCCAGGCCAACCAGGGCTATGAAGTGGGACCCTGTCTCAAAAAACAAACTGGGATGAAAAAAATAAGCCCACCACCACTGAAACATTCATGAGAGAAACGCAAACCTTCAAAGAACACCCTCTCCTGAGTCCAGCATAAGCTAGCAGCCCACCAGCAACCCTTACCGCTGCTCGCTCTCTTCAGCTCCATCTCCTGCATGTGGATTTTGCTTGGAGTCATGCGAATGGGAACTGGGTGGACAATAGCAGTGTCCTAGAAACAAGTGAAGTAAATACAGAGTTTGCATTAGGGATCATGGGAGCCTTGAAAACTAACACCGCTGAAAACACAGCTTTTTCTCATTCATGGTAATGCAAACATGACGTTTTAAAAAATTAAAAGCTCAATTAAAAAATCAAGTTTACATGCTGAGTAATTTGAGTTCATAAAGTATATTTTAAATTGAATGATTAAAGAATTTCATAGAAAAATTTGCTTATTAAAATCATAGTTCAAAACAATATTAGAAAACAAACTGCACAATGATCTGATGAGATTAGATCCATATTAATCTTTGAGGCAAAGTAAAATATTTCATGAAAACTCAAAAGCTAAGTGACAGATTGAAAACTGTTTTTGCTAAACTGCTCAAGAAAAAAAAATAACATAAAACAAAAATAACTAGAAGTTGTTTTTACTGCA
This sequence comes from Cricetomys ansorgei, assembly GCA_026225945.1. Taxonomy (NCBI): domain Eukaryota; kingdom Metazoa; phylum Chordata; class Mammalia; order Rodentia; family Nesomyidae; genus Cricetomys; species Cricetomys ansorgei. Next base: position 2,465,979 of record JAMJFZ010000882.1, on the reverse strand, counting down.
ATTGTAGGTATGGTAAATTATAGAGGAATATTTAATCTTTGGAATCAAAGTCTATGGCTACAATAAACACTTCTTATCCACACAGGAATCCACTACTCTAGAGGACCAAGAAAGCACCCCCTGAACATGCCAGTGTTTAGGACTGGAGTACATCAACTATGCCTCAGCTTCTGCAGAGGCAGCTTTAGAGGAGTGGAATGGCTGATGGACTGACTTCTGAAGGGAAAGAAAGAGTAAAGGCAAAGGAGAGAGGGTGGAGACGCAGGCAGTGTCCCAGAACAGAAGGAAGGAGGCCTGGCTCTGGGGCTGAGACCTCCGGGAGCAACCAGAACCACATCAAACACCTGACTTCAGAGCGGCTGAAAGCCACGGTGAGGAGGGCCTGGGTCCTCCTGGAAGAAGGCATCAGCTCCTGGGAACCTAAGCTCCTTATAGCTGAGTATCTAGCAGTGCAGTTAAGAATCAGCACGGGGCCCTGGCCTTCAGTCTACACTGGACACTGTGCTGCTGATAAAGCTGAGAGAACAGGAAACCCAGCAGGAAAACGTTACACACTAGCATGTGCCTTTTATTTGAATGGGTTCCTTGGCTTACTCTGATCGTCTCTAAACTTAAACAAGTTACAACAAATTTATCTTAGCTATTACATGGACAAAATTATTTAGTGCAATTTCCCGTTCCTATTTCAGTGAGAATCTAACTAGGACTCCTGTATATAACTAATCAACCGGAACCACCATTTTCCTTGTACCTCTAAAAGTACAGTTAATTTTATTATACACAGATGGAAGTTTTGATTTCTCTCATATATTCTCAAAAATATTTAAAATTTAAGACATTGTCATACTTATGATTATAAAACATGGCCTTGTTAATAACATTATCTTAGTTAAATTTTTTTTTTAATATATTGCTAAAATTTTCATTTTGCTAACCTGGAGGGTGTTGGTGGCTTCTCACTGTAGTTTTACTCTTTGATGATTTGGACATATTTGTACTTCTTGTAGTCTCTGTGTGTACATATCTTTTATATTGCTTTGTTTCTAAATAATACAGTTTTTAAACATACACTTTATATCTTTTCTTTTCAATGTGTGATTAATATACTTAGTATTCTTTGTATTTTATGTTTTGGTAAATGTAAATGAATCTAGTTTAGTGTAATAAACCACTAAAATAGTTTGTGTTTACGATGCTCTTACAAAATATATATTTACCTGTTCCAAATTTAGACATTTACACATGGTACCTTCTCCAAGGTCTGTAAATTTGTCCCTTCTATACAGACTGCTGCCCTGGATAAAGAATTTTCAGTACATTCACTGGATGAGATTTTTAGTTGCATAATTCTAATCATTAATATATTAATTGCTAAAGTAGGCTAATTCATTCCTCTCTAAAGTGATTTTTCCATTTTTAACTTTATTTTAAATTTTTTCTTCATTTTTTAAAAGATTTATTTTTATTTTTAATTGTGTATTGTGGTGGTTTGATTAGGGATGACCTCCACAGGCTCTTATGTTTGAATACTTAGTGCCACGCCTTTGTTCCACCATCATGGACTGGAACCCTCTAATACCGTAAGCCCAATTAAATGTTCTTTTATCAGTTGCCTTGTTCATGGTGCATTGTCTCAGCAATAGAAAAGTAACTAAGACTCATATGCTTTGTGTGGGTATGTATGTGTGAGTGCAGAGGCATCAGAGTCCCTGGAGCTGCCTAACTGGGATGCTTCTGGTCCTCTTCAAGAGCGTAATGAGCTCGTAACTACTGAGCCTTCTCTCTAGTCCCCTTCATTATTAAATTATTAGGTAAAGCTTTAAATGTGTTGTATCTTTTGAAATGAATATAACTTCATTACTTCAAAAAATAAATAAGCAAAAAAAAATAAAGTCATATATGTAGTTCTCACTGGCCTGGAACTTGCTACGTAGACCAGGGTTGCCTTGAACTTCTAAGTGCTAAATTTAAAGGTGTGAGCCACTATGCCCAGCTACTTTTATTACATTTTAAATTATTTTATATTTTTATTTACACACAAAATATGTAATAAAAAAACCTAAGTCATATTTTTCTAAAAGGCATGCTAAGTCTGTAACAAGCAATCAGCTTTCAATAGCACATGGTACTTGCATGACTACTTGCACGACTACTTGCACTGACGGCCTATAAAGTCCAGTGGCTTCCGTTGCCCACAAAAGACAACAAAATACTGCTGAGACTAACATAGATACCAGGCCTAACCTTAGACTAATGCATTACACACTGTATTTGTGACTTGTGCAGCTGGACAGGAAGCTTGCATTTTAATATGCAAATGAAGAACCATGAATACTATTATAAAAGGTCATGCTTTCTCTCTGCTCTCATCTACTGTCCCCAAATCAAAAAACATAAAATTCATAAAACCTATCACCCCACCATCCAAAAAAGAAAAAAACAAAACAGTAGCAGGCAGGTTCTGCCCACTTTCTTCTACCTATTCAAATCACCCAAAGCCACTTCCAATTACACATATACATCATGTATTTGGGTCCTAATTAACTCAGGACTTTTTTTTTACACTGTTGTAATTAAGCTCATCTCTTGTGTGTTTCCTACATGCCCTGCATCCTATTACTCCTCTCTATCTAAACCACTCTGCCTACTTGCCATTCTGGTGCTACCAGCTCATGTCCCTGACCCATCCATCACTTAGCTGACTCATGGTTCCCAGTTGCCCTTCCTTGCCTATCTCATCCTGGCACTTGGTGCTAGCTCTTAGTTGACAACCAAGTGAAGCTGATCTCTCCAGTCTAGCTTACAGAGAGGTCTCCATCTGGATTCAACTACATTTTTTAGCCCCCAGCCTACCCTAACACATGTGTGTCCCATATGCTATCACGACACAGAACTTGTGCTCATGATAGTCTCTGCTTAGAAGGCCTTTGTTTACTTTTGCCATTCCCACCTTTAATCAGGACATACAGGGAACCACTTACAGAGCCTCTGGCATGCAGCCTGCCCACTTTTCAGAAACTTACAACTTCTCTTTTTCTGTCTTTCTCTTTTTCTCTGTTATTGGCCAAAACCTGGACACCCCTGACACTCTAGGCAGAAACTTCTCACCTTTCTCTGGAGTCTGCTCCCTGCTGCCATGTAGCTGCTAGCCAACATCCGCTACAGAACCTACCAGCTTTCTAGACTCTGACTTAAAGACCCAGCTTTCCTCTTCTCCAGCTCCCTCTCCCTGACAGCTGCCAGGAGTTACAGCTTGTTTGTCCTGTTGTTTTCCTTTTAAACACTAATAAAGAGGTCCTTGAGTTTAAAAAAAAAAATCATACAAATAACATACATTTTTTTTGTCTAAAACTTTCCCAAACACCCTGGGTTGAGTTAGCCAGTCCTTTCTCTACCTATAGTTTTGCTCAGCTATATACCATAATAGTTATCATGATTATCAGCTGACAATTAAACTGGTTTAAGATGGAAATCTTGCTTCTGGCATCTCTATAGAAGATCACAGAAGGGGTCAATTGGGTGAGCTGGCTGGTCCTAACAGGTGATCAAGCTAATCCTTTTTATATGCTGAACTGCTCAGATCTATAGCACTCAAGAACAGGCATAAACCAGAACAAAGACTAGTGCATTACACTTGTCATCAGTCTAGAATTTCCTTGGTGTGCCGATCACATTCACCCTAGCAGAACCATATTCTACTGGAAGCTACTAATTAGTTGTAAATTACTCAAGAAAAGAAAACAAGTGTATGGAGATGAGCTCATCAGAGCTCCGGGTGTCACTCTGACAGCCTAATCTCCACCACCCTACTGTGCCTGTGTCACTGCTGCAGTGTGTGACAGGTATCAAGCGCCACTGGACCGGTCTGAAGCTTTCGCAGACCTTTACTCAGCAAATGACAACCAAAGTTTTATTTTTAAAACCATTCCATTAAATATTCCCAACCATGAAACTGTTAAATTCATCCTAGAGCAGTAGTGTTTTTTTGTTGTTTGTTTGGTTTTGCTTCCCTCCACTCCATGGTGATTCTCTGTGACCACATCCTGATTCACTTAATTGCAATCCTTGTTTATACAAGCCCTTAAAAGCATCATTTGAGATTGTGGCTACAGGCTGTGGTCTGTGGACAGGCAATATGTAGGCATTAAACAAACTGTAAGACACTAATATGGAGAGGTCACAATTAACTGAAAGTAGAGTGTTCTCCTAAATCTAAAGTGAGGATGGGAATGGGTTGGAGAACAAAAGTTTACTAACACACACACACACACACACACACACACACACACACACACACACACTCTCTCTCTCTATAGGTAGCTGATTATAAGTATTAAATAGTATCACCTGTGTTTGATCAAATTCAGAAGTCTAAATTCAAGTTTAAAATCTCAACGAACTATTCTTATTTTCTCAAAGTCTCTTGCCACACTACAGATAGTGATGGAAAGTACTAAGCTATATAAAAAGTTTGGGTTTTTTTCCTGATTTTTTGAGACAGTCTCACTAGGATCATTGGTCTCAGCCTCCCAAGTGCTAGAAATACAGGCACGGTATCACCACGCCCTGCTGAACTATGTAGTTTTCTTCCCCCCGAAGACAGGGTTTCTCTGTGTGTAGTCCTTGCTGTCCTAGAACTCACTCTGTAGACCAGGCTGGCTTTGCACTTACAGAGATCCACCAGCCTCTGCCTCCTGAGTGATGGGATTAAAGGCATATGTAACCATCGCCCGGCAAGATAGGTCGTTTTTAACACCAGAGTTGGCACTCATAAATCTGGACTTTATTTCTAAGATATATGAAGAACATCAAATATTTTTTCTACATTTCCTGCCAGTCATGAGTAGAATTCAAGGTTAGCTTGAGCTACATAAGACTTTGTCTCAAAATAAAACCAAAAGCAAACAAATAAGTAAGCAAAAATCCCAATAATGTTTTTGCCTGGTCTGGAAGAGTGTTAATACTATCAGTGATTATTTTCTCTGCCTTTTAAGGGTTAGGAAACAAATCAAGTTTCTTTATTTCCAATTCACAAAATATTTTCATTTAGAAGATAGGGATAATATAAACAAAGCTTAAAGGTAAACTCTGTTATAGAGCTTGTCAATGCCCCAAGAGACCAGAATTGTGGCTGCTAGTAAGCAGCAAATATTTCAATTTTTTTTCTCATGAATTTTCTTAGAGATTAAAAACAAAGAGTCTTAAGCAGTGAGAAAAAAAAATCTACTTATTAACTGGCCTTGGAAACAATAAATTATAGCCTTAATATTTTAAAAACATCCATACATTATGTTTCAATTGAATTCAGCAGCTATAAAAGCATCCTCTATAAAATGGTAAAACACACCAAAATTTCATTAATTTACTGCTGAGACAGTATTTTCTTTAAATGCCACTTTCCCAAAACCTACATTAAACGCCGAGACTCTTTAAGATTAGTAAAGGCTGGGTGTCTTTGATCAAAAACATTTAAAAAGAATACACCTGTGCTGTGGATAGCCTCCGTGCTTATGGTTTTGGCATGTATGAGGCCCCTGGTGCAAAGCCCAACACTGGGCATGGTGGGGCATAAACATGAATGACATTTGTCACTTTCTCTGCACCTTTCTACTCTGCTCATTAAACAAAAAGTCTACCTTTACACTCTTCTTCCTTCCTAGTTACTTCCTTTTTGTTTCCACACAGTATGCTTATTAGAATGAGTCCTCTTTAAAAGAAAAGGGAGAAAGACCAAGTAAAGGAATGAACAGTGAGAAGAATGATTTCTAGCTATAGTTTAAAAGTTTTCAGGTAATTGAGGGACAGGTAGGGGTATAACTCTATTGGGACAGAATTTATTTTTAAAATTGGGATATGAACTTTGTAGCATTTTTTTGAAAAGTGACAGAAAAACCACAGGAAGACAAGACATAGGCTTGTTGCCCAGGAGTCATCTCTAGCTATCAGTTTGCTTTGCTTGTTCCCAACTTGGGTCTCTTCACCAGAACTCAACACACTAACTAAATAAAAGATGTGCTATTGGGAATATTAAAAGAAATGACATTGCATAAATATTTACACACAGAGTACATGTTACATGATGTATAAGCATATGAAATATTTATATAATGTTGCTACACTGAAACAAGCAGTATATGTTTAATAAAACATACACTTAGCAGATGGTAACATGGCTAACCAAATCAATTGTCACAAAATACTCCTTACAGACACATGTACCAGATTTGAAACATAAAGTTTTCTCTCATCAAAATAAGGACAAAATACAAAGGATGGTAAAAATGTTCTTTGGCTATTGAGCACACACACACACACACACAAAATCAAAAGGCCTGCCAAATTTCCCTCTAAGCACTACACCAAATCATGCATATCAGCTAGAAACCATAATGATGGAAATTGGGTTAATAAAATTAATTTCAAACAAGCAAGCTAAGTGATTGACTTACAGGATCAGCTGGTGCAATGTTAGAATCAAATTGGGTCAGAGTTTGTGAGCTTGAAGAGCGTTCACTAAATGTCTCCCACTGCTGAACAGACAGAGGAGAGACAAGTCAGCATGGGGAGATGTGGCAGAAAATCACTGGAGAAGACTTAGCAAAGTCACTCAGGGGCTGCACTGCAAGCTGCGTTTTGCAAGATTAACAAAATTCTGTAGTTTCTAATTTTCACAATTACTTCATACTTATCTATGCTGGGCCATTGCGAATACTTTCATAGTCAAATGTACAGTAAAAATTGAATGCAATCTCCACAGATGAGATTAAAACCTTTACAGAATTAACATTCAAAACAGCATAAAGAAAACAGCGTGTAAGTGATGAAAATGGCAACCAATCGAGATGTACAGGGATTGTCTTGAGTAGAACAAGTTTAAATGAAAATCCTATTGGAACTCAGAACCCTGACCCAGAGAAGCTGAGGAGCTCAAGTTCTGATAAATGGAGCACGCAGCGCAACTTGCCAGTGCAGCCCCTGCACGATGATTCCACTATGTACGTGCACATATTTTATACATATGCATAGGTGTTTCATAAAATATAACCGAGATAAAATGCAAGGAGTTCTGGAATTAATAACGTTTGAGCTTATTTGTCAATTTGTAGCAAGTCAACCTCTGCGATCAGCACTGCAAACAGGGCCATGCCAGATCACAAGACAGAACTGCCAATCAGGCACCCTCCCCATGCTAGGAAAATCAGAATGCGGCCATGACAGCAAGTCAAGCATCTGAGCATGTGTTATACACAGGAGATGCGGGGAAAGACTACTTTTCTAAAAGAGGTACACAAAGAAATATCATACCTCTTAAAACAGGTGGAATGATAAGTCAACATTAATTACAGTAAATTCCATTTGAGATCTTAGTAACAGCACAGAATTTTTACATCAAAATTGTATTAAAACTGTCATTTAAATCTGATTCTTAAAAATGATGAGTTGTCCTCTGAAGAGGGAAACTTCTACTTACACATATACAATATATACACATGAATGCTTACACACAGACACAACTACCTCATTAACCAAAGTCCTTTTTGTAATTCAGTTTCTAAGGGTACATATTTGTATGCTTCAAAGTTCAACTTTCTATTTAAACAGTGATATTCAATTTGAGTAAACATGTAGAAATTAGTTTTTAGCAAATGAGAATATTGCTGAAAATTACCTATGGCTAATGAAAGCATTCAATGACTTTTCCTACAGGTTATTTTTACATGAAAACTAACAGAAAAAATGTTGATTCAAAGTTGTGAATAAAGCTCACAACGGCTCACTTTTATCACGGGCTTTCACATCAGGAACTGATTACCAAATCTGGCGATATAGTTAATTCCCTCTTCAATAATTATTGCTACAAGGATTTAGAAGGAATGGAATTAGCTACCTAATAGAAAACAGCTTACATGCAGAACTAAGCTTCGGGAAGACAGTGGGTCTCTTCTTCATGACAAGTACAGCAGTTAACAGCAACAGGCACAGGCACCTGACCACTGAAGTACCAGCTGGGCTGTGTGAACTTGGCTGAGTTACATAACCTCTCTGTGCTTCAGGTTCATTGTCTTTAACATGAAATTAGTAATACCCACCTCGTAGGTTTTCTGTGAGGAACTAAGAGGTTAAATTAGATGAAGAGCCTTTTGAACGGACTGGCACATCAAAAGTTCTTTAAAAAGTTAGGGATTATTGTTAGTGCCTTATCTATCCAGTGCCGAATAAACACTGAAATAAATTTTAAAGAGTTTGTGGAAGATAAAATATAACCTAAATTAACATCCCAATTAGATATCTTAATAACTACTACCAAAACATTTTAAAATCATTGTCTTGTTAGTTCTTCAGTCTTTTTAGGCAGAGCAAAAATGATGACATTTATGCTCTTATTACTAGGTCCTATAAAATAAAACCTGACAGGGCTTTTTGAGAGATAAGGCATGCCCCTGGATGAGAACTGGAAGTACCTCTATCCCCATGTCCAGGCCACCTGATTTCTCTTAGAGTGGGTATGCACTCTGGAACCTGATGCTTCGGGAAGAGTTGCTTTCATGTACAAAAACGGGCTAACAACACTCTGTTAACTTGATATTGCTTTTTAAAAAAATGACAAAAACCCAAGTGCAGCTTTATGAACTCGAAGCCAACTCTGCCCAGGCTGTTTCTACTGCAAGTCTTCCAAGGCTCAGCCTCCCCCTTCCTCACAGGCACGCGCACCTGCGCCTGAGAGGCAGGCGCTGCAATGGCACGCTGTCGAGGTTGCTCTCCGCCTTTACAAGGCGGTAGGAAGTCATAGAGCTGCCTGCTCTCCATTTCCCAGCAGCCCCACATTCACCAGCGTGATTTTAACAGGTACTTTTCTGGCTTTAAAAGACAGGAAAGCACAAAAACTTATTTTCCCCTAGAAGTTAACAAATTTATTTTTGTAGATATAAAACTCAGTTAACAAAGAAAGCTGCTTTAAAAGGCTAACAATGGAGCTCTCCAGAGCACAGAAGTTTTACAGAGGGACCTCAAGAGATATGAGAATGAGGTGCTCAGGCCCTTCCACTTAATTCTAAGAGTGCTCTTTGTTTTGTACAACGTAAGTCCAAGTAGCTGGGAAGCAGCATGTTCGTTTCTATTCTGTTTTGTACAGCATTGGTCACAGCTAATATGGTAAACTTACTTCATTTTGTATTATTATTATTATTATTATTATTATTATTATTATTATTATTATTATTATCTTTTGGTGACTTGAGACAGGGTCTCTCTACATAGTTCTGGCTGTCTTGGAACTCACTATGTAGACCAGGCTAGATTTGAACTCAGATATCCTCTTGCCTCTGCCTCCCAAGTGGCTGGTATTAAAAGATTTGTGCCACCATGCCTGGCCTCCAATTTGTATTAAATAAAACTAACTATAAATAGTTTGGGTTGTAGATACTTTTTTCATGCAGATAGCTAGTGATTTATCTCTAGCATTACTTTGATACCAAGATTGCAAACATAGCCTCACACACTCTACTGATACAACTGAGAAAACTCAGGGGACATGGCAGCTGATGAGACAGCAAAGGACTTCTGTCCCAATCTTGCTCTTGACTCTCCCTGGACATGAGAGCTGGTTAAGCCACTCCCTCTTTGACTTTCAATTTATGCATTTGCCCCACCCAATTCACAAGGCTTCAGTAGGGATGGATGGTGGAAACCATGATAGTGTGCACAGTCCGAAACCTCACAAGTCACACGACTACTACTATTTCTGTCACTGTCTTTCAAGGTCCTCTGGACTGTGTGTGGACTGGAGGTGTGTGCGCTGGAGGAACTCTGTGCTGTGTGTGTGTGTGTGTGTGTGTGTGTGTGTGTGTGTGTGTGTTTGTGTGTGTACTGAAGGAACCCTGTGCTGAAATGACCCTGTTTGAAACTTCTTACCGTAAACAAGTTAATCTTAAGCAAAGAAAGGGAAGCTTTGCTAACCTCACTGCTCTGATTCAGCTCAGGCCAAGTCTGGTTCAGTGACGGCATCGATGGTGACTTGCTTGGAGGTGCTTCTGCAGGAGAGCCTGAATAACCTACCTCACCTGGCTGGTCCCCAACATCTGCAATTTAGACACAGAAAGTTCCTATCAACAACACATCTTAGTTTGGGTGATTTACTTATGAGCAGCTAACAGATAATTTTGCCTAAGTGGTCATGTATACCTCAATTTGCTTTCCCAGAGTAGATACTTTAACTGACAATAATTACATTATTTATAGTCTACCTGATAACATGGCTCCCTAACATTTCATGAAAAGAAAGGCATGTTAGAAATAAACAGAGAGAACAATGTTAGACAGATAATAGCGCAGGCAGGCTGTGAATTATTCTGATATCAGGGATGGATTCTTGTCATCGGTAAAGAGCCTAAAAGATTATGTTTTCTGCTCCAGTGAGTTTGGGGATACTCTATTCCCTGAGTGGCTGCACCCAAGGCTGGTGATGTCCCACAGTAAATAAACTTTAAGTCATTTTTCCCCATCGCAAATGCTTTCTAGCAAACAAAATTCCTCAGTTTTCCCTTGGAATTATTTTGAAAACTGTTGATTCACTACCATTTTCTCTACAGTCCTTCCTGTTACCATAAAGCTAAACCTCAATATGCTAAGTACACTCTCTTTCTACTACTGAGCTACAGCTGGGCCACCAAAACCTAAGCTTTTCTCATTTTGTTGAGTACATCGGTGTTTCTAGACCGAAAGGAGATAGCTACAAATCTATGCTATGATTTCAAAATGGTCTTTAAGCATTCTGAGATATCATAGTCTACTTTGAATTTAAGCCTTAAAGTATCTCTAATTATACTTAAAACAGAAGGAATTTTAATGACAACTAAATCCCAATTTTCTAAGTTTTACAGAGCTTTGACTTCAACCCCATCAACAGGGACTACATAATGAAATATGATTCTAGCATCTGTTCATCTGACCATGGGAGAACTGAAGAAAATTGCACCTGAGTTTTTCCATCAAAATGAAAGACACTTGCTAACAAGTGTTGGCATTCAACTTTGGATTCCCAAATAGACAGCTATATCATAAAACCTAGCAAGGTACAGTTCTTAACTTCACACTCTAGTCAGAAGACTTTCAGTCTCTGTGCCCAACACAGTCTCTAATACACAGATGCAAACACGTATCTATTGAAATTGGTTTTTGTGTTAAGTTTGCTTCCGTTTTCTCAGGATCCCTGCCCATACAACAGCAGATGGCCCCCTGCCCATGCACGTACAGGGAGCACTAACTAAACTCAGTACAGCTGAAACTGAAAGGGAGTAGTAGGGTAAGAATTGGAGGGGAGGAAATGGGAGTGGATTTGACCAAAACCTATTAAATACATGCCTGAAATTCTCAAAGAATAATAAAAAAGAATGACTGCATAATAAAAGTCAAAAAAAGACAAAAGACAATTAAAAAATTAAAATAGTACTGACTATAAGGAAGGATAATTTCTAAGATTTACTTATTTATGTATTTTAGGTATATGAGTTCTCCATCTTCATGTACACTACACCTGCATTCCAGAAGAGGGCATCAGACTCCATTACAGATGGTGGTGATACACTGTGTGGTTGCTGGGAATTGAACTCAGGCCCTCTGGAAGAGCAGTCAGTGTATGTAACCACTGAGTCATCTCTCCAGCCCAGGGAGGTTAATTTCTACATGAACGTGTTTAGAGTCAGACTCTATCACACTAAAGATCATCTTAGGGTAATCTTGGGTTTGACTTTCTCTCTTCTTAGGATGTCATGTTCTGATAAACTCTGGCCCATTTGTACCCAATCTTGCTTTAGGCCACTTACTATTTGTGATAGATTCTGAGAATTCATCTGACTTAGCACAAAGCTACAGTGGATCTACCCTCTTAAAGTTGAAAGTGAGAAAGTTAATTACACAAATAATCACATCTTATAATTATTTCAGCAATTATTTTCCTAGAAAACTATGGGCCAAGTCGGCTTCAGGGGCCCGCAATGCAGAATTACTTGTGTAACGACATTAATTTTCATTGTGTTGACACTCGCCTCAACAGAGCAAGAGCAACAAAAGAGGAAGGTGCCTGCTCATGAGCACAGACCAGGGCAGTGAGCGAAGTGTGCTAAGTCACTGTGTTCCCCACCCTTGCACATATATGTGAAACTTTAATATGACAAATAGTAAATGAGTAAAGAAAACTAGCTGAAAATGGTAATAGTGAAGAAGTATAGATTAATTTTATTGAATTTCAGACCTAAAGCCAAACCCTGTTAATCCTTCATATGGCAAAGTGGGGAATGTATAAAGCATGTCTGCATATCAAAGAGCATAGACTGAGCCAAGGAAAGCACCATGAGACTCAGCTGACAGCTGATTGGATGACATATTCATAGAATATTGATATTCTTCCTTCTTTGAAATGAACTGCTGATAAATCATAATTCTTTAGACTTGGCAGGCAGATATGTTTTTCCAAACCAACTTTCAAGAAAACACCACAGCTCTGTGAACTCTGCATACATGTCTGTAAGCTTCAGGACTTCCTTGTACTCACCAACTTCTCTGACAAAAAGGTGATATTATCAAACATGCTTTTGTGGCATAGTGAATAAATATCCCAACATCTGAGAGAGCTATCTAACTCAGTGAATTGGAATGCTGCAAGTCATCATTATATTGTGATACAAAATCATTATACAGAAAAGATTTACTCAAATACAAGACAGACAAATGGGCTTTAATGTTATGGTGCAAAAAAATAATTATAATTTCAGCTTCTACACTGCAACTGACTTTTAACCAACTACTTCTGGGTTTGAATGTGGTACCAAAGAACATCCACAATACCCAAAAAGGCTACATTTTCCATTTACTATGTGAGACTAGATTTTCTTCATGTGCTTTATGAGTTGTCAAACTTTATTTATTTGTCCCAATATGCTAGACAGTAAATATCTGAAACTTTATCGCAACTATTCAATTCTGCCGCAACAGTACAGTGGCTGCCACAGACAATTTGTAAGGAAATGAGGCTGGCTATATGACTCAATTCACTAAATTTGAATTCTATTGAATTTCCATGTGTAATAAAATGTTATCCTTTTCTGATTTTCTAATGATAAAAATACTCTGGAGGCTGAGGTCGTAACAGGTCATAGAGTCCTTGCCTAGAAGTTCCAGGCTCATTTCCCAGCACTGCATAAACCAACTGAGTATGGTGGCACATGCCTATAATCTCAGTAAGTCAGGAGGTGGAGACAGGAGGAAGTTTAAAATTAATCTCTATTACACAGCAAGTTCGAGGCTAGCCTGGGATATATGATATATATTTTCTACTTTTAAAAATCAAACCGTACCAAACAAATCCCAAACCTATTCTGGGCTAGGAATGTACTCAGGGGCAGAATACTTGTCTAGCATGTGCAAAGCACTAGGCTTGATCCCAGGCACTATTAAAACACACACACACACACACACACACTACCACCACCACTCTTGGTTTGTGGACTATATATTGGGAGTCGGGCTGCAAAATGAATTTGGTTTTCAGGACTTAACTACTTGGACTCCTAATTTACCTTAAATAATAAAGCCAACAGACTGAATGAAGAAACCAACATGACAAGCTAGCTGACACCCACTGTCAGTTATCATAGAGATCTGCAAAGCATAAAACAATGACTTCTTTGCCATAAATGCCATATTTTGAAGATTTTCATAAAAATATTGACGCTAATATGTAAAGAGTTTATTGTTTTTTTTTTTAAAAGGAAGTCACAAGTATTTTTTAAAACATGGGTACTAGAGAAGGAACAAAGGAAAAAATATTTATTAAACAACTATGTAATTCAGATACAAAAAGGCTCTTGGAGTTCACAGTTTTTGAGAACACAGAAAGATTTTAATATCAATAAATTGCTGTCCTAGGAAAATAAAAAAATTATTGCTGGGATAAAGTGGCAAAGACTGCCCCTTGCTTCTTTGCCACTTCATTCACAGAACAAAAGGCAGTAAGAAAAGAGCAAATTACTCATGCTCTGGAAAACAACAGGTATCTGTAAAGCTCTGGAAATAAACAGCACCTCCTTCAACTCTGGTCCCTGTAAATACTCAATGCAGAGCATCCTGAGTGTCATCAAGACACTACCCTTCTGGAGGCAGCAGGGTTCCCTCTTACCTGAGGCAGTGTTCCAGCTGTTGGAACACTACCACTGCCTCCCTCCTGAAGGCTCTGCTCTGTCCTGACAGCAACAGGGTTGTTGTTGGAAACGACTGAGGGCACTTCAATAATGAATTTTCCAAAACAAAGATAAATGTCTAAGCATGTTCTCTGCAGCTGTTTTAAAGGCACATTGAAAAAACACATATATATATATAAATTCATCAATAGGGAACTGGTTAAGGCAGACCCATATTATGGAATACTTTCTATGAAAAAGAATCTGCTCACTAGCTCTGTATGTCATGAAGTGCCAAGAATTCTGTCTGATATTGTAAGGGAAAAATCAAGGGATGTATAGTATAACTGGATTTGTGCACAAACTGATATCTCTGTATGTAGGCCATTACGTTAAAAATTTTTGATGAATAAAAAAGAAATTATTAGCAATGCTTAATTTGGTCAACACAGTCTCAAGTCTGCAATTATGTGGGTTTTTAGTGAACCACTCATGAAAAGTTTGATGCCTTCTCCTCCTTGCTTTAAAAAATACTTACATTGGAAGTCCTAGTTAAGAGTCCAGGGGCTTCATGCTGTATCTGAGAACAACAAAGAAACACATACCCAGCTCTGTGCCATGCAATAATAACAACAGAAGAAAGGCGTCACCCTATTCTCTATTTTGGCATTTCAAGCAAATGCTGCTGAGTTGCTCATCTGAGCAGTATGTTCTAGAATCTATATAGTTGAAATCCACCTGCTCCAAAATACAGTCATTTCTACTGACTTACATATTCAATTGTGACCTGCTAGGCACTGACATAACCAACAAGAAGCTTCCAGTCTACTCTTAGAGGCAAAGATGTGTCAAATAATCCAAAACGCATGCAAAATTGCAAGTGTCTGACCAAAATAAGTCTCTAGACTGACTTTAAGAATGTATTGCTCAGCCAAATACAATCACATATTAAAAAGATCATCCACCATGATCAAGCTGGCTTTATTATGGAAATGCAGAGTTGATTCAATAAATACAGTAAATCATATTAATGGACTTAAAGACAAAAATCACATGATCATCTCAATAGATGCAGAAAGGGTCTTTGACAAAATCCAGCATGTTTTCATGCTACAAGTTCTAGGGAAAGTAGGACTAAAGGGAACATAACTCAATATACTAAAGGCTATATATGAGAAATCCACAGCCAACATTATCCTAAATGGAGAAAAACCTGAAGCAATCTCATTAACATAAGAAATAAGATAGGATCATCCACTATCATTTCTCCTTTTCAATATAGTTCTGGAAGTACTAGTTGAAGCAATAACACAGGAGAAGGAAATTAAAGGGATACAAATAAGAAAAAACTCACCATATTATCCCTATCTGCAGATGATATATCATATATATAAGAGACCCCAAAAATTCTACCAGAAAAACTTCTAGAAACAAGCAACAACTTCAGCACAGTAGAAGGGTACAAAATCAACTTAACAAAAATCAGTAGTCTTCTATACATCTACAACAAACACCGAGAAAGAGATCATGGACACAGACCCATTTACAATAGCATCAAAGACAACAAAATGTCTCGGAATAAAGCTAACCAAGGAGAAGAAAGCCCTCTACAGTAAAAACTTCCTTTCTGAAGATATTGAGAAAGACACTAGAAAAAGGGAAGACATCTTGTATTCATGGGTCAGTAGAACCAATACTGTGAGGGCGAGGAATTTACAGATTAAACTTAATCCCAATCAAAATGCCCACAAAGTTCTTCACATAAAAAGAAGAAAAATACCAAAACCATCTGCAAATTCATATGGAGTCAGAAAAGACTGGGTTAGAATTTGCCTAAGGAAGCAGTTCTCTGGAGGAAACTGACTGTATGTGACTGCTCCTGTCTAACTTCCTACTCTCTAGAAAGGCAGCCCAGGTATGTTCCTCGGTTAACAGATGTTATAGATAAACAGCTACTTAAGAGCTAAATTCTGCTTTAATTTCCTTTTAAAACATGATCTTTTACCACCATATCTGAAAGAAAGCTTGGACAAGAGCACTGAAGAACATGAACAGCTTTACAATACAATTAGGTTCACTGGGAATGTAATTGGCTCAGAATTTAAGAAAAGCATATGCATATTCAGAAAATTACCAGTAAGCAGGAATCCACTCTTTTTGTTATTTGTTAATGATTACATACAGATCATATAATAGTATTATCTAAAATCAAACTCAAAATTTCCAGATTTCTTCAGTCTTTAAAAACAAAATGCTTATTGTTTTAAAGGTCTAATAATGAATCGACTTGTTCCCTAAGACATGCTAATTAGAAGAAGCTATGATGAGAACCATTTCATACTTCAGATAGTAAGTACATCACATAGTTGGAAACATTAAAATAGTAAGGAACACTGTAGAGTCTCTTCAAGTCTCTTCATGCAGGCCCACGTCAAGAGGCAAGTTTTTCTGTTTTCTTTTTTCATTTTACTTGAGACAGGTCTAATGCTGTAGCCTAGGCTGCCTGGGAACTTGCAGAAATCTTCCTGTCTCAGGCTCCCGGTGCTGGGATTCCAAGTGTGATATACCATGTCCAGCCCCCTCTACGTTTAGTTGTTAGAGCTGAATACCTAACAATCCAAATCCAGTCTATCCATTTTAGCCCGACAGAAAATCTGTGCACTTATATTTACTTACTTTTTTTCTTTCCTTTCTTTCTCCTCCCTTCCTTCCTTTGTTCTTTTCTCTTTTTTTGAGACAGGGCCTTACTTTGAAGCCCTCGCTAGCCTGGAACTTGATATGTAGACCACGCTGGCGTCAAACTCACAGATGTACCGGCCTCAACCCCCGAGTGCTGGGATTAAAGGCATGCGGCACTATGCTGGGCCACATCTGTGCTCCTGATAAAAAGGCTTAGGCTACTAAACTTCATTTTAACATCTGTCTTGATTTTCTTTTCAAAAAGAAGAACTGTGTTCATCTCCCCATCCGAGCAGTTCTCTATGGCTATTAATCTCACCTGCTGAATCTTCCAAATCAATCAGCTTGGGCATCAGGCTTTCAGGGAGCTTTTCTGGTAAGTCATAGCCATTCTTCCTGGCAACCACCAGGTGAAAAGCAGCACAAAACTCATCCAGTGTCAACGCGCCATCTTTATCAAAGTCTGAGAGTTCCCTGGAAGACAAACTCCTTATCACCACACTGTGCTTTGGAACCCCTTGTTTATCAAAAAGAAGACAAACTATTTCTCCCACAAGGAAGTAGAAAAAAAATCATTTATTTTAAAAATCCCATATATGCAAAGAAGTATAACAAAGCAAAATATATCAAAATAGTAACCCAGAATCAACATGATAGACATCTGAGTGTTCATGGTATGATCCTTTCAACCAACATTTCTACTCGCTTGACATTCATTCTCAAAGTAAAACAGGAAAAATAGCCTCCAAAATTAGACACCAAACTATTACCTTTAACTACTCCTGTTATTTTAGTAATCAAGTTGAGTTCATATAAGGTATATAAGATAAACTCATGGAAATTATAAATCCAAAAAAAATTTTTTTAAATTAACGTTCAACAGTTTTATACCTTAAGAATATACACTGGGTAAAATTTAATGGAAAACACAGCCTCTACCCTGCTGTCCTTGCACCGTACACCAAACCCCCGTGTATGTTATTTTTTATTCTTTGGGACAAAGTCTCACTATATAGTCCAGGCTGGCCTTACATACACATCCCTCACATCCTGAAGCTGAGATTACAAAGCCTGTATTACTTTGCCTGGCCTTAAAGAAGAATAATGACAGAAAGTAGAATTAATGTTTATCTGATCATTCAATTTTGAAAAGTAATCTGTGGTTATAATTTGTGTTCCAAAGACTAATTATAACTGCAATGATCTTGAGAGCCTTAGTCTGTTTAACACGAGAGCTAAGCACTGTTCTTACTTTTTTAGCTAGACATAAACTTGCTGAGAACCAGGAGAAATCAGCACAGGTGTGATGACAGCTTTCCCCCAGCAGTGCACTCAGCAACAGGAGGAAGGCAACACAGCTTTCTTTAGTTTTAACTCCCGAGAACTCAACTAGTCAGGTGTATTTCCTTCCTAGGAAGAGAGGCTCACTGTCTTATGCTGTACTGAGGTCTCTATCAGCACTTACTGTAAAGTCTAGTACTAGTTTTAAGGCTCTAAAAATTTTAAGGTGCTCGAAGTTCTTTTGAAACAACCCACAGGAACCAACTGATGATATCCCACACTTACCAAATATGAGAAAGTTCAAGAATAGGAAGTTTTGATTTTGTAAAAAACTCTTTAGCTGCAGATCCTGAAATATTAAAACAGTTTTGTTTAATGTTATTCTGAACACACAGATGCAGGGATAGAAGGAGGGAACAGTCTTAGACTAGAGAAGAGGTAACATTTTAATGTGGAAAATGTCATGTTTTTGTTTCCCAGTGACTATAAAGTCCTTTTATGCAAATAATGTAAGCAATAATTAAGATCTAGGAGCAACAGCACAATGCCTGAAGATAACGCAAAGAGACTTTTTCCTAACCCATCTAGAAGAACTTCTGTTTTCAACGACTCACCTGGAATAAATCCGTTTAGATCAGGCTGAATGGTTTTAAACTGATTTACATAATACTGTCTTTGTTCATCTGTTATTTTCCAGGGATCATCATAACTACTGGATTGCCTACGAATTTCATTGGCAGTTGTGGCTGAGGCTACAGTTCGTACTGTTGTCTGGTCCTGCAATGAAACATTTTTTCCTCAGTACAGCAGCTATCTATATACTTACACGGACCAAGATTGCTAGGTTACTTTTCCTTCAAAGTAAAATTTACATTTTTGGGGATATTTAAAAGGTAAGAAGTCATCAGCAAACTACAAATTGTTATGGCCAGGTTATTGGATATGTTTTTGCACAGTGAGTATATAAACATGAATGATAGCATTTATGCAAGCAACAGAAAGTTATGAAAAATGTGCTAAGAAAGCCAAGCAAATATATCCCCTATCTTTTAAAACTTCACTAGGGAATTAGAAACAAATAAAATCAGCCAAAGCTTAGTGAAGCATTCCACAGATAACAGACTTGAAGGAATAGCACAGAGCAGAGTTCTGAACTTTTTTTTAAATAAGAGTGAACTTGCATTTGTAAAAACTGCAATAGCAAAATATAAAAACAATGACTGCAGTGATACTTAGAATGAAGCAAATAAAAATGCAATTCCAATAAAATGTCACACCTGGACAGAAGCAGGATGCATGGTTAAAAGTGTACTGGTTGGTGGAGTATCTGCAAAACTGACCCAGTTTTCTTGAGGTGGAGGAGGTGAATGCCCAGACCACACCGCATCACCAGCAGAAGAGCCTAAAAGGAGAACGGATGGCCACACTGACGAATGTTCAAAGAGACAAGAAGTCACCAGGTTTGCTTGCGATTACAATTAACTATCATGTAGACTTTGTGATCGTTTCCTTTCGATCTCTCATTTTAAAGAAATGGAACCCTTTCTGTTCCATTAAAAATATTTCACTTAAAGCTTTTTAGTCATTTAGTGTTTTCCTTGTCAATATTGAAATCTCTATATATCCACTATTGTGGGAAATAATCATTCATTTTACCATCAGGGTATTTGGTAACCATATACTTTTACCTAAGCAACACAGATGGAACTGCTACTTTCCAAAGCTGGGTGACTACATACAAACCTCATAGCTGATTCTGCTTTTAATTAATTAAAAGCATTTAATTTAATTTATGAGAAAAAAAAAGACTTGGGGTAATTCTTGGAGAAATGTTATGAATTTCCTTTAATTTACAAAGCTAAAAACCTGATATTTCTAAATATCTAAAGAATCTCTAAATACCTGATTGTGCATCACCGAAGGGGGACCAGAACGGCCCGGGTCCGGCAAGAGGCCTCTCACTATTCCCCCCGCTGGGGTGGCGGCCATGCTTCCTCCACGTGTGTGGGGAGGCTGGTGGGGACTGCTGCGGTGAAACTACTGGCGATGCGGGCTCCTAGGGGGAAATGTTATTTAACAAATTTCATTTTGAGGTGACATCTTAATCACCAAATACCCACACATGTTTCAAGTAAACCTCTCCCAGGACATTGACTGATGACATTTACATGCACGTGACTACCTGCTGATCTGCAGAAGGACGAGGCTGAACCGCATCATGGCTTCCAGGTCCCTTCTTAACTTGCCCCCTGCCAGGAGGAGGGGGGATCACACCAGAGTAAGAGCCCTGGTTTTCAGAATCTGAAGAGTATGAGGCTGTATGGCGAGATTCTTGTTCATTCTTTGAAGCAACAAATCGTGGAAGAGGAAGATCCTTTACTGTTAACCACAAAAATGATTACATGTTCAGTGTTTCTTACCTGAAATACTTGGGAACAAAAGTGTTTCAAATTTCAAAGTTTGCAAAAATTTTGGGAATATTTTCATGGACTTTACAGCCTGGCATCTCTAATTAAAAAAAAAAAATCTGAAATGCTCTAAACCTTTTGAGCATAATGTTGGTGCTCAAAATATTTTGAATTTTAGATTTTCCAATTAGATAATGTTCAACTAGTATTACTTGGAAATAGAAAGGACACCCATATGAAAAAGTGAAATAATGGGTGAATTAGATATTTAGAAAATACTGATCATAAACTTAGGCCATTATCTTGCTTGAAACATTTTAGAAAGAATCTTAACTAGAAAGTCATGATAAAACAAAAATGTCCATTAGGGGTGGCAAGCAAGAGCTATGTTAAATGTCTTCTCCCCACCCCCACTTGTCTGTATGTGCATGTATGTCTGTCTTTTTCTGTGTGAATGTGTTTGTGTGTAATAGTTGCATCAATCCTACTGACAAAGAACCAGGGGTTCTGATACTTCGGAGTAACAGGGTTTAAACAGGATAATTCAGAGCCCAGAGCCCAGGCTGCTTCTACTTGTACCAGGTGTGGTAAGTAAGATGTTGAGCCCTGAAGGACAGGAATTGTTTTGGTTTTTTTTTTCTTTTTTAATTTACTGATTCTCCCCCACCCCAACATGTGCGCATACATGTGTATGAGCACCACCGTGTACATGTGGAGGTCAAAGAATACTTCATGGAAGTCTGTTCTTTCCTTCTACCATGTGGTCCCCAGGGTTTAAAACAGGTTGTCAACACCTTTACTAGTTAATAAGCATCATGTCAACTCTCTAGCCAAAGTTTTTGTTAATACTTTCTAAATTAAAATGGAGTCTCTTCCCAAATAAAACATCAGCAAATATAAGAAAAGAAGCTGGCCTGAGTGGTCCAGTCTTACAATTCCAGCTACTTGGCACATTGAGAGAGGAGAGCAGCAAACTCAAGGCCAGCCCAAACTGCACAAGGAGTTCAAGGCCAGCCTCGAGAACTTAGTGAGGCCCGTCTCAAAACAAAATGAGGACTAGGGTTGCAGACCACTGAGAAAACACTTGACTAGCGTGGGCACGGCCCGAGATTCCATGCCCCTCCCCATGCACACTGGAAACCAAAGCAGAAAAAAATAAAATAAGGAAGCTGCATATGTGGAGGAGGTCACTATTTATCATTTATCTTTATAAAAGTATTTACCAAAAATCTTTCTAGCAAAATTTTAATGAATTCTGGAAAACAGTCATTTTACCATAGTCGTCAAATACATATTGCACAGGAGGCTAAAAGATGGCTTGGCAGTTAAGAACATTTGTTGCTCTTGCAGAAGACCCTGGATCGATTCCCAGCACCCACACGGTAGATCACAACTGCTCTAACTCCAGTTCTGGGGGACCCAATGCCCTCTTCAGACCTCCAAGGACACCAGGCATGTACATGGTGCATAGACATACATGCAGGCCAAACATTTATACACATTGCTTTATTTATTTTAATAAAACTAAAATTTAAAAGGTACGGCATATATTGTCAGGTTAAACATATTCTTTAGTGTAACGAATATAAGATAGACATGTTTTTCTAGTATTCTCCCAAGTGACAACTAAGCCATGACGTTTTAAGGTCACAAGGGTAGTTACAATATCAGAAAGACTCAAAAGCACACCGACTTTGGCTTCAATTGCAATTAGAATATTTTCATTTTGGTTACCCATGTATTGCATATTTACCTGTGTTTATACTTTCCACTCTTAATGGGAAACCAGACTGGGCAACAGCTACAAGCTTCAAAGCAATGTAGAATTGACTTCTTCCAAAATAACCAAGTCTTGTTGCACCACAAAGCTCCATTATCTGCAAAAGAATACAGTATTAACATTAGGAATTATGGCAAAAATTCTTTGTCGAATAGTGAGTAATTATCCAAGTTGCTTCTGTTTAACCTGAAATATTTCTCTTCTACCTCAAGTAACAACCAATTCTTTCTAGTTTCATGTTCATGTTTAAAAAACAATAGGCACTGATTTTATAATAAGAAGGTCAAAAGTTGTGTGTAATTTTCTTATAATTATTGTTTTTCCAGAGCTGGGTGTGGATGGTACAAGGCTGCAAGCCCAGCACTTGGAAGATGGGACAAGAGAATCAAGAGTTGAAAGGTCCTACCCGGCTGTATAGCCAGTTTCAGGTTAGCCTAGGCTACGTGAGTTCCTAGCTCAAAGTACCAAAGGAAAGTATGTTTATCCTTAAGAGCTGAGTTTAAAGAAACAGCATGCCATCTACACTATAATCATAAGTAATACACAAAAGGCTTGTATGTAGAAAACAATGCATAAGGGGGGAGCCATGTTACGTAATCTAACTACATAAAAATGAATTTGAGAACTAACAAAATGCTATCAACTAGTCTGTTAGTTGAGAGTGTTATTTTTCTTTCTTTTGATTTTCCTAGTTGTATTTAATATGATTAATATGTATTTAATATGACTACTTTTCTTTAAAACATGAAAGTGCTAAAAGATCCGCAGTGATCACTGAAGTCATTCAACAGTTGTCTCTAGATGGCAACTGCAAGGAAGGAGAACCTCAGATTACGAGATGACACCATGGCTCAAGAAGATGAAGTAGGTTCACATAAACAGACAAACTCATCTTAAAATAAGCACCAAGTATCTTATCATATCTTCCCCATGAGAACAAATGCCTGTACATTTGATCCTTTTTGTTACTTGAAACATTCAAATGGAGGTAAGATACAGTTAACAGTATTAAGTCTGAAGAAAGTGTTTACAGAACTGCAAAAAAAAAAAAAAAGAATTACTAATGGGTAAGTAATATCATAATATCATAGCAATAACTATTTGTTTGGATGAGATGAAAGAAGAAAGTTATGTTTGTTGAGTCATTAACACTGGGAAAAAATTCTTAGTTCTGCCACTAAGGGGCATGCACTCATGAGGAAATGTAAATGGGCAAAGGAAATTTAGAGTGGCAGGTGAAACAACTAGAAAACTATGAGGAAAAAGAGCAGAATAAACAAAGGAAAGCCACATAATTTCATGTAATTATTGTTCTAATTCATGTAATTTTTGTCTTTTCTGACCACCTAATGCCTCTTTGGGAATCATTATATACCGTAGATACTTTAGTTATCAAACATATCATTTAAAATATTCCAGTTAATGTAAAATAAAACAAAGACCTAAAAGAGACCACAGTTGTTTGCTGACTTTCAGGGGAAGATGCCAAGGGATGTTAGGAATCAGAAGACAGTGTTCAAGGAAGCCAGGGTCTTAAGGGAGGGGAGCTAGCAGAGCACAGGTGATTCAGAGAGGAGGGATAATGGGGAGGGAGGCTGATGTAGGGAGAGGGGTGGGAAGGGAGAGCAGAAAAGGGCAGAGGAGGAAGGAGAACTAATGCTAAGGATATCTGAAAAGGCCCTATGGAAACCTACTATTTTATCATATATACACATATATACATATACACATATATGTATTCCATGAAATATATACATGTATACATATATTCCATATGAAAATGAAAATTTAATTGGAGCAACCCTACAAAGAGGATCATACTCATTCTAGAAGCCATAGATCAACAAATAAAAAGCACAGTGCCATGTGTTGGTTACCTATCCAAGAGCTGGTGGTAAGAGGTGTCCCAGAGGCCTCCCCGCCCCCCTGGCAAAAAAAAACAAAACCCAACAACACGAGCTATTGTTCCTGTTTGCCCCAGGACTTGATGGTAAGCCCTACTGATGAAGACCCCACATGCACTAGTCACAGGACACACAGACACCAGGTTGGCACTGACAGGAAGCTTCCTCCTTGCTGACTAGCTCTCACTGTACTGGAAGGTGCTGCCAGGACCATG
The DNA here is from genome assembly GCA_026225945.1 of Cricetomys ansorgei. Taxonomy (NCBI): domain Eukaryota; kingdom Metazoa; phylum Chordata; class Mammalia; order Rodentia; family Nesomyidae; genus Cricetomys; species Cricetomys ansorgei. The sequence continues at coordinate 2,441,538 of JAMJFZ010000882.1, read as the reverse complement.
GTGGGGAAAGATCAACAGTCTTACCCAGGTATGAATCCTGAGAGTTGCAGTAATGGCCAGAGTGGCGAGAGATGACTATAGGTGCAACGAAGTCATAAATGCTATAAATTATGAGGGTAACCAACTGCTTTTTGATGGGATTTAAGGCCCATTACACACATGTCTGATGATGTAAATTTGGGCAAGAACCCATGGTTGGGAGTTCACAGGCCTTAGGGATGAATATGTTACTATTATTTTGTTAAATGGACACAGTATCGAAATGCCCTAAATTCATGCCTTCTGACCTGTAGATTAGCACAGCTCTCAGGCCTGAGAGTTTCTTTTTGTGGTGACTCCCACGACTGGTCAAAGTGTAAAGAACAAGTGAGGTGCTCAGACACAAATGAGACCTCATATCACAGCAACCAACCCCCCCGCCCCCAGTCCAAGGCTCAGGCGCCACAACAGAAGAGGGATATTAAGAGCTAGAGTCAGAGACTGGGCCAAACAGTCTCCCAGACATGCCGGGACCACCTCCTTTACAGAATCACAGCCATCGTGGCTGATGGGATACAATCAACCCAGTCAACAAACATGCTAACACGGAATAGAAAGGATCTGTGAGTCCCACTCCTGAGGAACTACAGGCAGCTGGTGGCTTCTAAAGAGGGAGAGTCAGCTCTAAGGGTGTGGCTCTTATTAGGCTGACCATGCATCACTGGACCACTCCACATTCAGAAGTAAATGGAAGCACAAATTGTATTTGATGGCTTATTATTTTGGGGAGGGTGGATGGGTGTGGATCTGGAAGGAGTTAAATGGAGGGATTGGGAATAAAAGATCACAATACATTGTATAAAACTCAATAAAAAATATTTACTTTTTAAAAGCCAAGCATCCCACTGTTGTTTTAATTTCTATTTATTAAGCTTTACAATTGTTAGCTAACTTCAAACTTCCCAACTTATCCTTTCCTAATTTCCAACAGATCAGTTTTCATTACTATTTCATTAAGTTTTATTATTTTACAGTTACTGACCTCCAAACTGTTGTGGAATTAGTTCATTCAATGATATTTACTTAGCACCAATTATGTCTCATTAAGTCTACTATGAGATTCCAACAGGAACAGAAAGAAAGGTTAATTAAAGAGAGGAGATGAGGGTGTGGCTGGGAAAGGAGAAGCAGTATCAGTGGCTGAAGCTGCAGACGCTGGAGCGGATACATATCTCATAGGTAGTTTCCTAGTCAGTGTTTCAGAAAAGCTCTCCAGTCATAGAACACTATCATTTTTATACAATTTATCATTTCTTCTGTTTTCTAGCTTTTTGCCATATTTAAAATATATGTCTGACTCAACTAGAATTAGTTTTTGCAATGAAAAGCAAGTCACTCAATCCTAAAAAATTACCTATTCATTGAAAAATTATCATTTCTGCAGTAACTTGAAAAACCAAGGTGCATGTATTCTGGACCCTTTATAGAGTCTGGCCCTGTATCACACTCTTCTAACCATTTCAGCCTGATAATACTGAAGTATATAATAAGGTTCAGCAAGCCCTCTGTCCCCCACCAACCCAGGCTATTATCATTTATTTTCCATATTTAATCTTTAGAGTAATCTGTCAGAATCACTTGAGATTTTACTCAGGAAGGCAATTTACTTACAGCCTTGTTCCAAGCTTGGTCTTTCCAGAGGTATTGATCAACATCTCACCACAGACAGCAGTTTAAGCTACTGAACTAGCTTCATTCTTAGTTGTTATGTTTGGGTGGGGTGGGGCATTTTTAAAACTATAAATGATAATTTCACCATATGTTTTTGGGCAGAAAACTAAAAGATTGTGTTTCTTCTCTATTCTATTACAAAACATCAGATTTCTTAATATGGAACTATTCTTCAATCCTTAGAATTAATTCCCTTTACTCATGGTATATTACCTTTCAAACAATATTTTTAAAACTGTAATCACAATTTTAAAAACAATGCAATGTCTGTTTTTTCAATTGGAATATTCTACCTTTGTAAGATAAAATAGTAAGTCTTTCTCTTTATGCTCTGCAGTATTTTAAACTGATTAGGATCAGGCATTCTATGAAGTGTTAGAGTTCACATATGACTGCAGACTGAACTCACATGTGCCTGGGCCTGGTTATTTTAAATAAGTGGGGTTTTTATTTTTAAGCTATTTAATCATTTCCTGCAGAATCATTTATGATTTCCAATGTTTGTTCTTTAATAACTCAGCATCATTCGAGATAGTCTCATAATTTCTTTTCTAGTATAATTTTGTCCAAATACTAATTACACATATTAGTGGGCAGGTTCAATCTTCTTCCAGTGGCTGGTTACCTGACCACAAGGAACACATGAAATTCCTCTTAGGATATAGATTCTTAGATCCCTTCCATTAGATATCAAACTCTCCTGGGAAACCAACGGAGGCAGTGTGATTGATATGCCACTAACAGAAAAACCTCTAAGCTTTATTTTGTTTAACACTTTTAACATTGGAAAATTTACATGATCATGGGGAAATAATAAAAGCTAAGAAATTCAAAGCTTCTACAATCCCCATCAGAACTGACCATTCTTGTCATAAATTCTTCCAGTTTTTCTACATGTACATAAACGCACATATAATACACATATGGTCACAGTGTGTGTCTTTATCATCCATAACCCAAAGGCCTTTTTACGTCAGTACATTGGTTTCTGTGATGGTTAATGTTTATTGCCAATGTGGTGAGATCTAGAATCATTGAAGAGACAAGCCTCTGGGTCTGTCTTTGAGAATTCTCTAGGTTAGGCTAAGTGAAGTAGAAAGGTCCACCCCAAATTTAGGCAGTACCACTCTATAAGCTGGAGGCCCAGACTGAATAAAAAGGAAAAAGCCAGCTGAGTACAGGCTAGCAAGATGGCTCAATGGACAAAGACATGGGTGGAAACAGAGAACTAACTTCTGCAGGCTGTCCTCTGACCTTCACATACATGCTTTAGCACATGCACACACATACACAATTAAATGTAATTTAAAATCACACACACACATAACAGCTGAATACTAGTACTAAAATTTAGATTGACTACAATATCCTTCTAAGCAGCACAGAGTACTGGTTGTGTGGTCTGAGAGAAGAGAGGGAAGCTGGTTCAAAAAAGGACCACCAAGACAACCCAGCCAATAGAGCCATTTGTTGGCAAGCCTGATGATCTATGTTCAATTCCCAGGACCCCCACAAGTTATCCTCTGGCCTCTCCATGCTGTGGCATGTGTGCATGCACACACAGACACCAAATAAATCAACATAAAAGAAAAGTATCGATCCTAAGGCAGTCTGTGGTGACTTCTCTTATAAATGCTCTATTCTACATTGTTCACAAAAAAGTCACTAGTATTGGGGGCAGGGAAAAGATAATAAAAGTGTAGCTCACTTGAGTAAGCTAAGTAAGATGAGTTTGAGAGAGAATTTTACTTTCATCACCTGCAGTCCTTGAGCAAGTTATGTGACATTACTATGTGTCAGTGTGTGCAAATGTAAACTAAGGAAGAGAATACAGTGAGATTATACTCAATAGTATTTTACATGTAAATATCATTTCTCATGTACTACCCTGGCCATAGTACACTTTACACAACTGATACTTCAAAGCCTCATTCTTGAAAACTACATTTTCCCTAGAGCTCACAGGTTTGCTCACGAACCAGCATGTAGTTTATTATCACTATGTGTATGTGTACGCAGGGACTGAACTCAGGGCTTTGTGTATGCAAAGCACATGCTCCATCACCAAGCTCTACCCCCACCTGGATTCTACTATCCGTTTTGGTGGGAAGCCTTTTGAAATATACTTCCATTACCGTCTAAATACTGTGAACTTGTGGCTTAGGCAACACAACTGAGTCCACTGTGATATAACAGTCAGATATTAAAGACCTTTAAGAAAAAGTGACATGTCTTTTTCTCTCACATAATGGAAAACCTCTGTTCAGAGTTTGTTTGCTTTGTTCTTTGTATGGATTGGAGACTTGTTGCCAAGTCTTCATTTTTTTTTTTCCTCTATCAGCAGTATCTAGTTGTCATCCTCTGCTCTGTATGTCCTGAGATTTTGTTTTTATTATTGCATAAAACAAGAATTGTTCATGCCGGGGTGGTGGTGGCGCGCACCTTTAACCCCAGCACCCAGGATTCAGCAGGTGGATCTCTGCGAGCTCGAGGCCAGCCTGGTCTATGGAGTGAATTCCAGGACAGCCAGAGAAACCAAAAAACCAACCAACCAACCAACCAACCAACCAACCAACCAAGAACAGTTCTTTAATAACAACCCCCCAAATTGCTCCCTGAGCAGAGCATGGGAGCAGTGTTTCTATTCCCATGCATGCAATCGCATGATGGGAGGGACTAACATGCCTTGAGCACACACAACGCTATGCTAGTGCTGAACAGTCTAGAGTTTCTATCCAGTCCTTAAACACAATCAAGTAATGGGTCTGGAGAGATGGCTTAGCAGTGAAGAGCACTGGCTGCTCTTCAGTAGATCCCAGGTTTGATTCTCAGCACTTACAAGGTGGCTCACTGCCTATAGCTCCAGTTTCAGAGGATCTGATATCCTCTCCTGGCCTCCTTGAGCACCCGGCATGTATGCGATAAACAGGCATACATGCAGGCAAAACACCCTAACAAAAAGTAAACACGCCAGAATGAAATGCATAAGATAACTACACAAAGAAGGAAGAGCATCATGACCAACCTGCCTAAGGCTGGGGGGCCCAACCGAGGGGACAGCATAATTCAGATTCATGCCTTCCTTCCACCACTCCACGGCATACTACATGTTGACAGCAGGAGAGTAGTCACGTACAGGAAGCGCTATTCCTATACTCAGAATGAAAGAGTGAGGGGAACAGCGAGGACAGATGAGTTGCTTAGGGAGTAGTTCTTATTTGAGGTAAGAAAAGAACCAAGAGAAAACAGACACCCAATTTCATGTATGGGTTTAATTCTGTGAGCTGAATCACTGAGCACCAAAACTCAAAACCAAATGAGAAATACATGGAAACTCTCCATAGTGCTGAGATAGGATCACCTAGGAAACTGCTAATCTCTCCAAAATAAAATTGTATGAAAAAGCTAACATGATAAAACACAGCAGAGGGCTGGAGACGGAGCTTATTTGGCAGAATCTTGCTTAGCATGCATAAAGCTCTGCGTTTTAGCTCCATCATTACAGCATCCAGGTGTTTCATGCAGGTTTGTAAGCCCTCTACTTGGGAGGCAGAGGCAGGAAGACCAGAAGTTCAAGATCACTTTTGGATACAAAACCACTTGAGACTCTGCCTCAAAACAAACACAGTAGAAACAGATCTTCCCTTTCTAAGTATTATCAGGTCTAAAAGTGAGGAGGTCAGGGGTGGTCATATACTATCCTGGAACTTTAAACCCAGAACTCTAGGTTTAGGTGGGAGGGTTGCGATTTCAAGGTCTACCAGAATGCATAGTCAATGTCTGGTGCCAACACGCTAGACTCCCTATCTCAGAGCGGTACTGAGAACACGATGTCTATGGCAACAGGGAAGTAACAGACTAGTGAAACTGGCAAAGTGAGCAAAGTAATGTATTGCTGAGTCCAGGTATTTAGAGAACAGCAGCTATTCAAGAATTTTTGCTCTATAATGCTATCTTTGTGGTTTGTGCATGCGTGTGTGCGTGCCTGTGTGTGCATGAGTTCCCGCATTCATGTGCACATACACCACATAGACACACACGCATATACATAATTAAAAATAACAAAAATAAATCTTAAAGAACCACTTATGTCTGGGCTGCTGTTTCCATTCTGAAATGCTAATGCAGACTCAAAAACAAAGCACATGAACCACTCTTTGCATATTTAATTTCAGATAGTAGTCTACAAATAATACTGAAAAATAGAAATAAATGGCAAAAACACAACAATGTATTTCATAGCCTCTAGCAGACAGGGAAGAATAGAGTGTGAAAGTTTTGTATAAGATAATCATGTATATAAGATAAACATATGTACACATTATTTATTAAATTTATAGAACTGTCCTAGAGAATTTCAACTGCCTAATAATCTAGATTCTCAGAAAAAAGTAATCAGGCTGTTGATGAATCACTGTATATAAACTTTACATAAGACCTTGTCATCTGATGTCATCAATGAGTTATCAAATATTAGCTTTAGAATAAGATCTTATCTGGCAAGACAACTCAATACTGAGATGACTGACAAGGACAGAATGGTTGGTTCTGAAGGTTCTGAAGTTCGCACCTTCTGCTGGTGCACTGGTGTGACTTCTAACAGCGCTCTTTACTGTTTCTTCAGCAAACCAGGACTGCCCCTGCAGGGAGCCTTTGCACTTGCTGCATGATCTCCCTCAGGCCCTTCCTACTTGCTCCTGTCACACAAGTCTCAGCTCAACATCATGACCTCGGGGCCACACTACTGTTAAGTCACTGTCCAAATAATGAGATTCCAGAGAACAGGCATGGCCTCTTGCATTCCCAGCACCCACAGTTCCCAAAGGGTCAATCTGTCTTTGTCAGCGGGGAGAGTGACTGATGAGTAGAGATCAACTCTGTGGTAGCCTCTCCCCTGCAGACTGCCAAATCAAGTCCTGAAGTATAGTGTCAAATAGTTTTATATCTTAAAGGACAAACTTCTAAGAGTATGTTCAAGCTCTCATACTAGAGTCCTACGCCCCACCCCAATTTTATCTTGGTCAATCATTGCTACCTCTGTAATTTCACTTTTCTCCCTCACAAGATAATATTCTAACCTGATCTGCTTATTAATCTTCCCATCATTATCCACCATCAAGATTCTTCTCTTTCCTGTAACTTTTTAAAAATTAAGCTTATTTTAATTGCACTTCTGAGACAGGGTCTCAGCCAGGCTGGCCTTAAACTCTGGTCATAGCTTCCTGAGTGATGAAATTATAGGTAACGGAAATCACTGGTTTATTTATTTGTAGCTAATATTAAAAAAAAGGAAGGCAGGAAGGAAGAAAAAGAACCACCATAAAGTATATATATATTAATGAGGGAACAGGGTGTAAGCATTAGATGTGACATTAACAAATGTAAGCATTAGATACTGTTTAAGTCTAGCTAAATGTTTTTAGTCTCCACAAATGATTGTCATTTCTTTGTGGTGAAAACGTTCAAAACCCATTTCTTCTAGCTTTTTGGAAAATGCAGTACATTAAAGTTCTCCATGGTTACTCTAAGTACAAAAGCACAAAAGAAAGTCTCATTTCTAACTAACTTAAACCCCTTCGATCAATTCCCCTTTCCTGACCTTCACGTTTTCCCAATCTCCAGAAACTAGTATTCTGCCCTCAACTTCTGTACACACCTCTTTAGAACTGGCATGTGAGTGAAATCATGGAGTACTTATCTTTCCTTGTGTAGTGATTTTCAGTTCCATTCATGCTGTAATGAGAGGACTTCGTTCTTTTAAATGGTGCAGAGTAGTGTACTGCATATAGAAACTGCTTTTATTCCTATCCATTATCAGTTGATGGACACTTCAGCTCTTTCCATTTCCTAGCTATTATGAATAGTGTTGTAACAAGCATGGGGGTGCAGAGGTCTCTTAGAAATACTTACTTCAATTCTTTATATATCCAGTAGTGGGGTTGCTGTGTGTGTGTGTGTGTATGTGAGCAAGCTGAGTAGGTTAGGTTGCTGGCCAGGTTAGGCTCCAGGGATCTGTCTCCATCTCCCCAGCACTGGGATTCTAAGAGCTTGCCACTACACCCAGCTTCCTCTCCGCCTCCCAAGGATCAAACCCAGGTCCTTATGATTGTGTGGCAAACACCCTGACCCCTCCCCCTTTTTCGGATGGGTTTTGCTATATATCCCAAATGGCTTTGATCGCACCACGCAACCCAGGCTGGCCTCAAACTTGCCTCAATCCTCCTTCCTCAACTTGGCTGCTAGGATCACAGGCTCAAGCTACCAGACCCAGCTTATTTGTTTCTAAGAGTTCTCTATCCTGTTCTCTATCATGTACTAACTTACATTTGCACCAACAGTATGAAAGCCTCCCTTTTGTCATGCCCTTGCCATCACATGTAGAAAACCTAGAACCTTATGATGCTCATTTACCAAAAAAAAAAAAAAAAAAAAAAAAAAAAATCAAACCCAAGTGAATTAAAGACTTAAATGTAAGAACAGAAGCAATGAAACTACTAGAAGAAAATGTGAAAATATGTCAGGACATTGGAATAGGCAAGTAGTTTTTGGAGGGTACCCACGATAGATGGAACAAAAGCAAAAATAGACACATGAAGCCATGTTAAACTAAGGAGCTTCTGCGAAACAATGAAACCATCAACAGTGAAGAGACAACTTTCAGAATGGGAAAAATGTGAACATCCGGAATATATGAAGAGTTCTAAATTTTAGAGTCTAAAAATTTAATGGGCAAAAATCAACCTGAAAGTTGGCAATAGACCTGGAGAGATATTTCTCAAAGGAAGATATCCAAGTGACTGACAGACCAACAGATACGACCAACATCCAGTAATACAATCTGCTAATCTAATGCTATGCCCAAATGATCTTTCCTTCTTTGTACTAGAACTCCAACCTCTTCCATCTGAATCACCTGAGTTAGCAATATAATTATATGAACACTGCTCCCCACCCACCACACACACTTCCTTCTGGCCTCCCTCATTCCACTCCTCTGGTGCAGACACTGTGACACTGTGGCTTGGTCACACTGGAATGCAAAGTAAGTTTTGACACATGGTTATATGTGCTGAGGGGAGTCATTTGCTGTGGTGTCCACACCCACATTATATGTCAAATTCACTAAAAGTTAAGCACTTTATGAAAACAAGTGATATTTGCTCTGTCCAAAGTGGTTTGGATTACACATGATGTGCGAGCATTTTTTTTTTATCTTGTTACTGTTAGACAGAGGCTGGCCTCAAATTCATAGAGACCCACCTGCCTCTATCTCTCAAATACTGGGATTGAAGGCGTGTGCCACCACACCAGCCCGTGAACACTTGTATGTGTGCTCTTTAGCACTGCAGTACACTACTGTAAAGGGAACAAGTCCGGAAAAATGAATCAAGGGCAAAACAGAAATACCATCACCCACTCATTCTCAAGTGTCTTCCTTTTTCCTGCTATAAACAGTTATGTTTAGCTTTGAGGACACACTAACCCCTAATATTCTCGGTTTTTTGTTTTGTTTTGTTTTTTTAAATCATACCAGCACAGGCCCAGGGTGGGGATGATGGCTCAGTAGTTAAAAATGCTTGCTGGCTGCTCTTCCAGAGGTCCCGAGTCAGTTCCTAGCACCCACATCTGGGTGTTCATGGTCCTGTAACTCCAGCTCCAGGGGAGCGGAGGCCTCCTATGCACATGTGATACACACACACGGAAGCAGATGGCTTTCTACATATGTGATGTACACCTATACAGACATACATACAATGAAAACTAGAAATAAATCTTTTAAAAAACCTTTGAATTTATCACAATCTGGTAAACAGCACATAAGCCACATCATTCACCGATATGTTCATGCTTGTATCCCTAAGTGACTTTCACTACCCCTTGGCGACCAACTTCATTGTCATACAGCTGCTAAAATCTAGTCTAGTGCAAACACAACTGCGCCAACCCTCCTGAAATCATGCCAGTTGCACTAGAGCAAACACATCTCACTTCTATCACATATCGTATTTGAAACCTTTAGTTACGTAATGCTCTGCTGACACAATTCAAGTGATACTTTAAATTTCCAACTTCAGGTGAAGACTATGTTGCTTCTGTGCTTTCTCCTGCTCTGAGTTTCTTTGTACATATGAACCTTAAGCAGGCATTCTCTTGGTATGTGCTCTATTGCTCTCCATCTTTCTCTTAAACCCTTCTCTACCATTTCATTTTACTTTCCAATCACACTCCTCCCTCACCAAGGACAAATTCTCCAGTGTTCCAAAGAACAACTTGGGTAAAACAAATCATATGTTGTGATGTTGATACGTACCATTGTGTAGACCACCTCATACACGAAACAAAAATGTGTAAAATTTGTCAGAAAAATTACTACAGCTTGATAGTAACACATCAGATATTTCTTGCTATATGTCAGACAATTAAAATATAGAAATGAGAACGCATACAAAAGCATAAGTAAATACATATATTAATCAGCTCAATCTAGCATTACTCAGCACGTAAGACATTATGAAATGACATGGATATGATAGACATATATTCACCTGTCAACCTGAAAATAAACAATTAAGATCAACAATAACAACAACAAAAGTACCAAGTGAGTGTTGATTTCTTTTTATAAAAGCAGTTGTGTAGAAATGGGGCGGCATTTATCCCTCAACGCCAACAAAAGCTACAAGTGTTTAGTTAACAAAAAAGAGGCCAAGAATTTGAGAGAGAGCTGGGGTGAGGGAGCTTGGGGGGGGGGGCGTTGGTAGGAGAAGACGGAAGAGGCAAATGATGTAATTAATTCTGGTTAAAAATAAAATAAAATTAAAAACCACAAGTGTCTTCTATAACTTTTCAGCTGAGAGTTTTCAAATACATTATATTCTTTATTCTCTACTGGTATTGCAATAGAAATTCACCAAAGAACTCAGCTTTGCATTACTGCTAGGGGCCCTAGAAGCACCTTTCTGTCGGGGAAGTTTATTATTTTTAGTTATGTTTAAAATGTTTTCATGCACCCTAGGTGAGGGGCTACCCTAGGTCTTGGCATTTTGAATTGTCTGTAGGTGTTGGGTTTATGTGGGGGATGTTAATTGGTAACGATCTGCATGTGGCATCAGGAGAGCACCTATGGAAAACACCTGAGCTGAGAGCTCGGGGTTCCGCTGTTGATTGAGTATGGGCTGGCTAGGATGGTGGTCCACTCTGCTACGGTCTGGCAGAGTTTACAGCAATGACTATGCCTCCATGTTGTCCCTGGTGACCTACCCAGTAGACATACAACTACATCTTCTGTTTGGAATGTAGATTTTCCTCTACCTGCTAAGAAGAGGAACCATACATAATGTGTTGGTTGAGTCAATCAACAGGAACCAGAAAGAACTGAGGTAACCTACTAAACATTAAAGTTTATGGATGGCATAGGTAATTAACAGATTCCTTTTAGTGATACCTGACTTCTTTTTAGCTATAAATTTTACTTGCTCTAGACAATAAGCACTCATAAGCAGTCAACCCTGCTAAGAGTGGTGCATATAGACTAATAAGTAGTTTACTGGTTATAATTTATATCACACTCACAGGTTATCTAAGCAAATAAAACACTTATGAAAGCTTCAGACGCTAGGATTATAATGTGAAAAATTGAGATTACCTTTCAAGTTTATTGGTAGTTCAATCCAAGTCTCTAGTTCCCAATTAAAATAATTTTTTGCATTAGCTACATTAAGGAAACAGGCTCCCAGTCCCCCACCCAAAGTCTTAAAAACATAAAAATAAAATACATGTTAAGAGGAGAAAAAAAAACCACAAAAATAAAAATAATTAGAAAACTACTATAAACCATCAAACCAAGCCTGAAACAGTCTATGTCTTTGGAATATGCTATGGCTTATGAAAACAGTACAGTAAGAAAAATCCAGTGAGTAGCCTACATACATAGGGTGGCCAGAAAATTTATATCCAAACTTGTACATTTAAAAGAGTGAAAAGGGGCACTGAATTTAATTATGCCAGAAGACAAGAGACGTAAGCCAAGGCTGTCTACACATACGAGATCTACATCTGCCCTTCCAAACCTCCCAAGACAAATGATCCACTGAACTGACAGTGCATACTGCAACACAAAAAGCCAAAACTGCTAACGGCTTAATTAAAAAGCAGTATTTTGGGGGGAAACTTATTAGTTTTCAAACCTGATTTACATAGAAGCCTACCTACAGAGAACCACAAAATTTCCTTATCAAAAACTTAAATAATAGTTTAGAGTAAACATTTCAACTGGGTTAGGCATAATTCTAAGCATGTATAGCTCATTTAATCTTTGTCCTAGCCCACAAAAGCAAGGACTCTTGTGGCTATTTCACAGAAAGGAAACAGAAGCACAGAGAGGTCAAGTACGTCAGCCAATGGTGAAGCTGGGGACTACACGATGTTCACAGTACAGTACAAAGTGACTATTGCTCCTCTAGGGGTAGAACCAGGCCCATTGTTTTTCACAAACACAGAGAAGAGAATGGCGCTATCAGTAAACAAGCAGAACCAGGTCAAGCAGTCAGCCCCAACGATATTTCTGGTCTATACTCATTACCAGTGGCCAGCAGCAAACACAGACTTGGAAAATGTACTTACTTGCAATAAAGGGAAAGCCACTCAACTCAGTGTTAGGGTAACACACTAACAGCCTGTGCTAGAGGCTATTTTAGGGTTTGGATGATGACCAAAAAGAGATGGTGGTTCTAAGAATAACTACCATTAACCATGTTATAGAATGGGCACATTCCAAGCTCAGTGACATATTGACTGCTGGAGAACAACTGAGCCTCTAATTTGCTCAAGGACATACGGGGGCAGAACTCAGAGGGAAGCCCCGTGCTTCACTACTAAGATCTGATCCAGAGCAAATGTTTTTTGAATGCAAATTTCACACAAAATCTACGATTACACCAAAGACTACACTGAAAACACTTGTCTTTAAAGACCTACTTCTGTCAAAGTATCAGACACAAACGGAATGAAGAAGTTAAATTCACCGAGAGATTTATGTGAAAATAAGTTACTTTCTAAGCTCTGCCCTGAACACAAAGCACTAAAGGAACAACCCCCTTTTGTGAAACTCAAGTGTAAACATTTGTATTTTCTAACTGCCTTGCCATTTTTGCATTAAATATTTTATTGAAAAACTTTCTGTTTTTTTTTTTTTTTAAATTTTGTACTAGGGCCAATTTTCTTCCACATTGAAGATCAATTTTGTTATGCTGGGGGAGGCAGCAAAGAATAGCTTGGCTTAACACACTTGTTTTATAACTTACCCATTAGAAACATAATTAACTCAGCAGAATAAAATATACTACTTGTTCTTAAAAAAACAGATAACTGGGAAAGTAAAGTATAATGTACTTTAAAGTATAAACTAGAGAAGTATAATGATGCGACTACTGTGAGTCTGTGATCCTTAGTGTGTGTGCACACCAACTGCTCCTTGGTATTTCACTCCATCAGAAAGTGCTCTATAGCACACATAGCTTCAGGGTGGCCTCAACTTCAGTCCCCTCAATGGACAGGCGTTTGCTAGTGACCTTCTTTGGAGTCAGTGTAATTGTACTATGTAATTTCAGGCTAACGGTAGCTCACAGTAGCTTTATTAAAGATCTTCTTATTCTTATTGTTCTTGCCTGCTGTTAGGTTCACAGTATACTTGATGTGTCAGTCACAGTATGATGAAGCTAAACTGTTACTTAGCTTCTGCCACATGCACATTTACAAACATCCAACTCATTATAAGAATAAATAAGCAAAGCCTCAAGAGTTCCCCAAACCTTATCTTCCCTCCAGGGGAACAATAACAGTAAAGCAAACACCTATATAGTGCTAGTCCAAGTACCAGGCACTGGGCCAGGTATTTTACAAAAATTAATTTGCCTCGAATAACCCCGAGGCAGGTACCATATTATTCCCAGTATATGGATGAGAAAACTAATGCACAGAGAAAAGCTCCGAGCACTTTGATGTTGTTTAATGAACTCCAGAGTTAAACAGCAATTTTACAATTCTATCAAAAGCCATATGAATAAAAAATAACAAAAATGATCATGTGATGGTGAAAAAAAAATCTATTACTTATGAAATAGAGTGCTAGTGCTTATTAAGGCAATCCTTAAAATGATTCCAAAACTCAAAACAATAGAGTATGATCCTGTTTAAGCCCAGCATGGATATCAGCAGAAGACCACAAGGCAAGGGGTCGTCTCTGTATAACTCCAAGGCATGGCACTGTAATGTATGTCAGTGTTCCCCACTGACGTCTCCTTCACAATTCTGCCATGCCCAAGGACCACCTGTGCATCACTTAATATCTACGCTCTTCAAATCAAGAAAGGAATTTTGTATCACAATACAAGTAGGAAACAAGTCTCAATGGAAATAAATAGAAAATAAAAGCAATAAAATCAATGAAACAAAGCTGCCATTTAACTTCAGCCAATGCCATTGTCTGCTAAAAGTGCTTGTAGCCATAGCAAGACTCCCTGGTCTTACGGTAACCAGCATCTGAAGAGTGCCTGCTTGCTAGCACCAAGCTGAATATTCCTCTAATAATGAGATGTGAGAAACAAGAAGGGAAAGCTTTCTAACTGTGCTTTCTTATCTCGCTGGGTACACATCCCACACTTGGGAAACAAAACATAAGCTGGCTCTGCTGCCTCCCTTCTGGCTCCAGTACACAGCCGGGTCTAAAGCACTGTATTCCCAACATCTTAGAGACTGTTCTAACACAAAGAGATAAGCCAGTTATTACACCCAGGAGTGCGTCAGGAACACCGCAACAGAATGTTCTCTTTGGTACTTGCACAAATATTCAAAAGTTCAAAGAAGTTCTTATCTGCTGAAAACAATATACAAAGACATGTTAGGACATACAACTGTAATTTTATGCATCACGGAGTCTACAGTCCCGAGTGTAACTACTGCCATCGGGGAGCTGGATTAGATCCCAGTTCATGTTGATCATGTAGCCTCTCAAAGTTCCAGATTTCTCGGCAGAAAAGTGGAAATACTTACTTTTAAATTTGAAGTTACAGATATGTCAATTAGCTCAACATCTGCCCCATAGTAAGTACTATGCAGTAAGTATCTGCTATTTTAAGAACTAAATAGAGGTGTATATTGGAAAAAAAAACCCAAAACAAAACACTGTTTTAAAGCAATCTGGTCTGGACCTTCAAGAAAGGGCATGCTTTGGTAAGTAGAAACACCTGAGGCAATTCAAACAGCGAATGCCAATAGAGCAGGATAAGGACTGTAGGAGAGGCCAGGCAGAAACCAGGGCAAGTTAGGGAGACTGCTAACTGCAGGCTCATCTTCAGGTCTGAAGAGTACCAGTGCCTCTGACTCACTCTCTCATTCTGCAACATTACAGAAGAGTTCCTTGGGATTCAGGCAGCAGTGTAACAACAGATGGTCAGAGCGGGGAAATACAATGGCAAGAAAGCACAGTACTCAACGATTAAGAGCATGCACTGCCCTTGTAGGGGACCTGGACCTGAGTTCAGTTCCCCACATCCACCTCCATCAGCTCCCGTAACTCCAGACCCAGCGACCCAACACATCTGGCCTCTGCAGGTCCCTGTGCCTATGGAGACATACCCACACAGGCACACACATATATGCATATTAAAAGTAACAATAACAAATCTACTACAAAGGCTTACCAACTTCACTTCTGTTTCTGCAGATTCACAGAATGATTCTGACATGGCCCAAGTTACCATGGCCTAGGCTAGGAACTATGCTACGATGAGGTGACACTGTGAAGGCACCTCACCCATAGATTCGTTTGTGGCTCCACGTGTACTCAGGCACTCAGAAACTCTCCACAGTTATGTTTCATTTTATGAACAAAAGTACATGCTGCAATATTGGGATACCCAGCTTCTACCACAGCTAATTCTTATAACTGTCAATAAATTCCTAGTTTTGTTTTTCTTAAAATTTCTCAGTCCTCTATTGCACTTAAAAAAAAAAAAAAGTTCTCAAAGGGAGAAGGAGGAACTGGCAAACTGGCAACGCATCAGCAAAGTCAGAGCTCAGAATTCTGGGCTATTTGTTCCTGTTCTTGCTGCCTCTCTCCTCATGCCCAGAATGTTGATTGGGGTGGGGAAGAGGCACCCACAGTGCTAGGCAGCTGGCCAGCCAAGTGCAACTTCACCACCCACACTTTCTACTTCCCTGCCTGAAGAGGCAGGCCTTACTCCCCCACCTAGTCACATCTGGGAGTGGACTACAACAGCAGGTTGGAGCAACTGGCCCTAAAGAGTTGCCTGTGCTTTCTAAACATCCACCATGCATTTCTGCTACTCTCATGTGACACCATGAGATCATTAAAAAAAAGAAATCTGAGTTTTAGATGTGTGTAAGCCTGTAATCCTACCACTTAAAAGGCTAAGGCAGGAGGATTGTGAATTTGAGACCACTTGGGACATAAAAGTGGGAGGGAGGGAAGGCAGGATAAGGAAGAAAAGCAAGAAGGAAGGAAGGAAGGGAGGGAGGAAGGGAGGGAGGGAGGGAGGGAGGGAGTGGTGGATGAGTGATCAAGCAAGGATGTGAGGAAAAGGATGGAAGGATGGGGAAATGGAGGAAGGGAGAAAAAAGGCAGGAGAGAGGAAGAAAGAAATCTGAATTTTATTCACAAGCTTCTAATATCATAAGCTCTGGATATACTGGAGATGGAGCAAGCAATGGATAAACTCCAAATGGTACCAAATTGTACTGGCTAGTTTGATGTTAACTTGACACAAGCTAGAGTCATCCAAGAGGAGGGAGCCTCTGTGGAGAAAATGCCTCCATATGATTAGGCTGTGCACAAGCTTGAGGGGCATTTTCTTAATTAGTGATGGATTGGGGAGGGCCCAGGGCCCAATCCATTGTGGATGGTGCCATCCCTGGGCTGATGGTCCTGGGTTCTATAAGGAAGCAGGCTAAGCAAGCCATGAGGAGCAAACCAGTAAGCAGCACCCCTCCAGGGCCTCTGCATCAGCTCTTGCCTCCAGGATCCTGCCTTGCATAGGTTCCTGCCCTTATTGCTTTTGGGGATGAACTATTATATGGAACTGTGAGTGAAATAAACCCTTTCCTCCCTAAGTTGCTTTGGTCATGGTGTTTCATTACAGCAATAAAAACCCTAAGACACAAACGCACACAACATCATGCATAGGAGGGAATGAATCTTCAGAGTGACTGTGATGTTGTTCAGGATCTTTAAGGCCTACAAAAGCGAAGGCAATTCATAAAGGATGAAGAATCCTGGAAGTGGAAAGAGGGTGTTTTGTTACAAATGAGACACCAGTCTGATGAAAAGCAACCGATACAAAAAGCAAGCTATGTGAGAAACAGACCACAGACTTGCTGAGTTGGAACACAAAGTCCATGTTAGGAGAAAAATCAGGATTGAGCCGGACATGTGGGGGTGAGCTGTCAGGAACATTTCTTTTTTTTTTAAAGTAGGCAAACAGGCTTGAAGTAGCAGTATTTTAACCCTGAGTTTGTGTGCTCACAGAGCCTAACTAATCACCTAGTGCACTTCCACAGTACCACTTCAAAGTCTGTTCTTACCACACAGCTTGTGAAAATTCTGATCTCACTCTAAATGGAAAATGCCACTGACCTATTCTTTACTTATCTTATACATTTATACAGAAATACTAATGTAAGCTTAATACTAAAGTGGGGCATGACACCTCCCTCTTTCTGTCCCTAGCTACTAAGAGAACTCAGAGCCTAAATATCATTCTATCACTGAACTCTCTCTCCAGACTAGCAATGATACCAGAAAAATAAAAATAAAAATAATAATATGTAGTAGTTCGCTGCTGTGAGGCTCAGCCAAAAAGACAGGGAGGCGTTTTCATACAGGGAAGCCCTGCCAGACCTCAGCAGAGGGAACCACCATCCTGGCAAGTGCCATCCTCCACGGTGGAACCCCGAGCATCTGAGCTCAGGTGTTTTTATACATTCAGAACTCCTCAGGTGCAGATCATAAGCAATCAAACATTCCCCACAGAAATCCAACACCTGCAGACAATACAAAATGTCAAGGCCTATGAAGCCCCTCACCCAACAGTGTATAAAACAATTATTTTATACATAGCTAAAAATAAACTTCCACAACAATAATAATCACAAGAACAATCTTGAGGTAACAGTATCTTAATGTAATGTATTCAGTATGTTCACAATGACTGGTTCAAAAGGCATCTTAACAGCCTCTATAGTATCAGCAAGAATATTGGGTCTAGTTGAAAGAACTACACAATCTGGTCTCAGAGGTTCCATGTAGTTCAAGAGGCAATCATTTACTATCATTTGGAATTTTTAAGGTGGTAGAAGAGTTTAGCTAGGACCTAGCCATATACTGATAAGGAATGAAGATACTAAAAATATAGAAATGCAAACACAAAGGTTGGTGTCAGAAAAGGAGAGTTTTCTGGCTAGGATGATCATGTAAAAGTTCAAGAATTAGACGTTAAATAAACAAGCAAATACAAACATGGTATTTTCTATACAAGTATTAAATTGTTATCTTGAATATCTAACTTCATAGAATACACCACTCTTTGTATCTTGATGATTCAGATTGTTATCCCCCCCGCCACACACACACACACACACACACACACACACACACACACACACACACACACACACACACAGAGTTTCTCTGTTGTAACTCTTGGCTGTCCTATAACTCACTCTGTAGACCAGGCTGGCCTTGAATTCACATAGATCCACCAGCCTCTTGCTCTCCAGTGTTGGAATTAAAGGTGTGCACCTCTGTCTGTCTGGTTTATAATATCTTACTTTAAAAAAAAGAAAGAACAAATTCATCGTGGGAAGGATGTGCTCTAGGCCTCAAGAATATAGTGAGTGATGACAGAGAATTTAAATAAAGTGCCAGTAGGAACTGCTCCAAATGTAAATTACGGAACATTTTTAAAGGAGCAATATACAAGCTGGTTAGAAGTATCTTCCATTCTTCTATCTCTAAAGCACTTGCTACTGAGTTGTGTGACATGAAACAACCTTTCTTAGTTTCTCCTTGTTCCTTCAGAAGCCTCGGGCTATAAGCTAGCTGCCTTGGGCAGATAACATTTTCCCTTCTGTCACTAACAAATGCTAACTATGGCATAAACTGGCATCTATATATTAAGGACGTAAACAGCAAATTATGGAAATTCTGCCAAGTTTCAGTCTTCTTGGAAGCTAAACAAGCTCTCAAAAAGATTCAAACAGAGGCTTGCAAGATGGCTCAGCAGGTAAAGGCACTTGCCTTCAAACCTGATATTCTGAGCTTGATCCCCAGAACCCACACGGTGGAAAGAAACAGACTCCCACAAGCTGTTCTCTGACCTCCACACATACATATACGAACCGTTGCGAACGTGCACACACACATACACAAATAAACGTAAATAAAAAAATTTAAGAAAAGAAACGTAAAGATAAGTAAGCTCCATGTGTACAGCTCACCGCTAGAAGGTATGCTTAGCATTCAGGGTCAGGTATGAGGGGTGTGACAGGGGGACAGTTCAGCAGGCAGTGTAATCCCAGCATGCCTACAACAAGATGGGTCGCTGCAGTTCCCAATTAGTCTGAAATACCACAGTACAGCTGCAGAAACAACAGAGACCCTGTCTCAGCAGGATGGAAAGCAGAAAGCACCCCAGCAGTTTTTCTCTAGCCTCTATACACGCCCGATGGCACATGCACAGCCACACAGATACAAAATAAGTAAGATTTTAAAATATTATCCTTTATATTTACTGAGCAGATGCTGATTAGCTTTGCTTCAGTTAATAAAAATTATGCCTTTTAAAAATCTATTAGAATGCCAAGTATCTCAGTTTTAAATAGTGTCCCTTTATTTAATAAAATCATTAACCGATTTAGCAAATTGCTGACAATAATCAGTGGGATCTAAATAAGCACAGTAAAAGAAACTATTTTAAGATTTATCTACAAGCGCTCCCAAGACATGCCCAAACAAGTCAAGGAAGAAAGGGCCTGTTATAAATTTTTGATTCTCACAGGATTCTCAATAGTATGTAGGAAGGTACTACCAATTACCATTGACATCATCAATATGCTTTACAAATGCCAAATAATTTTTAAAATGACATTTGAAGACCCAGAGGAGTATTTGAAATGCATGGTCAAGGGCAAATATAGGAAGTGAGAAAATAAGCATTACTCATATATATTAGCTATTTGCAAACCGCTAAACCCCTAAGCCCCTGAACACACAGTAGCTGCATTTAGCTGTAGAGTTATCCTTGAAGCTAGGCCTGTCACCAGGTATCAAAATATTCCTGTAGCTTTGTGGTTCTCACGACACAACACCCCCTTTAAACCTTAGTCGGTCTACCAGACAAATACATGCTTCTGATGATCCTCAAGAACTGGTAGATACTGAAAGTCTGTGGACAAATTCCTTGGGGGAATTTGTTCCATCTTAGACCATTAATGGTCCATGTCTTCAGAGAAGACTCTAAATTCCTATTCTCCATATATTTATCCTAATCCCAGAATTTAGAGATAGCTACGAGGATCATCACAAACTCAAAGCCATCCTGGAATAGAGAGCTTCACACTACAGCATAAGTCCATCTCAGAAAAAAGAAAACAACAAACCCTACAGCTGCATCATTCGTTAATTCAACAAGCATTACTACGCCCTGATTATGCCCGTGGACGCAGTGGCACTCCACCTGCAGTGACCCTAACCACAGGAGGAAGTGTCTAGCATAAGTCTGCACCCCTCAGAAACCACGGCCTACCTTGCACATGCTGCCAAGCCACCCACCGCCATGCTTTCAAAGTCCACCTAACCCGGCCGCCTAGATGGCACAAACATGGCATCTCATGCTGTATGTCTAAAGTTCAGCACAGTGTCTTTGTCTTTAAAAAACAAACATCTCCTCCAACGTCATTTCAATTTGTTAGTGTCGCTGTTCTGACAGCTCTGTGGGCTCATCACCTCAGAATCATCCTTTATTGGGGTCTTTGGTCTTTATTTGGGTACATTTCACTTTGGGAAAACAAAACTCTCAACTTAATTGCAAAGTAAGAGGGGAGAATAAAAGGATTATTGGCAGGATCCAAGACTGGGAGCAGCACTCTGTTCAAGTAAAACATAAGCAACAAAAGGTGTTATGCCACTTTGAAAAACCAGGAAAAATGTTTTCTATTATTAAAGCCAAGATACTACATTTTCTTGCAGAGCTGAGCAAATGAAAGTTATCTGACCATGTTCTAAGAACCAGGCACCATGCTTACTACTTATACACACTTTCAGCTGGCATTCATTACCATTCTTCAGAACTGGGATTAACAGGAAATAGTTTCAGCAGGTTAAGTTATCAGATCAGGGTGAGAAGTTAATAAGCACCAAGCAAAGATTCAAATCTGAAGCTGTCACATTCCAAAGTCTAAGCTATTTTGACTAAGCTCAATGCTTGCTGACATGGAAAATTACAAAGGTGTTTAAATGTTTTTCTTTGGGATATAATGTAGTACTCTAGAAGAAACACTCACTCTAGATCAACTACCAATAAAGTAACACAGCAATATGCACTCAAAACAGTCAAGCCCATGGCCCCCCAAAACACAAATTCAACATAAAACAAAAACAAAACAAAACAAACAAAAACAAAAAACACCTCATCAATGCTTTTAATTTTTAGGCAACAATTTCCCTTTTCAAGGCTACTGATATCTCTACAACTACATTTACTTTTCGCTTTACTCATAGGCAAAAAGAATTAAAAATCACTATTAGATCAGCACTCTTTATACCTAATTTCCATACAAAGGAGCATAATAATTGTGACGCCTGGATCTAAGATCTGGCTACTTATGAAAACTCAAGGAGAATTAAATGAAGATGTCAAATCAGTCCATCTAATATCATGATACAGACTGACAGAGTTTTCAGTCCCCAAGTAATGACGACTATTGCGTTAAGATTATAATTTGTCAGACATGACAATTTCAAATCCAGAATTCTGGGGTACTGCATTTCTGTAATTTCCCATAAAAATTCTGATACCCAATTAAGTGGATGTAAGTGCAGTACCACCTGTACTGGTTTGAATGTGATGTTCCCTCTAAGCCTCGGGCATTTGAATATTTGGTCTCATTTGGTGGCTGTTTGGGAATGATTAGGAGGCCTGGCCTTGCAGGAGGAAGTGTGTCACTGGGGATGGACTTTGAGGTTTCAAAGGACCCATACCACTCATTTTGAGTTAGTCCTCTCTGCTTCCTGTTTGTGGTTCAAGATATGAACTCTGAGCTGCTGCTCCAGACTCCTGTTGCCTTTGTTCCACCATCATGGATTCTAATCCTCTGGAGCCATAAGCACACATAAACTCTTTTTATAAGTTACCTGTGGTCATGAGGTTTTATCGCAGCAATAGGAAAGTCAGTAACACAGCTCTCGAAGTCCAGAGACAGAAAGTGGTCTAGATTCATTCTATGTCATGTTTTTTAGTCCCTTCTAAGTCTAACAAATGATGTGCTTACACAGTAATTAGCTGGGTATAATGGCACATGCATGTACCTGGTTACTCTAAAGGCTGAGGCAGGAGGATTGTTTGAGCATAGAGGTGGAAATTAATATATACGGAGCACACAGAACAGTCCCTGACACACAGACCAAAATGAATAAACACTAAACAAAAGTACTGCACCACAGCTGTGTCAGACATGGTGCCATATGCCTGTTAACCCAGGATTTGGAAGATGGAGGCAGGAAGATCAGTTCAAGGTGATCCTCAGCTACGTAGTATATTTGGGGCCAGTCTAGGCTATGTGAGACCCATCTTGGAAAAGCAAAAATTAGCAAACAAGCATAGTCAGTTCTAACACTCTTTATGTGACAAGCTACATATAAAGTCTATCTTCAAAACCTAAGTCCCTCACCAAATGTCAGTTTAAATTATGCTGCAGTTTGATAAACAGAATTATATACATAGGACAGTCCTTCACACATGACACTTCCAAAACTGCAAATTCATGATTTATTAAAAAAAAATTAGAGCTTTGAAGTACAACTTTTCACCATAAAATTCAACCATAACATAACATATAGCACTTAAAGAAAATTTACAGTGCTGCGCACCACCACATGACCCAGGTTTAGGGCTTATCATCCCAAAGACGATCCCTTCGAGGCCGCTGCTTCTGCTTTAGGGAATCACCAGTGCCTCTTTCTATGGATCTTTTCCACAAACATTTTTTTCAATAGATATTTTTCAAATATTTCATATAATGCAATACAAGAGGCACTCCTCTCTGCCTGGCTTCTCTCATTTAGCCTGTTTCTAACATTATCTTCGCTGCAGCGTAACTCGTTCCTTTTGGTGGCAGAACACTATTTCACTTTATGGATATATGATATTTTATTTGCCAATTACTAATTGATGGTACTTGGGATTCCTTACTAGGTTTGCTACTATGAATGATGCATTTGTAAATATTCTAACAAAGAATTCTTTGAATATTTTCTCATTTTTCTTGGGTAGATGCGTAAAAGTAAGCTGCTTATTCCTAGGTAAATTTATGTTCGACCTTTAAAAAAAGACCAGTGTTTTCCAAAATGACTATGTGCTGCTTACATTCCCAAGAATAGTATGAAAGCATTCTATTTTCTCCATGGTACCAACACTAAGAATTAGCAGTCTTCAATTATAACCTTTCTAGTGAAGCATTTAATATGTAGTTCCCTAATTATTAATGATGTATTCTAGATGTAAGTCCTTTGCCATATTTTTAATATGCAAATATCTTTCCCAAGTCAGTATCCTTTGTACTTTCTTAAGTAGTCTCTGCAATATTAAATGTTAAGTTTTAACATTTTTTAATAAAATCCAATGTATAAGTTCTTTTCTTTCATGGTTCATATGCTCTTGGTGTCATATCTAAGGCTAACCCAAGGTCATACAGATTTTCTTCTATGTAATCATCTAGAAGTTTCATGGATTCAGATTTTACAATTAAGAACATCATCTGTTTTGAGATAACTTTTGTATAGTGTGTTACTTTTAAACAAAATGTTTAAGTACATTTTCCCCTAAATACTGAGGTATCTGTTTTAGAACCATCTGCTGAGAATATCCCTTTTCCCAGGGAACTATCCCGGCACATTCCCCAATACGAGTGAATCCGAAGTGTAAAGGGTTATTTCTGAATTCTCAATTCTGATCACTGGTTTATCTGTGTTTAACGTTAGGCCAATCATTCTGTCCTGACTAGCTCAGCAGTGTAGTTTTTAGAATGGGAAGGGGCAAGTCTCCAATTTTGTTCTTGTATCTTCTTATAAGTCTTTGGGATTGGCTTAACATTTTCAACAAAAAACTACAGGGATTTTATTAAAATCTCGGTATTAATATTCAGCCTTCCAATCTAGACACATATTCTGTTTATTTAAATCTCTTTAGATTCTGTGTAATATTTTATAGTTCAGTCTAAAAATCAGTATAAAAGGAGATCTTTTTGAAGCTACTGCAAATATGTTTCCTACTATTGTATGCTGACTTCCTGTCACTACACTGTTAATCTTGTCTCACTGCAATTACAGGAAATCAGAAGCCACTGGGCTGAAACATTTCTCTACTCAACCTATGCACCTTCCTACTTGCCTCCCTGTGTTAAAACGGAGGGCATGATCTAATCCCTTTCCTCCTAGAAGAGACTGTGTGGTCAGGGTCCAGACCATCCCTGCTTGCTGGAGGACATGTCTTCTTCCTTCTTTCCCTCAGCAGTTTTAACAACTGAAATCAGGCCTCAGTGAGGATTTTCTTTACAGTCTCACTCGTCTCCTATTCAGCTGGCCCTGCCCTGGGTCTACTCATTCTCACAGGCAAATTACTTTTTAAAAAGCTATCTAGATGCTCCATCTCTAGTCCCCTGGCTACCATTTATTCCTCAAGTCATGCAAACCTGGCATCTCTCACAACCAATCCATGAAACAATGGGGCTATCAAAGCTACCAATGACATCTAGGCTTCGAATCAATTCAGTGGCTTCATGTCTGCTCACAGCTCTCAACCCCTCGGCCAAACTCAACACAGCTGGCTCTCTCCTCCCGAAACACTTGCACTTTTGGACCCACGGCATGACACGCATTATACATTCCCATTATACAATCTCCCTTCCACCACCCTGCATCCTGCATCCTAAGGCCCTCTCCTGCCCAACTTACAAATCCTTGAGACTCAATTTTTAGACATTTTTTCCTTCTTTATAGTCTTTCTTCAATAATTTCATTAGTTACTGTTTTCAATTTGACACTAACTAAAAATCTTCAACTCTTCCTCTCAGAGATAAATAATCTTCTTGAGATTTGTAAATCCTCTGTGGTAAAGTTTGTAACTGACACACAGGCTTCCATAAATTTAAAATAAACAAGGGAGAATTTTTAAATTCATCATTCTTCCTTTACCAAAATAGCATCCCCAAGAACCCACTCCTCCTCTCCCAATTGTCCAATAAGGACAGCTTCCAGTAATATCCTCATGCTCTGTCTCCTCTCTCAAGTTTCATACCCAATTCATTATTGTGGCTTCCTATTTTTAACTGAACAATCTCAATTACATCCACTCCTCTAACTGGCTGCCTCTCTAATCTAAGTCACTGTTGTTACCCACATGGACTACTGCATATGCACTGACCAATCTGCTCACCTTGCCCAGTAGTCTCTTTATTTAAAATGTGTGTGTGTGTGTGTGTGTGTGTGTGTGTGTGTGTGTGTTGGTTTTTAAAATTAGAATTCAGATGATACTCCCTTGAATAAAAATTTATATATTCCCATTAAAATCTCAACTCCCCACAGTAAGTTCCTTCCCTTCTCCTCTTTTGCCCATTAATGCCCCAGCTGCTCATCTTAAACACAATGATCTCTTCCCAGTGTCAGACCCTTCACACAAGCTCTCTTGACATGCTGTCTCACTCTGCTCCGTCCCTACACCTTTCTGTCCATACCTCCTCTGAGATGTCTTCCCCTTCATCTAAGTCTGACTGCCTTCTTACCAATGGTCCTCTAGTATTATACACAGTTCTTTTCAACATTACCATAGACACAACCCACAAGGGCAGAGACAATAGCTGATCTTGCACCACTACTTATATGACCTGGAGGTAGACAGTGACCACAAGAAAGTACCATATAAACTGACTTGAGAAAGGTTCTTCCTTAACACTTCACGAGTCCATCTATTCTACCATAAGGTTTTGGATACTTTTTGTTTGTTTGTTTATTTGTTTGGTTTTTCTTTGTTTTTTAGACAGGGTTTCTCTGTGTAGTCTTGGCTGTCCTGAAACTAACTCTGTAGACCAGGCTGGCCTTGAGTTCAGAGATCCACCTGCCTCTGTGTGAGCCATCATCGCCAGGCAGACACTTTGTTAATCTAGGGAGCCACAACATGAGCCTTCAAGACAAGCACAGGCCGGCAACATCAAATTAAATGCAAAATGTTGCATAACTATGTTTGTTTTAAGCAGATGTCCAGTGTGTTCACTAGAATCCCAAAAGGCTCAACAACTCAAAAAAAAATACACTAACAAAATCTAACCTTGTTATTTAACAAAACAGACCTCAAATTAAATACATACAATTTTTGAAACAAAACAAAAAAGAGTTGTATTTTTTTAAGCCCAAATCCTGTAATTTATCAATCTTATAGTAATATGGTAGCTAATTAGCTTCTATCAGGTAAATTTTTTCTATGTCAGTATAAACAGGGAAGAATTGAATGAAGATACATCTATCACAGTATCTTGGTTAGTTTTCCATTCCTGTGATAAAACAGCATGGCCAAGGCCACTTACAAAAGAAAGTATTTATTTGGGATTATGGTTTCAGAGGGTTTGAGTCCATGCCAGTAGAACAAAGGCAGGTCAGCAGGAGCAGCTGAGAGTTTACATCTTGATCCAGAAGGAAGAAGCAGAGAGAAACTAATCAGGAAAAGGGTGAGTCTTTTGAAACCTTAAAGCTTATCTCCAGTGACACATCTCTCCCTAAAAGACCATATCTCCTAATCCTTCCCAAACAGTTCCACCAATTTGGGAGCCAAGTATTCAGACATATGAGACTAAGGGGTCATCCTCACTCAAGCCACCAACAGGGGAAAGGCTACAGCAAAATGAAACAAGAAAGGATAAAGACTAAAGCAAGGCTTCATCTCTCATTTTAAACACCCACTGGTCAGACACCTTGAAGAAACAATACAATCTTTACCCCAGTTTCTTCTTTTATTAGTCACCACATTATTCCAGGCTTAGCTTTTTCTTTAAATCACTTACAGAATGTAAAGAAATCAACTGAAGTATTAAAACAGTGGAGTGTTATGTGCACCACTTTCTTAAGGGTGTGGCTAGACAGAGTAGACACTGTGCACAAAAACAATCATTTGAATGGAAATCCAGATAAACCCAACAGAGCCACTTCATGTGCTGTGATCTGGGTGAAGTGATTGTCAACAAAACTGGCTGAAGCCAGCCTTTGTTTAGTGTTCCTTATACCAAGGCATTATGTTCTTTTCTACTCTGTCACAATGTTTGCAGTAAGTTCCCAAAACACTAAAACTCGGGACATGAAGGAAGGTAAGGCTCCAACTAGTGTGATATGTATTCCAAAAGTAAGCATGACACTGCACAAAGATGCCAGGTATGACCTCTTTCAGAAGCAGTGCACGGAAAAATACCTAACTCAAGTATATATTTTTATTCTTTACAAATGGTGATTTAGAAATTACAAAAAATAAAACTCTCATGGGACTTTAGAGCAGTGGTTCTCAACCCTCCTAATACAGTTCCTCATGTTGTGGTGACCCTCAACCACAAAATTATTTTCATTGCTACTTCATAACAGTAATTTTGCTACTGTTATGAATGGTAATGTAAATATCTGATATGCAGATGGTCTTACCCAACCCCTGTGAAAGGGTTGTTCAACCCAAATGAGGTTAGGGCCCACAGGTTGAAAACCGCTGATGTAGAGTAATAAACTGACACTTTATTAGGTGTCTAATACCTAGTGCGTAAGGAAGGCTGCAGCCGCACTTCAGACATTTCACTAATGAACAGATTTTGTAACTAACTCAAACCAGGATTCAAGAGGAAAACCAGTTTACATTTCACTGTTTTGCTTTTCTCCCATTAAATTTATGTATCTTACCCAAATATTATGCCAGGCTACTGCTCAATACAACTGATCTAAAGCTTCTCAGCATTGTTACAAGGGTGCACTGCCGGCAAACTCCAATAAAGGGCAGTTACTCTCAACGCTCTTATCAAGTAATCACACATTCAAAGTCTGTATAAGTTTTGACATTCCCCAAAAGAGAAATGTTTTTAATTAGAAAAAAAAAAAAGGTGAAAGAAGATATACTGATATGTGGCAAAGAATACACTTTTCCTATTCTTTCAAAAATAAATTGCTTTTGGGAAAGTTAATTTTAAAGCTGTAACACTGAAAATCTTCGGCAGACGGCAGAACTGATGATTAAATCCTGTAGGGCAGATCTCCCATTCATGCTCTGGGATGAAATGTCACAAACCATCAGCTCCCCCACTTGCCTTGCTGACTCTGTCTTCAACACCAAACCTCTCACCCCTAAATAGGTTTTACTTTGCTATTCCAGGCCAGCCTCAGCTACACAGGGAGACCCTGTCTCAAGAAACAAACCCTTGGGTGCTGGAAAGATTGCCTGCTGGTTAAGAGCACTGGCTGTTCTTCCAGAGCACCTAGAATCAATTTTCAGCACCTACACAGTGGCTTACAATAGACTCTACTCCGGTGCCAGGGGATCTGATGCCCTCCCCTCACCTCTTCGGCACCAGGCAGCTCAGTGGTACACAGACACTTAAATACATAAGATAGATACATCAATATTTTTAAAAAAGCAAATGCTAACAAGTTCAGTAATATACCTTAAGATGTTTGACAATGTAATAATATGCAACCGTGTCTGTCTGTTACCCAGAAAAGCAACATCATTATATATTATATATTTTACATTTTTACATATTATAAATCAAACTCTTCGCTGTGCAAAGAGAAAGTCTCCATATAACTCAAAAGCAATCTGAAATCCTTACTCTGCAGTGAAAAGTACAAGCAAGTGGAGGACTGACTGATTTAACTATATTCCTCACCTGGTCCCATAGTCACAGGAATAGTGAGAACTAGCTTCCAGGTGGCAAGGGATGATGGGAAAGGAAGGACACTCACTATTCCGTAAACAAGTTATTTAATTTCTCTGCCTATCAGGTTCCTAGTTAGTAGAATGATACCCACTTTGTAGGGTTGTTGCAAGGATCAAATGAGCTTCTGCATGAAAATGATTTGCTGGTAAAAAGAACCCACTGGGCACTCAATAAATGCCAGCTCCTTCCTCCTTCAGCTCTAGGCCCTCTGTTCTTTGTTCTCTACCCTCATTTCTCCAGATGACTCAGCCCTCTTGTGACTTTTATTAACAAATGTTGAAAAATACTGGATCAATCAAGGTCCTAATGTGTATGCCAAACACTGCCTGCTCCCTGCCCGCTCGCTACACAGGTGAGGAACAGACCCCCAACATGTGAACAGAACAGGGTTCATCATAAATAAAATACCTGTTTCCACTTGATGAATGTTAGCACCACCCCAAAATGCAGGTAGTCACGTTTGCCAATCCTCTTTACACCTGAGGCCCTCCTCCTGCCCCCCTTCTAATTGGAGTGATGTCCCAAAGTGAAGAATCCTTGCCACCATCTCTCCAGTCCAAATTATGCCATAGTCCATACTTCCCAAGTCTGCCTTGAGAATGACTCCTCTCACTCTAGCCTCATTTCCTGTCCACTGCCAGGGTCCAGGTCAGGTCTCAGATCTCAGCAATACTGACATTTTGAGCCAGATAATTCTTGTTATGCAGGCTGTCCCAAGAGCTCTGAGCTATTAAACAGTATCTCTGGCCTCTACCCACTATGTGCCAGTAAAAGCCCCCACTCCCCACATTATAACAACTCAAAATACCTTTAGACATTGACAAATGGCCTAAGAGTATAAAAATCACTCCCTGTTTATTGTCTTCTCTTACCCCCCTGCCGTATGGTTATGGTTTATTTACTTTTTTTTTTGCTTTGTTTTTAAATAATTTATTACTTTAAAAATATTTTATGGGGAGTGTGCGGCATATGCCATCTCTCGTTTTGGGGAGGGCAGAGGACAATTTATGGGAGACTGTTCTTTCCCCGCCCACCATGTGGGTCCTGGGGATCAAATTCAGGTCATCAGGCTTGGCAGCAAATGCCATTAACCATGGAATAATGTCACCAGCCCCATGACCCCACGCTTTGAGAGTGACTGGCCCAGTTCCTCGCCATTTCCTATTTTTGATACAAAATCAGCCCCCAAGATAACCAGACTTCAGTTGCTTTCCTCTGCTGTATCACTGACAATGCCTCCTACAGTACTACTCTTAGGAATCATTTCTTTCAAAAAACCCTTCACAGTTAGTTCAAAGCTCCCCATCCAGCCTTGAGAATCTGGACTCAATTAAGTATTACCCACAAGGCACTTCGCACAGTTAGGTAGTAAGGGTGCCTTCCCAGCTGCCCTTCTGAAACACACCTCACCCTTCCTTTCCCACTCTACTACTGTCACTCTGATTTGGATGTCTGTTGCCCAGCACTCATGCCAGACGTCCCTGCAAGAGCCTCCTTCCCTACCCTCTAATCTCGTACCAATAAAAGCCAAAAATTTCCACTGCTTCTCCACTGCCTCCTGAAATAAATACAAAACCTCCTGCCTCCGGTCTTTAGCAATAAGACCTCTTTCTAACACTGTTTCACTATCTCTAAAACATACTTTAGCTCAGGTAAAATCTTCCAATCTATGAGTCCTTGAAAAGACTTCAGCTTTAGTCATACTTTTTCCCCTGCCTGGAAGCCCATTCTCCCCTCTCCGTCTCAACTTAATGTCCATCTGAATTGTGTCTGTTTAGATCTCCTTTGTGCTTTCGAACACAATGTACCTCTCCCAGGTAATTCTTTCTTTACACATGAGCGGTCCTGTTGTACACAAAGTTCTCTGGGGCACCTTGTGTTTCTCTGGAACCTACAAGGCCTTGCTCAACAAAGGTACAGGAGCTCTCTCACTGCACTTCAGTTGCCTCAAAAGTTTCTCACTAGAAAGCAATGGCGGGCTGTTTTCTGAGAAAGCTCGACACTCCTTCAGTGAAACTAAGGCCACATTCCCCTTCTGTCTCACATTTCTATGTCTTAGGCCAAATTTTAAGTAAACTGCCTTCAAGATGCCAGATTGCTATTCAGTACAGGTTCGCTATCGCCTATCAGTAAGGCTTGAGACTCGAGTGTTTTGAGTTTCTTTCTTTCTCTTCAGATTTTGGAATGTTTGTGTATACACAATGAATTATCTTGGGGGCGGGATCCAAGCTGAAAGAGAGCTCATTTACGTCTCCTATACACTACATTCACAGAGTTTCAGAGTAAATTAAAAAAAAAGATAATTCTGCATACAAAGTTTCCACTTGTGTTATTTGGCTCTCGAAGCTTTGGATTTAAGAGTATTACAGATGTTCGGATCAGGGATCCTCAACCTGCACATATTACTGGGAAAGTCTTGCTTCAGGGAATTCCTACAGTTTCCAACTTGTAATTGAATCCCAAACATTTCAACTATTTAAGCTGTCTATGCACAAAGACAATAGAAATTTATTTTCAAATACTAATACAATTGAGTAAAACAGAAAAACGAGTTGGATCTAACTGAACATATCTCAGCTGGAGGTTAATGAATGCTAACTCGTATGTCCTAAACTGTATATCAAAACATCCTCAAGTCTTGTGTACCATTAAAATGACAAAAAGGCAGTTTCTGTCAACTCCACGATCAACTCCATGCCCCCAAAGCATAAACCAAAATAGAATATGGGAGGCTTCTCCCATATTTTAAGCCCTCGAAAGTAGGTTTTATTTCCTTAAAGAGCAGACTCATTAATGAGCATGTCTTAACCAGACTTTGTTAAGTTCTGTGCCAAATCCACAGGACCCTAGCCCCACAGATCCACCATTTAACCCTTCGGCAAACTACAGGCTCTGTTTTGTTTTCCCCAGCTAAAAAAAAAACAACAAAAAAAACCGGTTTCTGCATTGTGAAAGGGCCATAAAAACAAAAACAATGAATACACAACAGAATCGACAGCTGCTGGTAAAGCCTCTAAGAGTCACCATGAGGCCCCTTTTCAGCAGCACGGACCTGAGACTGACTTGTCTTTTTTCTACCACACCCCCAGGTTAAAAGACGATATAAAGCAAAAGCAAAGAGAGAGGATTCACTCCCTAAGCCACAGTAAGCACACCCACCGGTAACTTCTACACCAGAGGTGTGTGTAGAAATTCACATATATCTCTCAGGATTTTTGTTAGAAGAAAACTGACTTTCTACAGATGGGCCTACGGGAACTCAAGGCTGAAGAGTGCTCAGCCCAGAGTCACGCTTCTATTTAACAGGTGACCACAGTCAAAGCCTGCAGACTCCTGGCCCAGCTCACACCTGTAATCTTGAGCAGCTGAGGAGAATCCTGAGTTCAAGCCTGGGCTCTACAGCAAGAAGCTCTCTCAAAACATTAAAATAAATCCTCTGGCCCAATATTCTGCTCCCACTACGTTATACCCATGTGTTTGGAGATTCGGATAACTGACTTGACCCAGTAATAGGATGAAAACTTAAAAACGGTTCCTGATACGCAGTTTAAACAGGCTCTTACTAGCAGCTATGAATCATTAAGCAGCAGCGTTAGTGTTCATCACAAATATTAGATAGGAACTTCTACGAAGTCTGCTGGGAAAACAGATGACAAAGAAGTCATCAAAGGAAACTAACCGTGCTTGCTGCTACAGGGCAGAGCTACAGTGTTTATACTCCAGCCCAGATCCACAAGATCCACCAACTATTAGCGAATGCCCACTACAAGATACTGACCACGACAGAAGCCTCCTGCCCTACGAACCGCCAAGTTCTTTTCACACCTACACGCAAAGTATTAGCCACAAGTTCAAACGTCTTAAGTCTCCCTATGAACACAGCTTCTTTAAATACAAAGCGACCTGCTTCTTGGTTACCTTAAGTCTAACAAAACTCACTCGATCGAGTCTGTTCGACTCAAGAACTCAAATGGCATTCTGCCTGCCTATGCTCCCTAAGTTTACTATTGTGCAGGATCCGGAGGGGCTACGTGCATACCAGGAGCTTGGGACTCACATGCACAGCCCTGAGAGCCTTCCAGGGAAGTTGCTCTTCCCGGTGCACAGGCAGACAAGAGGGATGCAGTGCAGGCTCGGGCTCCGCAGACCCCCGCCCCCACCCCAGCAGGGCGACCCCTCCCCCTCCAGGATTCCCCGCGCACCAGCACCTGCGGCCTCTGCCTGCATCGGGGCAGCACCCCCATCTACCCGGAGGGGGAGGGGGGTAGGGAGAAAGATGGGGGAACCTGCCCTTCTGGAAACGTCGCCCACTCCCGCTCCCGCCGCCCGAGGAGGCCCGCGCGGCCGGGGACGCGGCGGTACCTGGAGCACCACGTCGTTGGGTAGCTGCGCGGCCCGGAACAGCTCGAGCACCCGCCCGTTGACCACCACCTTCTTGGTGCTCTCGATGTCGCAGTAGGAGAAAAGATCTGAGTAGTATTTCTGCTCGGCGTCGCTCAGCGTCAAGCCTTCCATCTTCGCCTCGGCCCGGCGGCCGCCCCGCCCCGCATGCACCACCGGGGCGCCGGCCCCGCGACCCCCGGGGCGGCCGGTGGCGGGGGGACTGCGCGCGGCACGGCCTCCCCGCGGGGCCGCAAGCTCGCGTAGCCCGGGGCGCGCAGCGGCCGGCGCTCGGCTCCGCGCGGCCGCGGGGCTCGGCGTGGGTTAAGGAGGAGGCGGCGGCGGCGGCGGCCGCGGGGCTCGGCCGAGTCCCTTGGGCTTCCCGCCTCGGCTTCCCCTTCCGCTCACGCCCCCCGCGAAGTTGTGGGGCCTTCGGAAGTCTAAAGTTTCGGGGTTTCGGGGCCGCGCGTGGCCGCCGCTCCGCCTCCCTCGGCCGCCATTGACTGCGCCCCGGCTCGGCACTGACAGCGGCGGCCGCGCTCCAGACCCGGATGTGAGGCCGGGAGGAGAGAGCGCGAGACGGAGAGAGAGAAACACCCACCGGGCTGGCTCGGCCGCTCCCGGGAGAGCGGGCCGCAGCGCCCCCTGCTGGCCGGAGCCCCGCGGCGCGGCGAGTGGCCCCGAGTGCCCTCCGGGGAGGACCCCAGCCGTGGGGCACCTGGGGACCGCGCTGACTCTCTCTGCGATCTGAGGATTCAGATGGGGCTGCTGGCTCCTGCTCGGCAGCTTCTGGCACCCCCCATTTCCTACCCGGTGGTTACTGCTGAGGGGAAATGCATCGCTTTAGGGGCCGCCCACTGGAGCTGGGAACCTTGCTCAGGTGTGGACGCTTACCCTGAACTCCCCCTCTAACCCCTAGCCGGGTCTCCTGTAGAGCCAAGTTTGCAGAATAGAGGGAAAAACCGTCAAAGGTTTGCTCACCGAGAAACTAATGCTGTCGCTGTAAGGCCTTCGGACGACCCCAGGACCTCCTGTCCTCATAATCTCTTGCTCTGTGAAAACTATGGGGTTGCTCCGTTTTAATCCGCACATTTCTCAGAAAGGGGTTCGTAAACTCTAGAGTCTTTAATCTTTTACAACTATTTTCCTTCTGAAACTCTATGAAGTCAGGCTGGACTTTTTAAACTCTTGATCCCCCTGCCTTTGCTCTTCTGGTGATGATGGGTGCTAGTCATCTATCTTGTCAGTATTTCAGAAACGGGCCAAGGGAGATTACACAAAAGATTTTCCAGGTTTGGTCTTTATTCTGTGTTACACATATTGTTCCCCAGAGTGCTGGTCCTACAAAGAGCCCATTAAGAGGACATGATTATAATATTCAAAGGGTGTAGAGGGACTCCTTTGTTGGAGCGCTTGTGTGCACAAAGCCCTGAATTCTGTTCCCGGCATTTACCATGTGTGGGAGTGCTTACCTGTAATCACATCCTTTGGGAGGTAGAGACAAGAGGATCAGAAGTTCAAGGTCATCTTCAGCTATGTAGAGAACTGAAGGCCAACCTAGAACACGTCAGACCCTGTCTCAAACACACAATCAACCCACAAACCAGAAAGGAGAACTCTGGCACCAAAACCTGCTGAGCCTCACTTGAAGGCAAAGTCTAAATGAACTCCCTGGAAGCTGTTTTAATGGTCTTTAGAGATACCACTTCTTGTTGATATTTTCATATTTCTCTACACCTTCATACAACGCTACTATAGTCACGATTGTGGACTTTTTATATTTTTATGACATGGGTTCAGTGGGGGTAGGGATTGATTCTTTGTTGCCACTGGCCACTTTCCTGGCAGCCTTTTCTTGCTCCAGGCCTTTTGTTCCTGCCATCTGAGACTCTTCCCACAGACATTTTCAAGATTTATTCTCCTGTTCCAAGGTCACCTTCTTAGAGAAATATTCCCCTAACACCTGACCTACAGTTATGCTACTGTGCTTGCTTCTCTTATCTGAATTCTTTTTTTTAATTGCATGTTCTACCTGACATTCAAGTATGAATCTCTGTATATATTAATAGCTAATAATTACTGAGTATTATTGTGGCCCAGGCATTTTTCTGAAATTTTATGCTAATTACCACATCGATGACAACAAGCCTATGAAATAAGCTTAACAGGTATTTTTTCTTTTTTGAAAAAAATCAGAAAATCGAGACCCTCTCCCCCCCCCCCAAAAAAAAAAAAAGATTTTAGTAACTTGTGAGTTGCACTGATAGTAAATATCTCGATTTAGGATTCAAAACCTACTCAACTCTAAACTCGGTACCCTTTCTTTCTTAAGTCCCCTGTGCCACTAGCTCTGAATTCAGTGGAAAGCGTTTCTTCATAACCACACTCCCAAGGCCAGGTGTGTGCAGGTGTACCTTCGTCATGAATGATGGGATGAAGTTCAGCACTGATGTGATGAGAGGCCTGCGCTCTAACCAACGCTGATATGATAAGCCACCAATTCTCTACTCTCCTAGTGTCACATCCTTAACTTCATAACCTCAAGCTCCATGCCACTCTTATAGTCCAAGGGAGTTGCAGGATTGCTTCATGTGCAAGTGCTAGGTTCTGAAGTGTCCTTTTACTCTTCCCCTGCCATTCCTCCAATAAGCCCATTTCTTACAGTCTTCAGAGTTTCTCAAGTCCAATACAGTTAGTATACTCAAAATTATACTTTGAAGGGCTGCAGAGATGGCTCAGCAGTTAAGAGCATTTGCCGTACTTGCAGGGGATCCGAGTTCGATTCCCAGCACACATACAGCATCTCAGAACATCTGCAGATCCAGTTCTGGGGATCTGATGCCCTCTTCTGACTTCCATGGGCATTGTACACACATGGTGCACATACATGCATGCAATCAGAACACTCATACACATAAAATAAAAACAAATAAATGAAAATTATACTTTGAAAGCCAGGAATGGTGGCACACACATGTAACCCCAGTTAAAGGAAAGATTATGAGTTCAAGCCCAGCCTGGGTTTTGATCACGGTCCCAGTGTAAAACAAGCCACATGATTTTGTCCTTGGGGATCACAGAGTCTAGGGAACTTGTTGTCAAACCTGTTTCCATCATTGTTTTCTTTTGCATTGTCCTTCCTGTTATCTGTTGTCAATCACTAATACTAAATTAGCCACAACATGAGCTTTATAGTGTGTGAGGTCCTCTTTCTGTAGCTCTATTGCTCTGTAAAGCTTTCCTAATGTAGCAGGTCCTGAAGCAAGTGTCTTCTCATTGACAGCTTAGGCCCAGATGAAGGCAAATAGTCACTAGCACCAGAGCAGGCATGGTAGTACATGTATACAGCCCCAACAGTGGAGAGGCTGCAGCATGAAGAGTTTGAGGCCAGCCTGAGCTGCATAGAAAGACTCTGTCTGAAAAATAAATTTTTAATTTAAAAAGACACGGATGAGACTGGAGAGATGACTGAGGTTTTGTAGAGGAACCCAGTTTGAGTCCCAGCACCCTTGTTGGGCAGTTCACAATCACCTGTAACTCCAGCTCCAGAGGATCTAACACCTCTAGCCTCCACAGGCACCTGCACTCACATACACATATCCACACAGACATATACACACACGCATGTAATTAAAAAATAAATCTAGCCAGGTGGTGGTGACACACACCTTTAATCCCAGCACTTGGGAGGCAGAGGCAGGCCAGCCTGGTCTACAAGAGTGAATTCCAGGATAGTCAAGGGTACACAGAGAAACCCTGTCTGGAAAAACAAAGAAACTAAAAAATAAATCTAAAAATAAAAACAGTAACTAATACCATGAATTTCAAAGAAAAGCAACAAATCTCACTTCCTGTTTTTACTAAGAAGCATCTGATAGCCTCATTTGTCAACACCCTCTGCCTTTGGCCCACAGGATGCGGGTAGAGTACCCTGGGCAACACTGATCTGTAAGGCACAGTGTGAGGGCGTGAGAAGGGCAGCTCAGAAGGAGGAAGAGAGCATCAAGGAGAACCTGCTGCTCCCCCTGACCCTACCATGAATCCCCAGTGGGGTTGGGTGATGGAAGGCTTAACAGTTCCACAACTAAGTGAGACTTTTCTCCGTAGCCTGCACGTAATTGGTATTTCAAGGTATGAAGGGAGAGAAATGCAATTTATACAATTTACTATGTGAGCCTTTTGAAGTCCAGTCTAACTTCTTTATTGTGCATTTCTAGACATATCAATTTTAGCGACATCATCAGAAAGCTATTTCAAACAGATGGCCTATATTAAGTCAAAACAGATTTTAAGTTGCTGGTTTTGGAGTAAGATCAAACAGTTGGTTACTACTAGAAAACGTTTAGACTCTTTTTTAGCTGGAAATCTCTAATCATTTTTTTTTTCTGGTATTCCTATTCCGTGGAAATACCTGAGTAGAGTTGTATATGTTTATGAAGAATCTCCCAATGTTTTTCTGAAACTGCAATATTATTTTGCATTCCTACTAGAAATGAATATTAAATTGTAGTATTTTTCCTACGACCTCATGAATAACTCTAAAGTCAGTCTAATGGGTGAGTAAATGTCTCACTGTGGTTCAAACCTGCCCTTTTCTAATGATGCTGGGTGAATTTTCATGGATGTGTTTGCCACCAGAGTATCTTCATTGGTTTTGGTGAAGTGTATGTTCATGGAGTTTTCATTTTTGTGTTGATTTATTTGTTTGTTTGGTTTGTGGGAATGAGTGTGCATGTACATTCACCTGACTGTAGGTACCCGTATGGAAGCCAGGGGAGGAATCAGATCCTCTGAGCTGTCATTACAGGCAGTCACGTGCTGCCAGATGTGTGTCTTGGGAACCAGCTTTGGTCCTCTGCAAGAGTAGTATACACTCTTTTTGTTTGTTTTTTTTTTGTTTGTTTTTCAAAACAGGGTTTCTCTGTTGTAACTCTGACTGTCTTGGAACTCACTCTGTAGACCAGGCTGGCCTTGAACTCAGAAATCAGCCTGCCTCTGCCTCCTAAGTGCTAGGATTAAAGGCATGTACCACCAAGGCCCAGCTAGGGTAGTATACACTCTCATCTGCTGAGCCATCTCTCCAGCCCTTGAACTATTTTCTTAATGTTGGTTTTTGAAAATTCTTCATTCTTGATGTAAATTCACCATCAGTCATATAGTTCACAAGTCACAGTCCGTGATTTGTTTCCGCCAGCCCACCACCCCTGTCCAGTGTGTGGTGTGGTGTGAAACAGGGTCTCCTGTAGCTGAAGATGGATTTCCTGATCCTCCTGCCTCTGCCTCTGAGTGCTAGGGTTCCAGATGTTGGCTACCCGGCCTGACATCTCACAGCTTGTCTTTTTGCTTATTTAGGACTATCTTTGCAGAACAGAATTGTGTGAATTACTTTCACAGTGCTGTGCCCAGAGCCCTGCAGAAACATCTTAAGGGAAGACTGGTTTATTTGGGCTCCGTTCAGGTGACACAGTCCATCGTGATAGGGAATGAATGCATTGGGCAGCTCTACCAGTGGCAGTGGGAGGCCTACAGAGGCCTACAGAGTGGCTTACTCATCTCAGCAGCTGACCTCTGCAGAGGTCATTCTAGCTGTGAGTGAGGTTAGCTATCACCCTCACGGCCTACCTCCCTATAATCTACTTCCTCCCCACATATAGGTTGTTCGACCTCCCCATACAGCGCCCTATGGGGGAAACGTTATGTTGTAATTGAAACAAGAATAAATTTGGAGTTAAGCCCAAATGAAGGGCAGCCTAGAGGACATTTGATGACCGGAACTCTACTGGGGAGAGTTTTGGTATGTGTACCCCATCACTGCTTTGTGTGAGAGAAGTAGATTCAAGATAATAATAAACATTAAGACTATGAGCAAAGAGGTAGGTTGTGGGGAGGCTGGGAACTTGGAAGGAGACAGTTTAAAAGATTGGGGAAGAGGAGGTCTGTGGAAGCCCCTGATGTGTGAATATTTCCCAGAAAACACCCACTGTGAATTAGGCACAAGATGACAAAGTAGACAAAATGACCTGGTCAATTGATAAGACACAACGTTCCAACCAGCTACCAGGGTATGGCACATTGCCTTAAGGGACCACATGGCTATTACGGCTGTAATAGTAGCATGTGTTTCCATTTAACAAGCCCAAATCTTGAACCTGACAGCCACAGAAACCTGGGGTGAGTTCCTGCTGATAGAGCATCCATCAGACAATAGGGAGATGAAAGTGATTTATCTTATTAAAATCAAATCTTTTATGGTGGACATTTACTTTCATGCTCACAGAGCCTCAGCAGCATCAGTATCTGAGGGCTAGTAGCCTCACCACCAACCTGGAGCAAGAGACAACAACTTCAGAATAAGAGACTTTTCTTACTGGACCCTGCTGGGGAAGTTTATTTTTAGTTATATTTGAAATTGTTTCATGTACTGTTTGTTGGGTGAAGGGCTAGCCTAAGTCTTGGCGTTCTGTATTGTTTGCAGGTGTTGGATTTCTGTGGGGGTTGTTTAATTGCTAATGATCTGCACGTGCTATCAGTAAAATACCTGAGGAGTTCTGAAAGAATAAAAACACCTGAGCAGAGATGCTCAGGCTTCCACTATGGAGTCTGGCACTGGTCGGGATGGTGGTTCCCTCTGCTGAGGTCTGGCAGGGTTTGCACCTATGATTATACCTCCTTGTCCTGTTTTCTGAGCTGCTCCAGCAGCAGTGTACTACAACAGGACCCTTCATAAGCAACACCTTGGAAGCTGTTGATTGGAAGAATAACAGGACAACCTTTGAAAGGACAGACATGTATCTACTTGCACATGATATTTTGCACAGAGTGGTCTCCACACTGCAGAACATGGAGTATACCCAAAGTTAATGACCAGATATGCTATCATCACACACACACACACACACACACACACACACTTCTGCAAAACCTATTCTATGAGAGGAAGAAGCCAGGAATGGAAGATTGGTCCTCACTGTAGATTCAGCATCCCTCTTCTTGTCCCCAATTAGTCATTGGAGGTTGTGGTTTGAAAGGGGCGGGTATTTTTAGCCCCACTGAATTTCTAGCTATAAATGCTGCTTCACTTAGGGCTCCTCCTGCTAACAGATTGGTAGAGAACAAAAGAATCAACATCCTGAAGGGGAATTGAACTTACTCACCAGGAGGAAATAGCACTTACTTTTCAAAGCTGAGCAGGAAGTGATGGGGATGGGTTTCACACTCAAGAGATCCACTGGGGTGTCTGCTGGTACCCCTGATAATGACTCTTTGCTTGGTCAAATTTAATTCATCTCCTAAAACATCCTGTAGTTCCACCTGTGCGTTCCCATATAAAATCCATTTAAAATCCAGTCTTCACAAAGAGCTCTGCTATGCTAATTTGGCAAGAACCTCCTTGCCTACAACATCTGGGCTCTGTGCATCTCTGATGCGGTTCCTTTTCTTCCACCATTTTTCAGGTGATGTAATCTCTGCCAACTGTTTTCAATAAGAATCCTCGTATGTTGATTTAGCCTTAAGATCTCCACTACGCCTAATATTCCCTCTACATAATTCTTCCATTTAGTAGCCCTACCCTGCTCCTATCAATTCTTACTTGCTCATGAGATAGCTGGGAGCTGAGTGCACTCTATCTCCTCTGTTGTGGAAGTTTATTTTTAGTTATGTACAAAATAATTGTTTCATGCACTGTTGGGTGAAGGGCTACAGGTCTTGTTCTTTTGTATTGTTTGTAGTTGTTGTATTTATGTGGGGGAATGTTTGATTGCTAGTGATCTGCACATGCTATCAATAGAACACCTGAGGAGTTCTGGATCAATAAAAACACCTGAACTCAGACGCTCGGAGTTCCACTGTCCAGTATGGCGATTGCCGTGATAGTGGTTCTCTCGGCTGAGGTCTGGAAAGGTTTGCACCTATGATTATGCCTCCTTACCTTCTTGGTAAGCCTACTACACTCCTCCACTGTAAAAACGCCTTTGCAGAGGTCTCCTGTGACCATCATGATGGTCTTGAATGAAGTCTGCCTTACTGTCCCTCAACAAGTATCAGTAGGCCATCTTTTCTGTTCAGTTATGTTGTCTGTTTGCTGAGAGAGGTTCTTGCTGATATGCAGCTCATGCCCCTCCTACTTTTCCCTGCCTACTATAAGGATCAGAAGGCGTGAGCCACCAAGCTCAGTCCATGTTCACTTGTCATGATAAATGGACAAATGTAACTACTGTGATCTGGAAGGGGAGGATGACAGTGGACCCAGATCACTCAGAGATGAGATTCTGGGCTACCCTGGGATGTCAGCAACCCAGAGCAACAGAGGTGTGGTTTGAGGTCATGGGAAATCTAAAGCGAGATGCAAGGTGCCTGGACAGGAGACAGTGAGTGACAAAAATGGCCTTGAAATAAGCTGTGACATTGGCATATAAAGTCCATCCCACAACCCTTCCTTTCGTCAAGTTTTTCAGGAAATGAGGCCAACCAAAATCACTGGAGGCTGTATGTAGGTGGAACACTTGTCTGGTATGCATGCAACTCCAGGTTTCAGCCTCAGCACCAGATGGAGGTGGAGAGGACGAGATTGGGGTGGATCCTGCTAGCCAGGCATTGCCGCACGTGACAGTAATTCCAGCATTTGGGAGGTGAGGTGGAAGGATTAGCTTGTTTAAGAGCAGCCTAGGACTGTGTAAGGAGACATTGTGACAAGAAGAAGAAGAAGAGGAAGAAGGAGGGGAGGAAGAGGAAGAGGAGGGAGAAGAACCAAAAGCAAGCAAGAAAGAAGGAAAGAAAGGTTAATGGATCCTGAGGCGTTGTCCCCATATAAAATAAATATAGGAAACAAACGGATCTCACTGACGTAAGCACGCACGCTTGTGACTGCTGGGACATGTCGCTCCCATCACCCTCAGTCCTGGCAGTGAAAGGGTCAACAAGCACCCATGCCTTTAGCTTCTGGGAGGACAAGGCACAGGGTTAAATTGTCTAGGAATTCTCCAGAAATTGCCCTCGTGAAAATTTGCCTCCCTCAAGTTATAAGCCTGAGAACAGTCTACTTTCTATAACTATTCAGAAGGTTCAGGAGCCGAACATTCTCTGAATTGTTTTGGAACATTGGGATTGATTAACTGACTGATTGGTTGATATAGGATGTCTCTATGTAGCCCTGGGAACTTCCTGCGTAGACCAGACTGGCCTCAAACTCACAGAGATCTGCCTGCCTCTACCTCCCAGATGCTGGGATTCAAGGCATGTGCCACCAGGGCCATCTTGCTTAGGGATTTTGAAGTACCATCTCAACTCCAGAAATCTCGGGATTGATGGAGACATCTGCAGCTCCCGCATCACAGCTTTCCGTCTGTCCAGGTCTGTGCTTTCTTAACTTCCTTATTGCTGATGTCCCTGACAACCAGGGAACTTCCCATTTCCCACACTCTGTTTCAAGATCTGTTTCCTGGGAACCTAGCCTAAGTTACCTACACGCTCCTGCTTTTACGAGTTGAGTTCCTGCTACCAATCACTTAGATTTATTACTGTATTCATTATTACAGTACTGCAGGGCTGCATATTACATAAACAGATTAATTACTGGAGCTCTGCTGGAGAAGCTGTGGCTGCTGAGTCAGACTGATGCCGAGGTACACACAGGTCTGAGAGCAAAGCAGCGGTACACACAGGTCTGAGAGCAAAGCAGCGGTACACACAGGTCTGAGAGCAAAGCAGCAGGGCTGAGCGCAGCTATCCAGGTGAAAGGGCAGAGTCGGGTCGGGGCAGTGAGTAGGTGAACGTAGGACACGTCGGGAAGGGCGAACAGGACAGGCAGGCAGTGAGTAAGTAAGCGATGCCGACAGCAGACACTGAGCTAAAGCCCCCGGGGCAGTCAGTTCTTTGGTTTCTTGACACACACACACCAGATGGTTTAGACAACAGGTTGGTGGGGCCCTCACAATGATGCTGAGATAGGAGACGCAGGATATGTGAGCAGTTAAGGACAGGCCCCAGCAAGACCAACAGCTGTCTGGACAGACACTCATGATGTCAGTTGATGATCCACAGCTCAAAGGCCTTCTGCTCCGTGACCTCTTAGATAACTGCGTGAGTCTACGAGAGAGCTTCAGCACTGAGAAGGAAATCAGTCATCTTGTGCACCAGGAGGAAAGAAGTTGTTACTCTTTCACCCTTTCCCTACTATTGTTCTCTTTGTACTGTAGCCAATTGTTTTATTCTTTTTAAAAAAATTACATTTATCTGGGGGAGGTTGCATCATAGCACAGGTTGAGTGACACTATTCCTGGGGAGAGGAGAACAAACATCTACTTACCCCAGATCGGGAAGTGACAACAGCAGAAGGTAACAATACTACCCAAATCCAACTGGGTGAGGCAGTGAGTTTCATTGGGGTTACCTACAGGAATATGGGTGAGGGGTCACTTACGGGAACAGAAATGACTCAACAGTGGAAACCTGGGACACACCGTACAATCTGCAGGCAGCTCAGTAGGTTGGAGAGGCCTCTGGCTGGTGAGCTCTGTCAGCCTGAGCCTTTTCCAGGCGCTTTGTTGGTTTCTGCTTCTTCTAGGCAGCTTAGCTTCTCTGAGAGATTTTACTGCATATATATATGCCTGGGGAGAGAAGGGTCTGGAGAATCTGGCCAGCTTCAGCTTCGGGGACTTCCTGAAGAAACTGAGTTGTTTGCTCCATAAGCTTAGCAGCCTTCTCTGTAAACATCCCGTGTGTTAATGGGATTCCTCCTTAGAACATCCTACCTTACCTCCCTTTAAAATCCTGTCTCAGAATATCCTGTTTTACACCCCTTCCCTTAACATCCTATGTCTAATGAGCTTCCCTCCCAGAAGGTTTCTGTCT
This sequence comes from Cricetomys ansorgei, assembly GCA_026225945.1. Taxonomy (NCBI): domain Eukaryota; kingdom Metazoa; phylum Chordata; class Mammalia; order Rodentia; family Nesomyidae; genus Cricetomys; species Cricetomys ansorgei. The sequence goes on along the minus strand of JAMJFZ010000882.1, from coordinate 2,397,348 downwards.
TAGAGGAAACTGCTGTAGGACAGTGCGTGTGGAGGTCAAAGGACAATGTACGGGAACCTGCTCTTTCTACCTTGTGGGGTTCAGGTGCTCATGCTTGGTGGTAAGCAGTTTTGTCTTGCTCATCCACGTTCTGTTATTACTTGAAAGAGCTCAGTCGTTGTTGCCTGGGAGGAATCTGGCTGAGCACTCTTTATCTCTGGAGCCCTCGGATTTCATTCCTCATTGCCCACAAGACATGATATTGGGGTCACAACCAAGAACTATTACATTAGGTGCCCACCCTTTTAGAGGGTCCAGGTGAGGTGGTCCCACCCTTCCCTCTGTCCAGTGTGTCTGATAAGTTCCCAAGCCTGTTTTTTCTGCTTCAAGTTCATGTGCTCCTACAGTCCCAGTTTGCCCTGATAGATTTATAGGAGATAATCGTTTATAAGTCTGTGCTCCGGGAGTGGTGCCAGACAGATGGTGTGATCCTGTGTCCAGCCGTGCGGTGTCATCCTCCATCCTCAAAGCAGAGTCCCAAACTACCTGTAAAACAAAGTCTCTCAAGGCAAGGCCCAGTCTGAAAAATTACCGTTTCACACAATATGGAGTCACATAGGGCAGAGCACAGCCTGATCTCAACACGTGGCCCTTAACTTAGTCATGGGATTTATGAAGAGAGACTTAGAGTTTGGAAAAATAACATGGTATCCCTCTACTGGGCACATAATACACTCAATATGTAGTTTCTGTTCAATGTAAAGTTTGAAAGAAGAATATAGTTGGCTGATTGTTATACTAATGCCTGCTTTTTACTTTTGAAAAGTGTATTATTTTTATTAAAAAAAAAGATACACACTTATGAAAACTCAGAATAATTCAGGCATGAATGAAGAAACAGAAATCAAGTTATCTGGAATCCTGTAATCTACAGACACCTTCTATTAACATTTCAGTGAATATTCTTGACAGGATTTGCTTAACGTACACAAAATATACTAGACACATAATATCAAATAAATAAATTCATTATATCTGTATGGACTTATGTATGCCCATATCATTATGTATTATATAATCAGATCAAATAAATGGATGCATTATATATTACTAGATTTAGTAACAGGGAACAGAATATCATAATATGTAATGCATTCATTTATTTGCTATATGCTTACTTCTTTCTAATCTCTTTTGTAGAGTATCTTATTTGGTCAACTATACATTATAAATGTAAGTCTGTTTTTAAACTTAATATGAATCATTTCTTTTCTTCTTTTGAAGCTATTCATATAAATGATATAATTAGAATAACAATAAAAACCTGTATCCATCAGTAGATAGGAAACAGCCTTACACTGCCAATTGGATTTATTTTCATCACTTAACTAGGAAATAATCATGAAATTACTATATTTTAGATATTGCAGCTGTAAATCTGTGCTCCCACAATGAGAATGAAACTGTCAGGTAACTTAGTATCTCATATTTGCATTGGGTTCATTGGGAACAGCACAGAAACCTTCACAAACTTATCAGCACAGTAAAAATAAATCAACTCTGTAGAAACAGAATTCTTGTGAGAGCTTAACCCAAAGAAAAAGTTTTTTTACTTCTTCAACTAAAAGTCAGACACACATCGATTGCTTTCCTATTTCACGCAAGGCAGTTTTCCTCTCGGTTCCTTTTGTAAATATTCTCAGTGTAGTGTGTTTTGGGAGGAGTTTGAATTTCTGACATGGAAAAAAGTAATTTACCCCCTGTATTCTATAGTGGAAAAAGTACATATGTGGTACTTAAGGACTCTATTTCATGAAGCTTGTTTTCATTTCAATCCTACGACAGACTTTACTCTCGTCAGTATTGCCATTTCTGTGGATGCTTAGAGTTTGTTTCTGTCCAAGTTTAAAGACCAAATATATGGAAATTAAAATTAGGATACATCTTGGTGGCTACAGAAAGGAAGGCGGAAAGTTGAAGTAAAAACACAGTAGTCCTACTATGAAGTCATAGCCATCTGGATTTGAAGCTCAGTTCTGGGAGTTATTAACCAAGTAGTCTAAGCAATTTTAGCCTCTCTCAGCCTCGCTATCTTCCATCATAAAATGAGATGCTACATTCTGTCTAAGAGTAAGAGCTGATATATGTCACAGGTTGTTATATAAACAGTGTTTAACTACTAGCAGCTTTATCGAAGACAAACATGATCAGTTATCATAGGGGTTCTTCCTACTTGCTTTTTTCTCAAACAACCAGGGAAGAGACCCATTGCATGTCATTACCACCTATAATATCTATTTCTTCCATGCCACTAAGTTGGGGCTAGTCTATAAACTCATTGGGTAAATAAAACTGGACCATATTTAGTAAACTGGGAACTATCGACTAGTGTTCTAGTCAGGAAGCATTTAGTAAATGAAATCATCTACTATTTAAACATTATTCTTAAATATTGTTCTTGTTCTGCTGTATTTACATAATATAGTGGGATCAAATGTTTTGTTTTATATCTAGGTATTTAATTTTTATGTTTGATACTGTGTGTTGTGGGAGGAAGAGAGAGTTATATAGATAGATGCAGCTACATGTGCGTAGAACTGGAGTTGGTTCTTTCCTTCTACTATGTAAGTTCAGGGTATTGAACTCAAGTCATCAGGCTTAGGTGCAAGCCCTGTCACCCACCAAGCCATCTTGCCGGCCCAGAATGAAATATTTTAATAGCACATGTAGCTTTAAGTTTTTTCTCTGATGAATATTATTGTCTCCGTTGCAGTGTTAGGAGCTGAACTTCGTTTTATCAGCCATGTCTCAGGAGCTTTCTCTTAAAGTATAATTACTAAAGTAATTCAGTTTCTTGCATTATACTCTCAGCCTCTCATATCTATTTCTCTCTTCTTTGCCCTTCCTGGGAACATGTGGGGATAGGGGGCAGGTACCAGTTTACATGATTTCTGAGGTATGAAGGAAGAGGCTCTCAAATCTATAGGCAAGAGTCCTTGTGCTGCCTCTGGCTCCTGGATATAGTGATTGGTGTAACCTGACTCCCAAGCTTATGTTGAAGTGGCCCAGAGTTGGCTGGTTTAGTCTGGCTTTTGGGAACATCACGCTGAAAGACTAGCAGGCTTGACCTCCAAGTGAAGTCTGTACTTGGCAGCTTTTTTGATCCACCAGCCTTTCCGGTGTTAGTTCTATTGGCCTGTGTAGGAATTTAGGAAGGTGATTTCTTGCAGTTGAGAATGTCATCTAAGCAGGGAATCTGGCTACCTGTTGCTCTTAAACAAATTACCTCCAAATTCCACAGCATCAATCATGATTCTTTGAGTCAGAGATTTGAGAAGAGCTTGTCCCGGCAGTTATCTTTCGCAGTGTTTCTCAATTGTGCAGGCATCCGAAGGCTCACGTACATATGTAGGTGGGCATTCAGGACGGTTTGCCCTTGTGAGTGGCAGCAGCGAACATTGTCTGTGGTTCAGGAGCTCATTTGGGGCAACTCATGCCTGCCACATGCTTGGGCTTCTTACAGCTTGGTTGGTGAGGTTTTAAGAGAAAGTTCTCGAAGGACAAGTTTCTAAGAGATTCAGGCAGCCTACAGCATCGTCTTGTCACATTCTACCCATCAAGAGAGTCATGAAAACCAGCCCGCATTTAATTAGAGGAAAATAATGTCTCACTCTTAATGGGAGGATCCACCGTTTTTCATTGTGATGTATATGCACCAAGTAACATAATCTGTTTTCTGAAGTCATTTTTACTATAACTGACTCCCCATCTGATTACTAAGGCAATTATTACCAAGGTAATGGTTACCTGTTCCACAGACTTTAGTGAGTTAGACTGCTCATACAACACAGCTCTTGGTAGGGGAGGAGAAGGCAGGCATTCTCCCAATTGTAACAAGGAGCTGAACCAAAGAAGTTAGTTTCAAACCTGGGCTGAGATAATGGCTGACCTCCCAGATCCTTTCATGTGTGCTTACCCACACATCAGAGACCGCCAACACCTCTTCAATCCCCACAGCAAGACATTGCACGATATTTTAGAAAACTTCAGAAATGCCATTGCTGTCTCCCCTATTTGCCATTCTACAGAGTTTCATTCTACTTGTATTCTTCTTTTCCTTTGAATCTTACCTTAGTGCTAGACACCCCCCCAGACCCCCGCCAAGATTTGATGCTCTACACTTCTTGTCCTTTGAGCCTTGGCCATCCTGCTGGATTTTTACATTTCCTGCTCCTGCAGCCTCAGGATCTCCTGCCCTATGTGAAGTCCCAGCCTAACTCCATGGATAGCAGCACCCTGATTAAGCTACCTAATCCCTTCCCTCACCAAAGGGAAGAGGGAGAGTTGGACTCTGCTTCTGAGCTTCTGAGTCTGTGTCATCATTTCTACGGGCTCCTAACCAGTTAAGTCTATCAGAGGGTCTACCTGTCAAGTCCCTTTAAGTTACCGTGCAAATGAGTTTACTGAACCATACTAGTTTTCTGGAAATTCCAGAGAAGTAAGTAACTTTGTGTGCTTTCCTCTGAAGGTAGCAAATAGTCTCTGAGTAGCCACTGTGGCAGGGAACAATGAGAGTTCACAAGCTTGGTTGTAAGACACACCCTTCCTTACCTATCTTGGTACCTAATACGGATTAGAAGACTCCCTTTTTGCCCTCATCAACTAATAGAAAACTCAGAGAAAGTTTTCGTGTACACTCACACAAGATCAATTTACAGATTAATTTAATTTAATCAGTTTACTGATATAGCAAGATCAGACATCCATGGGACAGCCTGTCCTCCTTGATCCTTACGACATGCAAGGGACACAGCACCTGCTTTCTTCTCTTGGACATAGGTTGCAACACATCCATCCTATCACCAGTTCCAGAAGCGCTGGCCTGGCTTCACACTAGAAGAGATGTCTCCCAAAGCCTGGACATGCAGCCCTACCGTTTAGCCACAGACTGAAGAATAATAATGGTTACTGTCCACTGAATATTGCTTTGAAGGGCTTGGTGCATTTAAGCCTTACAGTTAGTCTGTGCAGAAGGTGTTATTATTGCTACTTTGCTTATGAGGCATCTGAGTCTTGGAGAAATTGGGCCCAAGGACACACACTATGTGGTAAAGCTGAGATTCCATCCACTACTGGGGGTGGGGTGCTGGGGCAAGTAATGAGATTTGATACTTCCACCAGTTTTGGGTAAGGGTGGCAGCTTCACTAAACACTTTTTTACAATTAAAAAAGAACTCTGTGCTAACCAAATTCTGGAAAGAAGACAAAATGAAACAAAACAAAACAAAAAACTAACCAAACAACAACAAAATTCCCTACACTAACCTTCAAACTTGTAAGATTTAATTTACAACAGGAATAGATGTACATAATTTACATATTGTCTTAAGACAATACACTATTAACCACAAAATAACACTGTGAGTTATTATACTTAGAATGGTAAGTATTACTTCATTAGTACAGTATTCTGTACTGTATAGCTTCCCCTTTGCAAGCATATAATGAATTAAACACTGCTATACTGCAAATTTGGGGTGTTTTGTTTTACATTATTCTACAGTGGCTTGTAAGAAAATTACGGGCCTTACATAAAACTGATACAAATAGATAGCAATGCTGCCAGTAATGATGTAATTAGCTAAATGTTAATAATTGTAAACATATATTTAAACAAACAATACACTTAAATATATGTTTATGATTACCAAAAAAACTGACTAAAAGTAACTGAAAATAGCAATTACCACAAGATAATATTGATACCTAAGTTATAGCAGAATGGTCTTTGTGATGTGGCAGAATTCCAGCCCTGCTTGTGGAAATGCACGTGGATGCTTTGAATCACAGCATGCCAATACCCTTAGTACGTCTTTCTTATCTCCAGTCTGATACAATAATGGCTGCTTACCATACATGTGTGTAAGTCCTCTCTGCCTGTCCTAGCGTCTTTCCTGCTGCTATGATAAAAACATTCTAACAAAAGTAGTGTAGGAGGTTTGTTTGGATCACAATTCCAGGTCTTGGGCCGTCACTGTGGGAAGGTCAAACAAGAATGAACTTGAAGTATCTAGTATCCCCACAGTCAAGAACAGAGAAAGAATGAAGCATTGCATACTTGTTAACACTCAGCTAGCTTTCTCCATCTTTATACTGTCTTGGGCCTCCTGCCTGGGAAAAGATGCCTCCCAATGTCAGACTGGGTCTTCCCACATAATTAGTGTAATTAAAACAATCACCCACAAACATACATACCCTCCTGACCCTGAATTGATCTATCATTGCTACTCTCTTCACAGGTGGTTCTAGATTGTGTCAATTAAAACTAACCATTAACTTGCCTTTAATTGGATTGTCAAGTAAGCCTAGATCTATCTGGCTATCAGAGGCCTGCTGCTTTTAGAGCCAGAACAATAGTTACACAACAGAAGTTCTGAAAAACATCTTAAAGGGTTGAAAAAGGGGAGTTTGGAAGAGACTGTATTAGTTTCTTTTCTATTGCTGTGACAAAACCCTGTGTCCAATGCAACTTATATAAGGAAGAGTTTCCTCTGGGCGTACAGTAGTTCCAGAGTGCTAAGCCCATGGTGGAGAATGGAAGTAGCAAGTGGCAGGTGGCTGGAGCAATAGCTGAGAGGAAGCAGAGTGTACATATTGGAAACAGCAGGTGGCTTTTGAACCCCAAAGTCCAGCCCCCAGTGACACACTTCCTCTAGCAAGGCCACACCCCCTAAGTCTCCCCAAAATAGGGCTACCCTGGGTGAGGATCAAATATTCAAATCCTCCTCCTTATTAGGAACACCTCATTCACAGCAGGGGGTTCTGTGCAGGCTGAAACATCCTGGCAGTTTGGCATTCTTTTTTATCATCATTTCTGGAAAACATACAACCTTCTCCATAGACTCAAACACAACATCTTGAGCTTCGCACACACACACAAAAGCTACCAGCAAACTCAGTTTGTTGAACAGTATGCTTTTGCTTCCATTTCCAGAGTTCCCGTTGCTACCAGCAACAGGAGGGAGCCTCAGCTCCATGATCAGGAAAAGCGGTTAGAACCTTGCTTTCTAATGCTTTAATGGACCCCACCAAGGTTCTCATACTTTACCAGAAGGATTTCTCAATTTTTTTCAGTATTCTTTGTCTGTACATAGCTCTCTCTTTCTCTAGAGGCCTCTCTCTGTGTCTCTCAATTTTGAGCTCTCTTTCTCACTTAATTTTCACAGCCTTCTCTCTTCATAGAGACTTATTTCATCCCTCACTCTCCTCTTCCTTCAGGAGACTTCTAATAATAATAATAATAATAAATAAATAAATAAAATAATAATTGAAATTTAAATAATAATAAATTTTTAAATAATTTAATAATTAACTTAATAAAATAACTTAATAATTAATAATTAAAATATTATTAAAATAATAATAATAATAATAATTATTACAATATGTCTTCTGGGAACTGCTCTGAGCTTACTTTACATGACTCTGTGAGGTCTGGAGTTTCTTTCTTGTTCTTCCTTGTCTCTATGTTGGATATAGCTGGAGTGATGTCTTGCTCTTCTTTATTTTCTGCCTACCATGTCGAGTGCCATTTATAACAGTACACCTACTGTGGCAGCTCACCAAGGAAGACACGGAGGCATTTTTGCAGATGTAAACCCTGCCAGACCTCAGCAGAGGGAACCGCTATCACAGGAGGCGCCATACTGGACAGTGGAACCCCAAGCATCTCATCTCAGGGGTTTTTATTGACACCTTAGCTCCTCAGGTGTTTGATTGATAGCATGTGCAGATCATGAGCAGTCAAACATCTTTTATATAAAGCCAACACCTACAGACTGTACAAAAGGTCAAGGCCTAGGCAGCCCTTCACCAAGCAATGCACAAAACAACCATTTTAAACATAACTAAAAACAAACTTCTGCAACAGAGTCCTATTAATGTGCCAGCAATTAGATTACTGCTAAAAAAAAGTTGTTCATCGTTTTGTCTTGAGCTCTGTGATTATTAAATCCACTTTTATGAAACTAGCCTGATTCCATATGTGCAGAGCAATACTGTTTGTAAATTACAGATGTGCTTATGGGGATAACTCATCAAATTTTTTCTTATAGTTGAGTTTCTTTCTTTTTTTTTTTTTTTTCACTGATTTTTTTTAAAAAACTTTTTCAGAAAGGATTTTTTTATAACCCAGGCTGGCTGAAAACTCATTATGTGTTTTAGGCTGACCTTGAAGTCCTGATCCTTCTCCCTCCACCTCTCAAATGCTAGGATTACAGGTGTGCTCCATCTTGCCCAGCTTGCTATTGCATTTCTGACTGTATACGGATACCTGCTTTAGAGACAATCTTCTATACCAGTAGCTCTCAACCTTTCTAACTCTGTTTCCTAATGTTATAATAGCCCCCAATCATAAAATTATTTTTGTCACTACTTCATAACTGTAATTTGCTACTGTTACGAATTGTAATGTAAATATCTGATATGCAGATGGTCTTAGCTAACCCTTGTGAAAAGGTCATTTGACCCCCAAAGTGGTCAAGACCCACAGGTTGAGAATTGCTGTTCTATATGATTGGTTATATAATTGCTGCTCTATATGAACCAGAATTGTAGCTGAAGGAGCAACCTAAAGCCTCCTGACTCCTCAAAAGAGAAAACTATCTAGAAAGAGCAGGATGTTTGCACTCTAAAACATTGGTTCATAATATAGCAGGGTACTTGTATTTTAAAACTCTAAATATTTCGGTGAAGCTAGGCACGGTAGTAGCAAATGCCTATACTTCTAGCTATTCAGAAGATTGAGATAAGAGGGTGAAGAATGTGAGGCTAGCCTGAGCTACACAGTGAGTTCAAGGTCAGCATAGGAAACTTAGTTATCTCTGTCTCAAGACAAAAATGTCCTAAGGCTGCAGAAATACAGTTCAGTGTAAGGCGCTTGCCTCGAATTCACAAAGACCCTGGATTCAATCTGTAGCACTGCTTAAGAAGTTTCAATGCTAAGCCCGTCAAACTCAACTGACCTCACAATGCCAGGGAAGAGAATCAACTATTTTAGGGCAAGTTTGGCAACAAAAATCTAATATTCTTAAGAAACCAGTGAATGGACCTTATGTGGCCCATTACGCTTATAATCTCAGGTCAGTGGAGGCTGAGGCAGGAGAATTGGGAATTCCAAACCAGTCTGGACCGCACAGCAAGGTTCCAGGACAACCTGAGCTGAGTGAGGCCTTCTTTAAAAAGCAAAACCAACCAAGCAAACAATAAAACCAGAGAAGAGGCTGGAATTAGGTTTAGGAAAAAAGTCTAGAATTCTTAGGACTTGAACAACTAGGCCATTGCTATGCCTATATAATTGTTAAGGCCATTAAAGAGAAACAGCCCAGGCTGTTTATCTGAGGCTGGCCTTGAACTGGCTGAGCAGCCCACCCTAACTTTGAATTTCTTCATGTATTTTTGTGTTTTCATTCTTTAATTAATTGCAAGGGGTAAAACAGCTTAAAAGACTGCATTTTCTGTCACAGATAAACCTTTAAAAAATCTATGTTAAGAAAATATCAAGCTGTATTTTTGCTGTTTTTTTTTTTTTCCTCTAAAGATTTTCTCTGGAGGAGTGAGGAAGTTCCCTCAGAAAGCATTAATATGTATGTGTTATGAAAACTCATTAATAACTGAGAGTTCAATGGCAAGTCTCTTGAAGAATTTCACATACAATTAATACTTAAAATTCATGTCACATTGTAAACTATTATAACAATGAAACTCTCACTGCTGTAAGTACTTGTCACTTTAGCCCTTAAAGTACATTCAATTAATTTTTACATATTTAAGCACATTATTTCAATTCAATATATTCTAGGCAGCAAGGGCGATGATGTTAGATGCTAATCTCACAATAAAAAGACAGTAGAAGTTAAATACAACGTTCAGTATTATAAAGAATTGTAAGTGCTCAAGGCTAGAATGAATATATATATGTATGTATGTATAGATATGGAGATTTATTAGAATGGCTTACATGCTATGGTCCAACTAGACCAACAACGGCTGTCTACCCAAGAATCACTCAGACAGCAGAGGCAGAAGGATCCTGGGTTCATGGTTGGCATAGGCTATTGGGGGTGGGGGTAGGGAGACCGTGTCTCAAAGAACAAAAACATAAACTAGATGGTATGGACGTCTGTCCTCAAGGGTGTCATCATGGTTCTTATCATTGGGAAAACAAGCTGCCATAAAGCCTACTTGACTGATGGTATCAGTAGTGGAGACAACAAGGAAAAAAGAAGAAGAAAAAAGTTTAAAGTTCAGCCAAGTTCCCCTGTTTCAGCAGAGCACACTAATGATGCTTGGATTTTGGACTAGAAAGCTAAGCTACTCCATACAATAGAGGAGGGAGCTGGCAGTTCCTGGACTCACTCAGGCTTTGAAAGTAAATAGGGAGATATAAGGGTAGTGTCAGGGAGCAGGGACCAGGAGGCCTCAGTGTGGGGGAGGGGAGAGGGGCCAGCGAGTGAGTTAAGAGCTGCTGAAGGCACATTGGAAAAGGGCATTTCTTATTCCTTTATTAGTTGGTTGTTCCGCTCTAATGTAAGTTGTCATTGTCTTTTATTTGTGCGTGCGGCAGTGCATGTAGAAACCAAAAGACAACCTCTGTGTCATTCCTCAGACACGATCCACCCTTTTTTGAGATAAGGTTCTCACTGGCTCAGAGCTCACTAACTAGATTAGACTTCGTGGGTGGTGTTTTTCCCTCCTGTTGTCAAGCCAACCATCAGACACTTCCATGCGCCCAAGCGAAGCATCAGTGGTTTTGATAAGAGTGACCTTCAAGTTTTTTGTTGTTTTTTTTTTAAAAAAGAAACCCCAGACAAATGTTATCACCATAACCCATATGCAAGAGGTGCTATCTCAAGAAAGCTAGTGGGAGATGAATACTATAATCACTCAGCCACATGACTGCCAAAATCAGGCACTTTAAAAGTCAACAAAATGTAAGCAAAGCTAGAGTTTATTTAGATATTCTCTCAGTCCCAGTAACTTTTCCAAGAACATATACTATCAAGCCTGGTGGCAGCCAGAGTGTCTGGGTCACTTCTGCTTCATAGATACACATGGACCTTCATGCCAGAGCTGGCAAAAAGTTAGTGTTGGATCTCTCAGTAGGCAAAGACCTGGTAGGAGGCAAGGACTTGCGTGGCAGAGGGAACAGTCTGAGCGAAGGCAAGAAAGCATTAAATAAACATTTACAGAACAAAACTGACCTCCACCCCATCCGTCACCAGAGTCAGAGCCAGATTCAGGGACAGAGTGTACCAGTCAGTGTGACAGATATGCGGCTCTCACAGATGGTATTGGGTGAAGAGTCTGGACGGGAGTGGGGGCCGAGTCGTGAAAGGTTTTAAAAGGCACAGTGTAAACTTTGCAAGTTCTTTAATAGAGATAAGTTGCTAAAGACTTTGAGTTGAGCGGGGGTGGGTGGAGGGGGTGTGGGGAGGTGTTTCCACATGATAAAATCTGTGCTTCCAGCAAAAGGCAAAAAGCATCTCAAGCTCAACATAACGTGGGCTCAGACTCTTTTCCTATGTCTGAAATTCTATATTGCTGACACAGTCTCTCCCTTAAAGAGTCTCACGGTATCCCAGTTTGCATTCTATTGCTGTGATGAACACCACGATCAAAAGCAACTTGGGGAAGAAAGGGTTTACTTCACTTCACATTTCCAGAACATTTTGATGGGAAGTCAGGATCAGGGCTTCACGAAGGAATCAGGAAGCAGGAACTGAAGCAGAGGTCATGGAGGAATACTGCTTACCGGCTTGCTCCCCAGGGCTTGTTCAGCCTGCTTTCTTATACCACCTAGGACTACCTGCCCAGGAATAAAACAACTCACACTGGGCTTGGCCCTCGCACATCACTCATTAATTAAGAAAATGCCCCCACAGACTTGCCCAAAGGCCAATCCGATGAAGGCATTTTCTCAATTGAGGTTCCCTCTTCCCAGATGACTCTAGTTTGTGTGAAGTTGAAAAACAACAGTGAAAACTAACTAGCACACACACTTGCATCAGACTGGTGAGGGCTGGGGTCTGATATTTACAGCCATCAGTTTCCTTTGTTTGGGGCCTCAGGGCAGGAAAGGGTCAGTGAAGGCAAAGATTCAGGGAAAGTAGAGTAAAATGGGTCACGGAAGGAGGTTGCTCTCTATCCCTCAGCTCCATCTGCAGGACAACTTTAATCATCACAGATAAGAACCCTGTGCATACTAGCTATCACTCTTCAGTTTCCTCCCTATCTGTGGGCAACGACAAATGGACCTGTTTTTCCTGTGAACGCGCCCTTTCTGGACATTAAATAGAATTATACAATGTGTGGTCTTTTGCTTCTGGCTTTTTTCACTTAGCGTACTGCTCACTGTAGCACGAATCAGTATTCATTCTTCTACATATGAACAATAGTCAACTGCATGAGTAGTACCATGTTGTTAGCTATTCACCAGTTGCACTGTTCCCAACTTTTGGCTCTAAGGAATGCTGTTGTGAACATTTATGTACCAGGTTTTGTGTATGCATATGCTTTGAATACTCTCGGGTATAGAGGGATAGTAGTGTTAAAAATATGTTTATAAAACTGCGTATTTCTCACAGAAGCTGTACCTTTCAACATTCTCATCAGCAATGTGTACATGTTCAACTTCCCTACATCCTCACAAACACCTGTTACTTACTTATTATAGTAATTTTATTTCTGGATAAGAAGAGGTATCTTATTATAGTTGGTTTTGGTGATGGTGGTGATGTTTGAACCCATGACCATGTGAATGCCACTGATCTATGCTCCTAGTTTTCTTTCTGATGTGTGTGTGTGTGTGTGTGTGTGTGTGTGCTTTTGAGACAGAGTCTTATGTGGCTCAGGCTGACTTCCACTGTGTAACTTAGGATGACCCTGAACATCTGCTCCTCCTTACTCCAGTTCCTAAGAGCTAGGATTACAGGCTTGCACCACCACACCTTGTGAGAGTCCCTCTTCCCAAATGATCTAAGTTGTGCCAAGTTGACAAAAATACTAGACTATCTGATGGCCATCTTACTAAAAGCAACTTGCAGATTCAATGCAATCTCTATCAAAATTCCAATGACATTCATCTTATAGTTAGGAAAAAAAGTCATAAAATTCATATGGAAGCACAAAGACTTTGAATAGTCAAAGAATTCTTAAACAGAAAGTGCAGTGCTCTGGGTATATGATTTCAAATTATAATAGAGAACCATAGTGAAGCAAAACATAATCAAACAGTCCGGCATGACACTGGCACAAAATAGACACATAGACCAATGATGTAGAAACTCATAAATGAATTCACATGGTAAGAAAGTATTAAAAACACACATTTCAATAAAAACTATTAAAGACAGCTCTTTAACAAATGGTGCTAGGAAAAATGGTATTTCCACATGCAGAAGGGTAAAATTAGATCCATACTTTTTACTCTGAGTTAATAAAAATTAACTCAAAATGATCAAATATCTTAATGTAAGACCCCAAACTCTGAAGCTGCTAGAGGACAACAGGCAGGAACCTTTTAGGTTATAAGCCTTAGGAAAGGCTTTCTGAGAAGGACTCCGATAGCTCAGGAAATAACGGCAAGAATTGACAAAGTGGGCTGTGTGAAAGTTAAACGCTTCTGCCCAGCATATGAAACAGCAGATTAAAGTGGCAGCCCAAGAATGAGAGGAAACCTCTGCTAGCTCTGTATCTGACAGGGTATTCATACCTAAAACATATAAAGAACTTAAAAAAAACCCCACCCCAAACTCAAAATATTCAGTCATTAATGGACAAAAGAATTGAATAAGAAGCTCTTAGAAGAAATAAAAATAACCAATGTACATATGAAAAGTATTTCAAATCCTTAGCTACAGGGAAATGCAAACCAAAACTACACAGGGCTTTTTTCTCAGCTCAGGTGGTTAACTGGAAGGAAACCATGGGCAGCAAAGGCTGGTGAGGACTCAGGAAGGAGGCCGGCTCACAGGAATCAGGAGAATGGTTCGTGCATTACTGGTGGGAATGCAAACTACTGCAGCTGTTGTGTAAGCATAGTGTGGTGGCTACTCAAAAGCTTAAAGTAGAACTCCTGTATCAAGTAGCGATATCACTCCTGAGTGTCTACCTGAAGGAATCAAAGTCATCATTCCACAGAGATACCTTCCATAGCCAAGCTTTAGAATCAGCTTAGATGGATAAAGGAAATATGGAACAGACACAATGGGGTTTCATGGTGCTATAATGAAGAAGAATGCAATTATATTATCTGCAGAGACTTAGCTGGAACTGGAGACCATTATGTTCAGCAAAGTAAGGCAGGCTTAGAAAGAAAATGATTACATGTTTTCTTATGCAACATCTAGAACAAAAACATGCACATTTGTCTTAATTAGGGTTTCTATTGCTGCAGTGAAACACCATGACCAAAAAGCAAGTTGAGACAGAAAGGAATTTTCAGCTAATGCTGCCATATCACTGTTCATTGCGACAGGAAGTCATGACAGGAACTCAAACAAGGCAGGAACCTGGAGACAGGAGCTGATGCAGAGGCCATGGAGGGCTGCTGCTTACTGGCTTGCTTAGCCTGCTTTCTTATATAACCCAGGACCACCAGCCCAGGGGTGGCACCACCCACAATGGGCTGGCCCTTCCCCCATCAATCACTAGTTAAGAAAATGTCCTGATCTTATGAAAATCTCCTGATCTTATGGAGACATTTTCTTAATTGAAGTTTCCTCCTCTCAGATGACTTTAGCTTGTATCTAGTTGACATAAGACTAGCCAGGACAACATAGAAGTAGAAGAGGGCTGTGCTGGAAGAGGAAACAGTTCAAAGGCAGATGAAAAAAATGAGAGAGGATAATGGGGGACAAAAAGACAAATATCATAGTTCTCTTTCACAAGTGGAATCTGTGAATATGTATGTATAAGCAGAAGAACTCTTTGGGAACTGTAAGGGGCCGATAGAAGAAGAGGGTAGTGTTAAGTATGAGCTAAGTGCAATAATACACTTGTATGAAAATGGCATAATGAAATCCGTATTTTTTGGACAGATAAGAAAAATCTTTGAAAATATCCATCACAGGCCAAAAGAACAGTAGTTTGCATATACTCAGTTAAACAAGCTGTATTGTTGAAATTAAGTTTAACATGTTTGTTTTTCAATTTGACTATAGAAAAATTTACATTGCATACGTGGATCACAATTCTCTTTCTATTGGACAGTGTTTGTCTACATCCTGCAATTAAATAAATTAATAAAGCTTGTCTTAGTATTTTATATGAACATTATTACTGTTTTTTTTTAAAAAAAAAAAAAAAAACAACATCATACCTTAGGCCACTTTGTAACTTTCCATATTGCTACACTGGTGCCAGCATTCTCTTTTGTAATTAACAAATACTTGCGGACTATTTGCTAAGCTTCATTCTTTGTCTTTCTATGTTAAATTTCCACATGGCTTACCTTGTGCAGGACAATATTTCTAAGAAAACACCTCAACAGTCTGAATGAAAAATGAGTATGATTTGAATATGAAAAATACTTTTTTACAACTTCTCTCATCAAACTTTTCTTCGGAGCTTGGGATGATGGCCCATGCGTTTAGTCCCAACATTCTTGAGGATGAAGCTGGTAGATCTCTATGAGTTCAAGGCCAGCCTGGTCTATATGGCAAGTGCCAGGCCAGCCAGGACTATGTAGTGAGATCATGTCTAAAACAAAGCAAAACCACAAAATACTTTGCTTGAATTACAGTTTCTTATTCAGTAGTTTATATGAATTAACTCTTCTGTAAACTCACTGTAGAGTAAGTACAAATAGCATATTTTTAAAAGAGCAAAACTTTTTTTTTGAGATATGGAATCATACTTCCTAGACTGCTTCTCCCCCCCCCCCAACTCTTTGTGTTCAAGATTGACCTTGGACTTCTGGTCCTCCTGCCTCTACCTGCCTATTGCTGGGCTTACATGTGTGAACCATCAGGCCTTACTGAGAGTAAATTAAGTTTTAAAGTAACAATTTTTACTTAGTTAAAATAATCTATTTTATGTTTTACCCTTGCTCACAGAATATGCAGAAATTTCATCATTATAACAGAAGTAATTGTACAATGTGGATGGCCTTTGTAGTGTGGCCTTGCTTGGGGAATTGATAAATATGGTATTTTTCATATATCTATATCTATCTATCTATCTATCTATCTATCTATATATATATATATTTGCATTACATATACTTTGAAAGACATAAATTATAATTTTTCTGAGAGGACAAAAACAGGCCTTGCTGTCACCTTAATCTTCATCTGACATGAGAAACAGAAGAATCTGCAGCTTTGCTGGCTCTTACAGAACAGGGAGCCATTCAGGTTCGCACTCACATGACAGACCTTGACCTTGTAGGGCAACTAGGCCACCACGTGGGGAGTGCACAGACTCAGCTTAGGGACCTGGCTGTTTTTATGACCCTTTTACATCACAGTCTCAGCCTGTCACAGGTTCCTTAGACCTCCTCACCTCCCCAACCCCTCCCAACCACCTTCCAACACCAACCCCCCCCCTCGTCGTCTCTGCCCCCCCCTCCCCGTTTCTATTTCTTCAATTGGTCCTGATAATCTCAGTTTCACCAGAGTTGTGAGGTTAACTGTTAACCATCCTGTTTGATGAGGCCTGCTAATTCCTGATTCTTCAAGGGCCAATTTGTCAGACTTGGTCACTTTTTTCTCTTTCATTTCCTTTTCTTTCTTTCTTTCTTTCTTTCTTTCTTTCTTTCTTTCTTTCTTTCTTTCTTTCTTTCTTTCTTTCTTTCTTTCTTTCTTTCTTTTTCTTTTTTTTTTTTTAGACAAGTGTCCCTGTACACAGCTCTGGCTGTCCCGGAACTCACTATGTCTCCAAGGTTGGCTTCTAACTAGCAGAGACTCACCTGCCTCTGTCTCCCGAATGCTGGTATTAAATACTTTTGGCCACCATGGCTGGCGACTTGGACACTCTTAATTAGCCAGGACGGGGAATGAAATTTCCCTCATAGTTAAATGTGCAAGTCCTATAGACATAGTTTGGGTTGGCTTTGTTTTTGGAAAACTCTGGGTAGGGCAAATGCATTACACACACATGATGGAAATAAAAATAACGAATAATTTGAATTATGAAGCTAAATGTAGGAAACAACGAAAAAGCTGTTCTAAGTCAAGATCAAGAACCAGGTTTGTCTAATTCAGTCGAACAAACTGGCCTTGAGGAATGAGGGTGTCTGCAAATCGGACATTTATGAGTCTTTTTTTTTTTTTCCTGCTCTTTTCTTGAGCCTCAAGCTCCTGGCATACAGAACCCATGTAAATTACGGTTTTCCTAGACCTCAGTATTCTACACACTGGGGCGCTTTCTCTCTTGTTAGATAAGAAATCCTGGCAGGAAATCAATGCCCAGTATCAGCTGCATTAGGCTGCGGGCCCTGACTGGATTGGACAGAGAGAGGTGCTGGTACTCTGGGTCCACATTCCTAGAAGCCTGCCTCCAGTTCCGGCGTCTGCCCGGGTTTCCTCCTCCAAGGCGTGTCCCGGGAGAGTGGGCGGCCCCTTTCCAGAGAGCACTCGGTCTCAGTTGCCCCCCACGCCTCTCCTTCTCCCCTCCCTCCTCCACCACAGCCTTTCTCTTCGCCCGGGCCACTTCCTTCTTCAGCGGGTTCCTCCCCAGGGCGCGGAAGCAGAGCTCCAGACCCACGCCACTTCAGCTCTTCGGTGAAGAAGGAAGCGATCGGAGTGGTGAGCGAGTCCCGGGAGGTGGTGACCCAGGGGAAAGGCTGGACCCGACGTTTGGAGAGGCCGAGCCCCCTGGTGGAGGGCGGGGACCCCGGGGTGCCGAGGTGCGGCTGGAGAAGCGGTGAGCTTGCGACCCCGGCGCCTCACTCACCGGCACCCCACTCGGCCGGCACACTTCCGCACCGGGCTTACGTGACGTTTTGTCGGCCGGGGCGGACCGCGAAAGGAGCTTCCTGAACCGATGTTTGCAGCGGTGCCATGTGTGGGCTTTGCACTTTGGCGTCCGCACCGGGTGCGGTTCTGCAGAGTTGGGTGGGGAAGGGCTGGAGGGGACCCCGGAAGAATGGAGTGGCTTCAGGACAGTTCCCTCTGCAGTGCCAGGGCAGGCGAGGGAGGGGACGCAGGAGTCGTTGGGTCCCGGAGCTGCGCCCTCGGGTGCGCTGGCTGTGAGGGATCGAGGGCGGGTGAATAGCGGAGACAAAGGCCTCCGGGGCGAAGCCTTCCTTCCTGCAGTCCTGGACTCTGCAGTCCCATGCCACCAGTTCAGGGGTGAGCGAGTGGTGCTCTCAGGTCCCGGGATTTGGGAACCCTTATTTGGCAAGACCTCAAACTTCTGGGAGTGGAGTGACCAAATATGGAGTGTGCTCGAGCCAGCGAATAGAGAGAAAGTAGCCGATCAGCCCGCGACCCGCGCCAGCTGTTAAGAGAAGTGAGACTGGAAGATGGCCCAGCTCTCCTGTAAAGTTGGCAGCCGATTCCCAGGGGAGAGGACTCCAGACTCCAGTAGGCTTTATTTCCTTGACGCATTGCCTCTAGAGTCCCAAAAACATAACTAGAGGAGGCTCCGGACCTACCTTCCCAATTGTGTAGTGATGGAGCTTTCCAGCGTTTGCCACAGCCCTTCTCTTTGTGAGTCCCATTCAGACAGTCTAATTATGAGTCTGTGACAGCTAGACAGCCCGGCTAACATCTGCTGCAGCCATTCTTCTGGGCCAGCCTCTCACAGACAGGCTTTTTCTTAGGCTTGCTCTGCTTATGACCTCTCATTGTTCCTGATCTCTCTCACTTCAGTCAAAGGTTTCTGTCCAGCTTCTAGACTGCCGTGGGTCTTCCAAAGATTGTATAATGTGAATATTTTCTTCTTTGTCCCCTCCCATAATAAATGACTAAAACGTGCCAAGTTATGTATGCTAGCAGTAGTAAACCTATTATTATTCTCCTATTCATGGCGGTTCAGACAGAGAGCCTTTTCTTGCTTTGTAAACGATCCGCCTTAGCAAGTACATGTATATGGTATTACATAAGAATACACTATTACATTAGGTGCATTTGCATAACAGCAAAAGAAGGGAAAGGAGTGGCAGAGAACAGAACAGCACTTGTGCGGCATTAACCATTGTGAGCCCGTGGGCTAAGTAATAAGTACTTGGTAGGGTTCTTAGAATTTCATGAGTTAGGGCAGCTGAATAGATTAGGGGTAAAGGCTCTTGCTGCCAAGCCTGATGGCCAGATTTTGATCCCTGAGACTCACACGGGAAACCCACAAGTTGTCTCTGACCTCCACATTCGCACCCTTCCAAAATACATAAATGTGAAAAAGATTTTTTTTTTTTTAAGAAATAAAAGAATTTTATGAATTAACGCAGACAAGGAGCCTGGTGTGTAATCAGTCGTAAAGAAATGGCTGCTGTCTTCCCTTCTTAAGACTGAGTGAGTGCCTGTTATCACATAAGCAGTTGTTCATGCTGCATGGAAGGCCTTCCTGGTGTCAGTTAGAAGAGGAGAGTGGAGAGCGGGAGAGAATGGTGCCGAAGAGAAGTTTCCAACCTTGGGCGTTTCATTCTCCCTTAAGTTAATTGTTGGCTCATTTCTTTTCTTTCTTTCTTTCTTTTTATAAATTTTTTTTTCACAGATTCTTACTTCCTGAAACAGGGCAGTTTTATAGAGATTTTTTATATGGCTCCCAGACCTGGACCCTTGCCCACCCGCATACACGTGTGGGGTTCCTGTGCGTGCCGGTGCACATGGAAGTGTGTGTGCGTGCATGTGGGGGGCCCTGAGGACAACCTTGGGGGTCCTCCTCAAGGTGCCAGCCATCTCCTTTAAGACGTGTTCTCTCATTGGCCTGGAGCTCACCACTAAACCAGATTGGTTGGCCATGGAACAGGGTGCCCCTGACTCTGTCTCCCCAGATCTGGGATTAAAGGCAGCCACCACCACCATCCGGCTGTTTGCTTTTTAAATAACAAGTTGTTAAGCTAACTCTTTGGATCAATATTCTTTAGCATATAAGTAAGAGAAACTCATACAAACCACCACATGTTATAAACAGGGAAAATATTATTGGTTCATACAGCTGGAAGATCCAGGACAGGCTGAGTCATTTTTGTGTCTAGGTTTTCCTTCTGCTGGATTTCCTAGCTAGGTCTTCCCATAGGGTAACCATTTACACCAGGACTGTAAACTCACATCTAGTGGAAAGGGTGTTATTTACTAATAGCCTAGGAACGTCTTGGGGCTGAACTTGACTGTTCTGAATGAGAGCACTTGTCCTCAGACCTCCACATGTGTGCCCTCCAAATAAATAAAACATTTTAAAAACCCTTAAAAATAAAAGGGTTAGATGAATCGACTCAGATAAGGAACCTGGTGCCTCTAACCAATCCCACTGACTCTAGGTCCCTTCTGGAGGGAAGGGCAATGCTCTGAATACGTGGGTTTAGAGTGCAGAGGGAAGTGCTATCTCCAAAGGGAACTCCAACTGTCTGTGCCAGAGTTGGGGAACAGTACTGGCCTCACAAAAAAGCAGCTGGTCACCACTGACACGGACAGGTTTACTTCCACCATTATTCCGTGCCCTCTGGGGCTAGTTGAGCTTTTCCAGTATCAGCTTTAAACTGCGTCTTGAATTACATAATCATGCCATCCCCAACACGTAAGTCCCCAGATATAGGTGGACGGTGTAATTTCTAATAATGAGTTTTAGAGGGTTGTATTTAATTGAAGATTTTGCATGTTACTGCAACGCCAGCCCCTTCCATTATAATGCTCATGCAAATAGCAGCAGATGGTAGTGGCACTTTTAATTATTAGCTGATAGAAAATCTGGCGTCCCGATCATTGTCTTTAAGCAGGTGGTATACAGTCATAGATGTCACTCTTGTTTTAAAAGCAATCAGGAATTAGTAATAACCCATCTGGATGAAGCTGTTTCTTCCAAGTCATCACCTTAAAGAAAACAGTAACACAGCACCACCTTTTAGCTCGTTATTCAGCCTGGAGACTTTACCTTGTAAAAGCACATTGAACCGATGCCTCTCGTGCCCAGCTGCTCATACTTGCTGGTCTCTGCTGGTGGAGTTCCATCCCTTCATCCCTTTGCTTGTTCTTGTTAGGTGACAACTTTTTTTTTTTTTTTACCTCTCTTCTTGGTGCCCAGCATGATAACAAGGAATATTAAGTCAGATACCCATGGAGAGGAACTTACCTTCTAGTGAGGAAAAGCCCAGAAACCAGTAATTCCACCTGTGTGAAATGAAAGAGTCAATCACTCCTATGGGGGAGCTGTCCTCAGATTAGGGAATGCCTTCTGGAGGATGTTACATCAAACTGGGACTGATTTATGAGCCTCAGGAAGGGAAATGGTGATAGCCTGAGCAGAAGAAAGAATGCAGAGAAGGCTGGCAGTATTGCCAGGGACATTTGAGGAGTAGGAAGACTTATGTAGCCACAGCTCACCGCTCCAGTGTACAGCGGAAGAGTCTGGGGCAGAGGTCAGAAGCCAGCCTGCAAAAGATTTAGCAAGTCGCATCAGGACTTAGCAAGACTTAGCAGGCTCAACTCTTATTATTCTGGACTCTTCTTGACCGAAACATGAATAGGTTTCACTACTGTGCAGTGCAGTCAGTTTTCAGGGGCAGAATCCAGAGAAGGTTGTGACGTTCCACAAGTTAGAACTGCACTGACCTGAGGGTACTCAGGTGGCCTTGGTATGGGTCTATATTGAGGCCCCAGGCTCCTGAAAGAGTAGGGAGCATATAGTTTATCTTGGCACCTCTGTCTCCTAGTTCAGGGTCTGCCTCAGCTGTTCCTTGTGCTTTCTCCTTAGTCTCCATTAGCTTTCCATTTGCTCTTTACCTTTGTATAGTGTGTTCTTTCCCATTCGTCCACTTGATCTACCTTCCCAGTGATCTCCAGTGAGAGGCCTGACTGAACCCCCAGAGAGTGCTCACCACATTGCTGTTCACTGGAGGCCTTTCTCTGCCTTGAGCATGGATCCTGTTACATTTTGCAATTTTGGTGCTTCAAAGGGCTCTGTGACAAGATGTACATGGAGCAAGACTGTTGTGAGGAGAAAGGCCATCTTCTCCCTAGTAACCGATAGGCTACAGGAGTGGGGCAACAGAAAGGGACATTCTATAGGTAGAGGGAAAGCAGAGATATATTAGTGCACTATACTTCATACAGGTAGAAAAGGGGTGTTGGTGTAGACGTGGAAGTATACGTGGATTCACCAGATGTAGACATTGGTTCAGGGCAGAGGAGAGTTTATTCTTTTGTCTAATTAAATCACTGGTTCTGGTCCAGAGCCCTGGAGCCCTGGAGTGTTTTGTCCTCTTTACCTTCTAGTTTTAATCCTTGAACTGGCTTCTGCCTTCATACAATCTAGAATATTTACTCTGCTAGCCCGGACCTAGAAGGCTTCACCCTTAGCCTTCCGAGACCTACTGCTGATTGAGCCACTCTGACTAGCTCCTTTTGAACTCTGACTCTTCGCATTCAACTGACTCTTCAGCCTGCTTCTCATCTGACTCTTCTTACTGACCCTTCAACTGACTCACTCTGTCTACCGACTCTAACTCGTTTGTAACTCTCCTTCACTGCTGAGAGCTGGCCTTTTCTCGTGAGAATTGCACATATCCTTACTCTGCTAACTCTTCGTATGATTAGTCACTTTGTCTGCCATTCACTCTGACTTAGCTCAGATGTCACTTCTGGAGTGACACTGACTCTTGAGTTCTGCTTCCTGTGTCTGCTTTTTTCTAGGGATTAAAGGCATGGACGGCTACTGCCTTCTGAATACTGGGATTAAAGGTGTTGGCTACCACTAGTTTCTGAATACTGGATTAAACTTGTTTCTACATTCCATCCATACCACATAGGCCTCTGAATGTAGCCCCTGGAATGTAGACCCTACAAGGTGCATGAGTCAATGATAGTGACAAATGATGTATGAAAAAGAGAAAGGTCCCTTGGATGGCTGTGTGCCTGATGGGGTATAAAAATGGCTGTAACACAGACTTCTTTTCTCTTTCAGTCAGCAATGAATGTGGATCATGAGGTTAACCTCCTAGTGGAGGAAATTCATCGTTTGGGTTCTAAAAGTAAGTATTCTAACACAAAGTGTTTCTTCTGAGTTTATCGCTAGACTGGCATTCTGGAGAAGCCGCTCAGGCCTTAGGACACAGTGACATACTCTGCCCACAGCCTGAGGTGGTAACTGCTCTTAGCTGGCAAGGGATGCTTGAGACACAGAACTGTTGGGGTGTTGGGTTTCTAAGGCACAAAATAGTTGAGATGTTTTATTATTTTTTGAATGGAAAATTCACTGAGCCTCTTTTGTTCGTTTGCATTAAAATCTGGCGTTTGAGTTATGTTGAAATTTTTCTTTGTTGTTAAAGTTCTTGTTTTCTGCTTTATTTCGCCATCACTTTATAAATTTACAAGTGACTGGAGATTTAGACTGAAATCACAGTAAAATGTTTAGTCAGGCCTGTCTAGAGGAATGGAATTTACAGAGCTAGAGCGAATCTATATGTGTATAGGAAGGGGGTTTGTTAGAATGGCTTACAGGCTGTGGTCCCGCTAGTCCAACAATGGCTGTATACCAATGGAAGGTCCAGGAATCCAGTTGTTTTTTTAGCCCATGAGGCTGGATATCTCTGCTGGTCTTCAGTATACACCAGAATCCCAGCGAAGGACCGGACTTGCCAGTGAGAGCAAGCAGGCAGAGAGAGCAAGCTTGTCCTTTATATAGGCTGCTACCAGATGGTGTGGCCCAGATTAAAGGTGGATCTTCCCATCTCAAAGGACCTGGGTTAAAAGTGGGTCTTCCTACTTCAAATGATTTAGTTAAGGGAAAAAAAAAAAAATCCCTCACAGGTGTTCTCTGCTGCTTAGATTTTTAGTTAGTTCCAGATGTAGTCAAGTTGACACCCAAGAATAACCATCACTATTGTCTTTATTTATTTTCTTTTAGGTTCTTGGGATTTGTACAGTTCCAAACATAAAAGTAAAATAAACCAAATTTTAAGTCTTTGGTGGTGATGGTAGGGGGTGTGTGTCTTTTTCTTCAGTGGTCAAGCAGCTATTGTGATGATGTAGTGTGTAAAACTGGCATATTGGTGACTCTCTTCTAAATTGTACTGAGATGATTGTACTTGTAGCATGAGGTATTTGCTACATCTGATCTCTGCAAGGGTTGGGGAGTATATTGAACGCAAGAACAATGGACATGTTCAGCAGCAACTAGAATAATAAAGTTCCAAGTTTTAAAATTATATCATAGAAATGAAACTGGGTTTCAGAGTATCTCATAAACAAACATAGTACCCTTGTAATCTCAGAACTTGGGAGGTGGAGGCAGGAGGATCATGAGTTGAAGGTCAGCTTGGTCTGTACAATGAGGGGAAAAAGTTCTATCATTATAGCTTGATTCTTCTTAGAACTGTTTGCTTCTGAATTACAAATCTTTGAATGTAAGAGGATAGACACACTTTAAAAATAATTCCATTAAGCTATTAATTCCTACTGTCTTTTGTGTTAGTTCTCTTCCTTTTCTGTGTATGTGCATGGCTGTGTATGTGCGTGTAGAAGCCAAATGTTAACCTTGTCACTCCTCGGGACTCATCTTTGAGTTGCTTTTTCAAACAAGGTCTTTTATTGGGATGTGGGGCTCACCAAATAGGCTAAGTTGGCTGGCCAGTGACACCCCCCCCCCCACCTTCCTGTCAAGACAGGACCCTCCACATCGTGGGTCTTTCTTTCTAATGTGGGTTCTGGTGACTGAATTTGAGCCCCCATGCTTGCACAGCAAGCCCTTTATCCATTCAGCTCTCTCCTCAGCCCCCTGCACTTGTTTCCTGTTCTTGCTGTAGCCGCTTACCACAGATCTAGCAGTGGTAAAGCAAGGTGTTTAGTACCAGAACACATTTCCTTCTTTTTGTAGTTCAGGCATCGGATTAGGGTCTTTTCAGGCTCAGACCCAGGTGCTGGCTAGCTTCAGGTCTTTCTGGACTCCTTACCTTGGCTCTAGCTTCTAGAGTTGCCTGTATTCCTTGGCTCTCTCTGTCTTTAAAACTAGCAACAGCTGGAGGAGAGGAGTAGGGTGTCCTCACGCTGCACTACTGTCCCCCACTCTTCTGTTCTTAAGAACTCCTACGATTCTGTTCAGTGGACCCAGATAATCCAGAATAACGCCCCATTTTAGAGCCCTTATTTAGTCACGTTGGAAAAATTTCTTTTGCCATTTAAGGTAAGGAATTCGTAAGTTATGCAAACTAGAGCATCGCCATCCTTGGGTGGCATTATTCTCCCTGACCCCTTCCGCAGTCCTGGGATAGAATACTCAGCCATGCTAAGCAGGTGTTCCACCGCTGAGCCAGTCCCAGCCTCCTCCTGGAGTCTTCTCTAGTCACTTTATTTTGACATCATAACTGAAATGTTAAGATAGAGACATGCGGAAGTGTTGTGGAGGTCACATGACTTTAATCATCATCTCACTGACTGATGATGCTGCTCTCCCATAAGTGCCAAGCCCTGCCTAAGTACAAGTTCTATGGGCATGTTCTTTCTCCCCAAGCATTTCATTACATAATTGATGAAAGTAGATAGAAATTGATGAGGCAATTGTCAGAAAGAAAGAAAGAAAAAAAAGAGCTTGCTAGATTGTGAGGTGCTGGCATTCAGTACGGTTCCAGTGCAATAGATTACTGAGAAGGGTAGAGTTGGGGGCACTTGAGTCAGGTGGGATTTGGGGGTGCAGAAGTGTAGGCAGGTTAGTTGAGGAAGGGACACAGAGGTGAGCTTGGCATGGGAGTGAATTGATGTTTGTGTAGAACACTGAGAAGACACTAGAGAGTGTGGTTTACTAACATTTAGGTCTTCAGTCAAATGAAATCTTTCCCAACTCTAGTTTTCTCTTACTCCTTCACTAAACCCACTTGAAGCTGGTCTGGGGAGTCTCATTTTCACTAGTGACACCCTGCTTATGCTCCTCCCCCCACATCTCCAGGGTCTCTCTAGCTCCAGAAGGGTAACATTATTTGGAATTAGTATGTTATTCAGATTGTTAAGAGCATATTCCCAAAGATCTGTAGACTGTTCTTTGTGTCAACCTGGTGTCCATTGCTTAGATTCAGCTGGCTTTAAAATTCTAACCTTTGCTCTCCGAAAAGAGTATCTGTGTTCTACTTGAACGATCTGAAGTTCCCCTTCAAAAGAAGCAGCTTTACAAATTAGAAGACAAGATAATTACCATAACATGCATATGCATGAAAATTCCTTAAAATTCACAGCTTCACCAGGACACCTTGGCTTTACTGTTGGCAAAAGATGACTTATTGAGTTGGAAAGCATATATGGAACTATGCCATCTTCTGACATGCTATGGTTAATTATTTAAGTTGAGCCTGGAGTGGTTTTGACTAAACTACATAGGATGTATGAGCTCCAGCTCGAAATTGATGAAGGAAATTTTATCTGTTTCTTTTAAAGTCCAAATCTTTAAAGTCTCATTTTTTTTATCCAGTTAGAAAGATGAAGTGGAGGATATGATTACTTGAGGACCTAGATTCTTTCATCCAACAAGGCTTCTTGAATACCTGCTTGGGGCTTATGTATAGAGAT
Source organism: Cricetomys ansorgei (assembly GCA_026225945.1). NCBI lineage: Eukaryota > Metazoa > Chordata > Mammalia > Rodentia > Nesomyidae > Cricetomys > Cricetomys ansorgei. The sequence goes on along the minus strand of JAMJFZ010000882.1, from coordinate 2,370,658 downwards.
ACAGAATCAAAAAGGAAATTCTATTTCAGTCCTTAAAGTCTTTTTGAGGCAATTGAGAGGTGGACAGCCTGAAAGTGTCCTAGGAGGGGGTTATGAGTATGGGCTTGGGTAGTTAGGATGATCCTTGTCTGAAATCCAAGCTCTTGGTAGTTCAGTGCCATCCTGGACTACTGAGAGCATGTCTAACATTTTTTTAAAAGAAGGTAAAACAAGAATATAGACCCTTGTATGAGGCCCTCTGGGAATGAATCCTGTTCCTCTCCTACTTGCTGGGTGATCTTGTATACTCTATCACATGTTTCTGTGTCTTTTTTCCCCTTATTTGTGGAATAACAATGTTTTGGCAATTCAAACACTTTTTGAATTTTAATTCTAAGATTTAATTCTAAAATAGAATATATCCTAATATCACTTTGCTTTATTTAATTTGACAGTTTAATTGAATATAATATAATGGTGCTTCTTGAAAACCAATGGTGTCTTCTTACACGAAATGAAGACTGAGTGCATTTTAATGACTGTAACGCTCACTTAGCAGTTCTAGGAACATAGCAAGTACTCAATAAACACTGGCTATTGTTCATAAAACTGATGGTGAATGTTTTGATAGTCGCACACTCAGTTTAGTCAGAGATCGCTAACACCATTGAGAGGATTGTGAAGGAGGTCCCAGGGAGGGTTACAGTTGACTCTGTTCTTGAGTAAATCACTCAAACCTGGGTACAGTGACAAACGCCAGATCTCTCATGGCATCTTGGGCAAGAGCAGAGGGTGCATTATGACTAGATCCAAACATGTAGGGAGTGAAGCCACAGAAGACCAAGCAAGCACTGGATGCTCAGACACAGAGGGGCAAAGAGCTTCATCTATGGGACCATAGTCTTCACTATTTGAAGGTGACTGGGGATCACTGAAAGATTAACGTAGAATAGAATCCATTAGATCTGCTTCTCATAAAATGTGTTCCATTTTGGTTTATTCCCCACCAATGGGAATGGTATCCTGGGGGGCAAGAATAGAGAATGGGAGACTGGTAAGGAGTAGCCAGTTACAGCTTGAAGTTACCTGGCCGAGAAACAATTAGGGTTCAACGCATCAACGCATAGTAATTGAAGATATGGAGATAGAATTACGAAGACACAGGAAGGTGTAGTCACCTGGACATTTGTTAGACTGAAGGATGAGAGGGAAGGAGAACTCTAGGACTATTCCCAAGGTTCTGTCTTTGGTGCCTTTAAAGAAAAAAACCACTGTAAATTGGGATTTAGTATTCCGGGAACTTCTTAAACAGCTTTACTGATGTCGTATCTATTAATCCTGGCAACAGTGCTGTCAAGCACGTTGCCACCTTCATTTGCTGGATGTGGTGAGAGAAAGCCCACACTTGAAGGCTGTCCAAGGCTACCCAGTTCATTTATTTATATCCAACCATCAACAGTTGGTTAAAGGTTAAATAGCAGTTCTACTTTTCATCTACCTTAATTGTTGTTTTTTGTTTGTTTTTGGATTTTTTTTTTTTTTTTTTTTGGTTTTTCGAGACAGGGTTTCTCTGTTGTAACTCTGGCTATCCTAGAACTCACTCTGTAGACCAGGCTGGCCTGGAACTCACATAGGTAGGTCCGCCTGCTTCTGCCTCCTGAGTGCTGAGATTAAAGGAATGTGCCACCACTGCCCAGCTCATAATTTTATTTTTATTTATTTAGTTTTCAAAAAGATTTATTTAAAGCAATTTTATTTTTAAATAGAATTTGTATATGAGTGTTTGGCCAGCATGTATGTCTGTGTACCACATGCGTGCCTGGTGCCCATGGAGATCAGGAGAGGGCGTTGGATTCACTGGAACTGGAGTTACAGATAGTCATGAGCTGTCATGCAGGTGCTAGGAATTGAACCCCAGGTCCTCTGAAAGAATAGCCAGTGTTCTTCACTGCTGAGCCATCTCTTTAGTCCCAACTAACAATTTTGAAAATCAAAATTGAGAGGAAGTCATTTGCAACTTAGTAGCAAATTCTTTTATTTTCCTTCCTTCCTTCCTTTTTTTTTGAGACAGGGTCTCATAATGTAGCCCTGGCTGACTTGAAATTTGTTATGTAAATCAACCTGGCTTTGAACCCACAGAGATAGATCTGCCTGCCTCTGCCACTTGAGTGCTGTAAAGGATTAAAGGTGTGCGCAACTAGGTCTGACCACATTCGCCTTTTATAAATTCTTCTTTCTGTCCTTCCAGTCTTTCTTTCTTTCTTTTTTTTTTCTTTAAAGATTTATTTATTTATGTATGTATAGGAGTGCTTGGTCTGCATGTTTGTCTGTGTGCCAGGAGAGGGCATCAGATTCCATTATAGATGGTTGTCAGCCACCATGTGGTTGCTGGGATTTGAATTCAGGACCGCTGGAAGAGCAGACCATGCTCTTAACTGCCGAGCCATCTCTCCAGCCCTGTTCTTCCAGTCTTTGTCTAGAAAGCACACTGTTTATTCTGCTACTTGAGAGTAGGAGGAGGATTAGTGTTAAACTTTAATCTTGGTTACCCCTCCTTAGATGGTTCCTGAAAATGATCCCAGTTTGCCACCCACAGAGGCAAGGCACATTTACTAACATCGGTCATGTTTCTCCATTTAGATGCCGATGGAAAGTTAAGTGTGAAGTTCGGGGTCCTGTTCCGAGACGACAGATGCGCTAACCTCTTTGAAGCGCTGGTTGGAACCCTGAAAGCTGCAAAGCGAAGAAAGATTGTTACGTACACAGGAGAACTGCTTTTGCAGGGTGTTCACGATGATGTCGACATCGTCTTGCTGCAAGATTAATGTGGTTTGTTTATCTTGGTCTATCTGGTAAACTGGAATAATTGAGTCAAAAGACAAACATAAGCCTCTTAAGTATTTTTATAGAACTTTGTAAAGAAAAAAGGGACTCATTGAGAAGTCCTGTTTTTGTACCTTGAAAGAAAACATTACCTATTATTTTTCTTAAGAATGTGATTGGGAAATGTAGGCAATAAAACGTTTTTGGAGGCGGTGAGAGGGGGGTTTTTGTTTTCTTAAATCATTCTTAGACAATTTCTCCAGGCACTTGACATTCCGTCAAAGCAAGAAGCAAGCTGAAGACCAACTCCCACAAGGAATGTGATGTTTATGTAATAAAAACATGTAACTGCCCTTAAATTGCCTGATGGCTGTGTTTTGTCATTTAAGTATGAATGTGCCTCTTACAATTGAGTTTTTTGTATCGAAACCAGGTCACTGCAGTAAAAATGACCTTAATTTAGAAAGAAATCTTAAAACCATGAAATTAAACAAATAAGAACGGCTAGTATTGTTGTTTGATGTGGATGCAAACTTAGCCCCGAGTTAGGGGACAAGGCGAAAAAATAAACCTTTTCAACTGCCAGTTCAATTCAAACAATCTGAGGCCATCCATCTGTGATTGCGTGTTGCAGTCAGAGTACACAACTGAAGATAACGGAGAATATTAAGCAGGGTAGAAATCAGTGAAGGCCACAGTGTCCAGAGTGCCTCAGGAAGGAGGCAGAATATACATTGGGAAGTAATAGAAACTGATTATTTAGAACAGTGGTTCTCAGCCTTCCTAATGCTGCAACCCTTTAATATAGATCCTCATGTTGTGGTGACCCCCCCCCCCAACCATAAAACTATTTTCGTTGCTACTTGATAATTGTAATTTTGCTACCGTTATGTATCGCAGTGTAAATAGCTGATATGCAGGTGATCTTAGATGACTCCTGTGAAAAGGGTCATTTGACCCCCAAAGGGGTCACAACCCACAGGTTCAGAACTGCTGGTTTAAGAGCTAGGATGATGGACAAATGAGGTTGATGACTACAGCAAAGACAGGGGTGTGTGTTAGCAAGGCAGGATCTTGTAGAAGGTAAGCCATGAGGCTGGTCAGGAAGGAGATGTTAGGAAAATGTTAGATGTTAAATGTTATTTGTTAGGGAAAGGTGATTCAGATATCTTCCAACAAGATAATCTTGTTGGAAACTTAAGACGCCTGGGAGACAGGAATCTGAACCAAAATTGGAGCCAGAAACCAGGCACAGTGGCTCATACCCGCAAGGTCAACAACTGGGAGTTGAGCTAGGAGGATCAGGATTTTGAGGCCGGCCTGTGGTACGCTGGGAGACTCTGTCTCAAAAGGAAACAGAAGCTGGAACACAGGCTTCCCATGATGAATGTGATGTTTTGGTGACATGATGGTGAGAGCAGCTACCCTGGCGGGGGTGGTTAAGTTGGACCAGCAAAGAAGAATTACACAAGAATCCTATGGGAGGAGTGACTGGCAGAAGGCAAAGGAGAGATGTCCTCTAAGCATGTTTTAAAGAGAAATTAAACTCTAAAGTGGTTTTCTGCCTTGGCAGGACCACAACTCAAACTTGCCATGGCTACTGTTTTAAGATCACTTGCCCAGGGGTACCACTACCTACAGTGCTACACATCATCACTAATCAAGAAAATGACTCATAAATAAGTCTTACAGGCCAATTGGCCAATCTGATGGGTGTAACCCCTCAATAGAGATTTCCTCTTCCTCAGGTGACTCTAGTTTGTGTTAAGTTGACAAAACTAACCAGCACAGAGGGACTCTACTGTAATGTTGTCATTTTATGGAAAGGCTTAGAAATCAAGCAACTTGAGGAGGAAAAAAGACTCAGTCTCGAGATTTGCACTGCAGAGGACGCCTGAGACATTAATTTGAATTCTTAAGATACAAGGATTCTAAGTTTGTGTCTTTACAGTGGATCATAAAGAACTGCAAGAAACAGCTCCAGAGGCGCCACTAATTACGTGGTAGCTGTTTCAAGTTCTACAACAGCATCTTGTGTTGAAATGATGGTGCAATCTAATCGTAGCTTGTTGTCATTAGGGTGGATGGCTGCTCGTGGAATATTATTAAGGATGCATATGATCTTTGCATATGCAAATTTTGTTCCCATCATAGAAGATCCAGCCACGCCTTGGTGTCCTGGAGTCATTTAAAAATAAGCTATAAAAAGCTGAGGGATTTAAATGAACACTAACATCCAGGTTTCCCTGGTGTCTGGACTATGCCCTTGGCTCCAGACAATATGGTGGGGAGAGCTCTGAGCTGACAAATTATAAAAGCATATGATAGCACAGGAAAAGGCCAGCTTCCCTGTGTGGCCTAGGTTATTGGGTTCATCATAGTCCTCTATGTTTAGAACAAGCAAAATGCTCCTTTAATTTATATCTAGGCGAACAATCTTGGGATTTCCTTTTTTTTTTTTTTTAAAGAAAAAAAGGTTATAAATAACTCTCCAAAGAAAACCAGCTCCTCAGGAGGCCTTGATGGTGAGAAATCAGAAATAAATCTGCTTTTCTGGAAAATGACTCAGTGTGAAAACCCCATCTCCTGTAGGCTTTATGTCTGGCAGCCTCAACAAAATTTCCTTTAAGAAATATTTTTCTTACATCTCCTCTCTGAGTCACTGTTTATATAGATGCTTTTGTTTAGATGGAATGGGAATCCACTTAGCTATGTAAGAGGGCCAACCCTCAGGGTGGACATGGGATACTTAAGAAGACACTAGCGCTCGTGAAATCTCTAAGGGAGCCATGGTGGGGGCAGCTTGAGATGAGGAGTCCCTATCAGAGGGTATCTCAATAGCTTTTGCAGCTTTTCAACACCTAACTACTCTGGAGATTTGATTCTGTAGGTCCAGATGTGTCCCAAGCACTTCCATGACTGCAAGTGTCACTTTACTGCCCTGGGGCTGCCACATCGACACCACCTGCCATTTTCATAGTCAGGCTTTCTCTTTGCCTAGCCTCCCTGTCTGCCATCTTTTCTCTAACTCAACTTCTGCTTTATTTGTATTTCTTGGTGTTCTAGTCCTTACTAACAGCTGTCTTCTCTAGTGTATGTCTCTACGTCTGAGTTCAAATGTCTAAGGAATGCGTTGGTCAATTGGTCACGTACAATGTTGCCAGTAGATGGTAAAAGTGGGTTTCTCATGTTTCTGCCTTACAGTGAGCAACTATGATTAACTGCATTATACTAAGTACTTGAAAAGAATGATGAGAGGATTGTTTTTTCAGTGCTCTCACTGCAAAGAAATGAGAAGTGGTCGAAGTACTAATCATCTTGATTTAATAATTACACAATGCACATATTAAACTAACATGGTGTACCCTACAAGTGTGCACTATTATCATCTGTTAATTAAAGCCAAACCAAAACAGATGCTCAGCAGAAGTCCGAGAGGCTTCATTTTTCTATAACTGACAACTTTCTGTGCCCAGCCACCTCGTGGGTCAGGGACAGCTAAGGATTGATTGGGGCAGCTGGCTAGGTAGTGGAGAGTGGTGGCGAGGTTAGGCACACAGTACAGAGTGTGTTCAGAGTTACTTGAGGTCTAGCTGCTCTGCACAGAGTCTGGGCGCTGAGATATTTAAAGGCCTGTAGATTTGGAAGGTAAAGCGACTGCATTCCAACAGGCCTTTTCTTAGACAGACTTTGTGACTTATGACAATAACTTTAATTTAGAGGACATGATCACTCCTGTTAAGAAAAAAAAAAATTGCTCCCAAGTGGCTGCTATATTTTCGATATCTATGATTACGAAACTATACAATATATATCTTATAAAAATTCAACAGAGTAACTTCAGCGGAGATTTCAAACGAGTTTACATTTTATTAGTCCTAAAGACAGAATTTCTGTTTTACAGATAAAAGTGTGTTAGGTATAAAAGACGTGTTTCTTCAGTATATAGAAGATGCTGGGTCCACACAGGTTCCTGTATCCCTCGAAGTATCTCTTCACTGCACTGCGGCTCCCTCATGGGTGCTCAGCCTATGGGTTACGAACAGTCTTGTGAAGCAAGAGCACATGCTTGGATCGGGAAAGCTCACGTTTGGATCTGAAGGTTTGCTCAAAAACATTACTTCTCAGAGCTGTCCTAACAAAATTTTTGTAATCCGGGCAGGTTTTACGTACTGGGTAGTTTCAGCTAGAGTCATCTGAGAGGAAGGCACCTCTGTTGAGAAAATATTTCCATAAGATTCAGCTGTAGGGCACTGTCTTAATTAGTGACTGATGAGGGAGGGCTCAGCCCATTGTTCGTGGTGCCACCCATGGGCTGGTGGTTCTGGCATCTGTAAGAAAGCTGGCTCAGCAAGCAACAGGGAGCAAGTCAGTAAGCAGCACCCCTCTGTGGTCTGTGTATCAGCTCCTGCCTCTAGGTTGCTGCTCTGCTTAATTAAGTTCCTGTCCTGACTTCTTTCAATGATGAACAGCGATATGGAAGTGTAAGCCAAATAAACCCTTTCTTCCCCTACTTGCTCTTTGGTCATGGTGTTTCATCGCAGCAATAGAAACCCCGACTAAGACATAAACTACTACTTCAAAAGAAAAGGCTGGGGTGTCTAGTGACTTCTAAGGCTAAATTTGTAAATGACTATGGAGTCGCTCTGAGGTACATGGGATGGAATGTGGAAAGGGAGGGAGGGCTTTGGGGGACGGTTTGGTAGAGTCACAAGATCATGTCATCAAAGTCCTGGCTTTCCCCCTTTCTACTTTTTCTTTTGTTCCTCGTTTGTCTGCTTTTTGCTTGAGACAGGGTTTTACTCTCTACCCCAGTCTGGCCTCACGCTTGCAGTGATCCTCCTGTTGTATCCTCCCAAGAATTACAGGCATGCTCCACCATGCCCCGCTTCCATTTCTTCCTTTCACCTTCTGAGATGCCAGTTTCATTTATTTCTAAGTCTGGTTTCCTTCCTGGTCAAACAAAACAAAACATTTAGAGTAATATGACTCCTTGCATAAAAGTAGAACAGGAGAGGGAGGGGGAGGGAGGGGGAGGGGGAGGGAGAGGGAGAGGGTTCTGTGTGTGTACACATGTATGTGCGGGTGCACATGGGTAAGAGTGAGTATGGAAGCCAGAAATCAACATCAGGTGTTGTCTTCATTTACTGTAGACCTGAGTCTTTGAGACAGGGTCTCTCGCTGAACCTGGAGCTTCACTGGAAGCTCTAAGTGTTCACCTGTCCTTGTCTCCTGAGTGCTGGGATTTCAGGCATGCGCTCATATCCACCTATTTTTGTGTGGGAGCCAGGGATTTGAACCCAGATCCTCATGCTTGGGTGGCAAGCACTGTAACCAACTCTGCCACCTCTCCAATCCCTTGGGTTTTTACAAATCAGATTGTAGGTACCTTTTCCGTTGTGAAAATCCCAAATATCAAAATTGTGGTTCTGTCCTTCCCATCCCCCATGCTTCTCTGAAGCCATTCAATTTCTCCTGGGAAGAATTTAGCCATTATCAACTCTTATCTCATGGGTGCTGAGATGCTGGAAACAGTTACAGAGGTAACTGGAGACCTGCTCCGGTCAGTAGATTTTTTTTCCTCTTCCGTGTTCAGTTCTGCTCACCACATTTGTCTGACATGATTAGGGTTCTCTGGTGAGGTACTCCTTCCTCTCCAGGTTGACAGAGACCTTGGTTGTCTGTGTATAGGACAGAGGGAGTTCTTGTCTAGATTCGTCATCAGTTTGATGGACAGATGACTAACCAGCTTCCCTTCTTTCCATCACATACGCTATTGCTGTCTTAAGGAATGGCCATGTCCTGCTGAGCCTCTCCAGGCCCCTGTAATCAGAGGCTGGCGAACTCCTGCTGGTGTTCTTATGTACAGGTATGCAGGGCAAGCTTTCTCAGCTGTACTCCTCTGCTATCTGCTTGCCAATCTCAACAAGGTGCTTCATGCTACTTCTCTGCTAGTGTCTCCTTTCATTTGTCATTGCAAATTTGTGATTTTATTACTGCAGTTGAGAATGGATTCAGGAATATTTTAAAAGTTGATTGTTTCACCATATTTGACTTGGAAGCTTTCCTCTTTCTTTATCATAGTTTTGTGCTACTTTTTTTCTCTCCAAGACTCTTGAATTATAAATGCAGGCTACCCAGAGCTCACTCTCAGCTCTACCGTGTCATCACCTGCAGTGGAGGTCACTGCCCATCGACTCCCCAGCATATGATAAACTCGTAGCCTTCTCAAAGCCAGGTTCACTTTACTCGTGTTGTCTCAATGTTCAGCCTCTGGGCAGAGATGAGGCTCAGGGAAGAAGGGTGGTATACCAGGAAAAGCCCAGAAAGGTCTGGGCCCCGAGGACTATGGGACTTAGGCCCATAGGAAACACAATCCAGACTCATGATTCATTTCACTTGTGTTCTAAAGAAATGGAAGTGTAAGAAGCAAAGGAGAAAGAATAGCAGACACCAGCAGGAAATGATAGATCTTGTGAAATAATAATAAAAAAAAAACAACAACACAGAAAACAGTGTGGGGACTGATTACAGATTTATTGGTACAACTTTAATTGCTAAGCAATTCAGTGACAATTATGTGCCATCTTAAATAGGTTTCAGATTGACTTTGTGGAATGCACTGATTTGAATAGTAAACAGTCTGCACATGTACTCAATATTTGTCTGTTGATATTCTAGTCAGAGGAAAGGAGCTTACTAATAGCTGGCTACAAGAGACGCAAAAGAGAATTCATGAAACACCCATGATAAAGGTAAGGTGCTTTGGGTCTGGGATCAACCACAAATCCATAGTGACTACAATAGAACTAACACATTAACAGGTGCTTAATAACTAACTGTTGGATGGATGTTTGGATGGATGGATAGGTAGCTAGGAAGAGGGGAGGATGTATGGGTGAGTGGATGAATTTAATAGAGCTCTGTTGCTGCTATTAATGTTAAAATCCCATGTACCTTGGTTACGTACAACTTAAAATAATAAGGGAGTATATGGGCTAGTAATTGTATTTACCTGGTTGGGGAATGAGTTACAGAATTTTAAAAAAAAAATCAGTATTTTGGCAGCTTTTATTATATAGTGTTTGGATAACGAGTATTTATTTACTGAGAGGTGACATACAATTCCCATATTTCATGAAGCAACAAACTATTTCATTGCTGGACTTTTATGTTTTATATTTAGAGATCAAAATGTGATTTTGCAAGGTTGTGTTGAAAGTGGAAAATTATGGATGAAGCTAGTATGACCTCTTCTTAGGTGGTGTGTAACAAGGGATCAAAGTCCCCTACCTTCTCCACCCTATAGGAAGTGTGTTACAGGACAGGGGACAGCAGCTGTCTCCAGAGGGCTCTGCCATGGCACAGGCCTGCCTGAGGAGGTTTGCTATTGGGCTGAATGTTCCCGTGTTCTCAGCGAATAAGAGCAATGAAGACAGATTTGGGTCAAGGTACAGTTCGGAGAGGGAGTTGAGAGGCAGAGAGTGACAGAGGACTAGAAAGTAGAATTCAGAATGCGAGTGGAGAGGGAACAGAGAGAGCAATAAAGGGGAAGAAGGCTCCACATGGCCCACGTAGCAATTTGTCTGACTGTTCTAGAACACACATCATGGTTTTTAAAATAGCGTCCGTGGATATTTTCTCTTCCGGATTCCAAAACTGATCTAGTTATTTTTTTCCTAATAGTGTTAAAAATTAAAAAAAAAACAAACCATTAATCTTCACCATTGTATACCTAAACATTTTCATATACTACTTTAGGAATAATTGGTATAAAAGACACAGGCTTTGGAATGGGATTGATTTAAAAGCTAGTTTGAGATCTCTGAGTCTCAGATTAATGAACTTCGATTTTATGTTAACAGCGTAATGAATCTTACAAACATAATGGCTGAGGGAAAGAAGCTGGATTCCAGAGTACACATTGTATAATTCCTTTGTGTTGACTGTAGTCACCTTTCCAAAAATGTATCAACTGTATGGCCACACCACCCTGAGCACACTCAGTCTCAGAAAAGGAAGTGGCAATTGGACTAGCTAGACTCAGGAGAATCTTCTGGGATGCTGGAAATATTTATATCGCATATATATATGTGATATATGTATATATATAAGATATATGTATATGATATATATATGTGCATATGCATATGTATAGCATGCACATACAATTACGTGGCACATCAAGACGTCTCTATCAAGAAGGACTGCAAGTACAACTAAATATATGTAAGATGACGCTGTCTAGTGATATCATAGCTTAGTTTGCATATCTGTGATGTTCACACGATGATGAAATCATGATAATGATGTTCCTTAGACATCCTTCTTGCAATGCAGCACATAATTGCACATACATACACTTGTACATATTCACGTATACAGTCAAACCATAATACTTGAGAATAATTTTTTAGGGTGTTGATTATGTTTCTTGACTCAGGTGCTGACTACACAAATGTGCGTGGATTGTAAAATTCCATCATGCTGTACATATATGATAGATGAACTAAAAATTTGGTTTTTTTTTGTAAAAATGGATATGATAATAAACATAATGCCTGCTTCCAAGTTTGTTGCATAAAGTATAAAAGGGGGTTACTACTGTAAGAATTTCTCTGTGGGGGACACAAACAATGTCTACACATGCTTCATAAGGTGACAATCTAAAGTATTATTCCACCAAAGTTCAATCTGGGGAACCACTGAGTATTGGGCTTTCTTGTGGGTGAAGAGTTACTGACAGAGAGTGGGTGACACCAAAGTAGCTGCATTGGAAAGTCTTCATCCAGCATGGGCGATGGCTTCCTATAGCCACACAGATTGAGCCTGTCAGTTACCCTTCTCTGTCTATATAAGCTAGCACCTCCAGAGAGCCCCAGGAAGCCACATGCAATTAGGACAGAACTGCACACAAGTGGTTGAGAGGCGTGGTTGGAATGTTAGGTGAGGGTCCAGTGACACTCTCCATATCCTGAGGGAACATCTACACTCAACAGGCCTGCTCCTGATGGCCTCTTGGGTTGGGGTAGGCAGGCACAGCCGATCTGATGAAGATGGTATCTGTTTTGCTCAGAGGACTGAGGTCTACAACAGTTGTCAAATCCTATTTCCCTGAAATACAGCCCATGTCAGACTTAAAACTTTTAATATGCAATTAGCTACTTTATGAAGTGTTGGCTTTATCATGTTTACATTTTATCAGGGGAGAGCCTGACAGTAGAGAAACAATGTTTTGGAGAAGAACTAAAGAGACTGCTGACCGGAAGAAGAATACTTCCCAGACTTATATATATCCTATTTGTGTTTGTGTTGTATGTGCATGTTGTTTGCACACAGGTGTATACAGTATACCCAAGACTAGAGGACACTGGTATCCTGCTGTGTCATTCTGCTTGTTCCATTGAGACAGTCTCTCACTGAACCTCAATAGGCTACTGGCGAGCAAATCCCAGCGATCTATCTATCCCTGTCTACAGCACTAAGGATGCAAGGGCACAAAGGATTTGAATTCAAGTCCTCATGCTTGCATAGCAAATGCTCTTACCCATTGGCCCATCTGTCAGGAGCCATTTTGACAAGGAGCTGTTTTGAGACAAGGAGCTGTTAACCTTGGACATACTGCTTGCAAAGCAGAATGGTTTATCTACTAAGCTGGAGGAGGTGCCTTGGAGCCCGAGGCAAGGATCTGAGCATTCTCTGACATTGTAAAGGAGGATAATAAGATAACGGCAGGCTTCCTTAGTAAATACCAGCTATTGTTTACATAACTGTTGTGCTTGGCTTCTCATGTCCTTTGAAGGGTATAAATATGCTGTGCTAAATAAACACGGTGCTGCAGTATTCATTGCATGCCCTCCCGAATCTATCTCTTGTCTCTGTCTTTTTTCTTAATCCTCACTACCCGCCTCAGGTACAGTCCAACTTGCCGGAGTTGACTTAAGCACCCATCTCCCCAACCCATATATATATATATATATATTTTAATATGGCAAATGTGAAGACCAAAAATTCAGGCAGCATTCTAACCGTCTTGAGGCCAAATTCTTTCCTCATTTCTCATTCTTATGATCTTCAATGATTGGATGAGACCCACACACATTATGAACTTCTTAACTTAAAGCTGAATGAGTGTGTTAGGCACATCAAAACACCTTCATTGCTACCTCTAAACTGATGTCTGATACTATAGCCTAATTAAGTTGATGCATGAATTAGACATCATCCAGTGTAAAGATAGATTTATGCTGGCTAAAATGGCCCTGATTACTCACATTCACTGAGAGCCTACCAATCTTTGGAAGGTATTTTCATTCTGTTTCAAGTGATGTATGATCTCAGGGTTTAGTGTCACACAGGTCACAGACAGTGCTACTAATCTTGGCTGACAAACCATATTTATAAAAGAGATAGGATATCTATGCTAGATCAGGAAAGTCAGCTAGGTAAGTCTTTGGGAAGTCTCCAAAATATCATTAAATCATATCTCTTATCAATATACCAGATAAGGTGGTGTGCTTCAATCAGTGAGGGGCTGAATGTTGTTATTGAAGCTTGTGATATGTTTCCCCCAAATGATGTCATAAGTGGCAGGTGCCCAGAAACCCTAGATATTTTGTCTGTATTTGTACATTTTAACCATTTCATTAGATGATTTCATAAATAATCTTGTGATTGCTTTTTCTACTTTCCAACACTTCCCAAAATATTAGAAAAGAATGTGTCTTTTTGTCATAGTTAAGTGGCAATGCCCAGTGAATTAAAAAAATTAACTGGAAAATGGACCCGTGGGGTTACATCTGACCCAATGAAGTTTTTCATTTTGATCTATGTATTGAAAAACAGTGTTACTAGACAGGCAGTGGCAGTGCATACCTTTAATCCAAGCACTTGGGAAGCAGAGGCAGCCTGGTCTACAGAGCAAGTTCCAGAACAACTAGAGCTACATAGAGAAACCCTGTCTAGAAAAACCAAAACAGAAATGAAATGAAACAAAATAAAACAAAACACAGTATTAATGTTGACATGTAGAAACCAGAGCATTTCCTTTCAAAATACAGGAGTATGTCACTCCTTCCTTGTGCCAATCAAGTGCATTGCGATGGGTGTACCTGGGCAGAAGAAGCCTCTCTTTACCTTTCTCTTCCCGACTTTTATACTTTGTCCTTATCATCCCCAGCTTATCCCAGCTTCCTGCCCTCTTCAGAGTTGCCTGGCCTAGAGTTCTAGCCCAGCTCTTCTTCCTTGGGATCCATCCCTGTTTCCCTAGCCCAGGTCTGTGTCATGTGTCCCATGCCATGAGTTCTTGCCCTTTGTCCTTTGCCCAGTGTAAGGCCATAGCCATGTTCGATAACATCTTGGCCTCATCCATTCCCACCAGCATTCCCTTCTCCCTCTGTGGGCCCCATCCTGCCAGTCTCTACCTTCCTGTGGAGAAAGAGGTTCTCTGAAATGCTCCCTGCCCTCAATATCGCACTTAAAGGCGCCCAAGGTGCCCGTCACTTCCTCAGTGAGATTCCGTGTTTCATTTCTCCCTCACAGCCTCCGAGGGGCAGGCGGGACCCAATCCATGTGGTTGGTATTATGTCACGTGGGAGTATGCTAGCACAATCTGCCAGAGCTCTAGGACCTTCTGTGGCTCCCCTCATCGCCTCATATGCTTCTTCTGTGTGTGCTTTGTTTTGCTTTTATGGTTTCTGAAACTATTCAAAATCTTAGTTTACCTCCACAAAAGAAAATAAAAATTGAAGTTGTAAGACTTCTAAAAAAAGATTTCTGTCTTTTCTTACAATATAAACCAACCAGAGATCTGGTAATTCTAGGGCAAGATTATGCATGACAAGCACCAACAGGAGGAAAGGGGCAGTAGTCCTTGGCATGTGTTTCCCGGGTCACAGGAGCCAACCCCCTTGGCTGGCTTCCCAGTTGTATTGCCAGCACTGTCCTATAAGCTAAATTGTGATCACTGACATAGCTTGCACCTGTCATCTGGCCAAGGCTATGATCCAATGCCTGCCACTTGGGTTTAAGACCTTTCTGTCATCCTGACTGCCAGGAGGATGCAGCTTACACAGCACTGTGTGGCTCCTGATCCAAAGGACTCAGGCCGCCAAGTACATGAGTGGAGTTACTGCCATTTCCACAAGGTTTGGAGGAGAAAGGGTCCATTCCCCTCCGGGACCAGCAATCATCTTCCCCTCTCTTCTGCATCTGTTTGCCACTTCCTTTCTTTCCTCCTGTTCCCACTCTTCCTTCCCTTCTTTTCCTTAGTTCCCCCTCCTATTCCCTTCTCTTTTCTCCTTTCTTCCCCTTCCTTTTCTCCAGTCCCCTTCCTGTCATTCTGACGTCAGGGCAACCGCTCTCAACCTATGGGTCATGACCCCTTTGGAGGTGGACCAACCCTTTCACAGGGGTCACCTAAGACCATCTGTAAAACAGCTATTTACATTATGATTCACAACAGTAACAAATTTACACTTATGAAGTAGCAACGAGAATACTTTTATGGTTAAGGGTCACCACGACATGAGGAATTGTATTAAAGAGTTGCACCATTAGGGCGGTTGAGAACCACTGCTTCAGGGTGTCTTACCAGCAAGGCAGAGAGAACAGGTCTTCTCAGCCCCTTGCTCTGGGAGGAAACAGATGTTGAGGTGGAGCTGGGCTGGGTCAGTGTTGGCGTGCCTGGAAGATGAGACAGAAGGAGAGGAATGGAAGCCGCTCCCCCCTCCTTTTCTAGCACCCCTTCACTCTTCAGAGAGGGTAAATTGGGAGGAACTGTTAGCATGAAGACGACCCTTTCTTTCCTTTCCTGCTCCGTCCAGCTTCCTAGATCATTTCTCTCCACCTCTCCCACCATTGCTTCCCCGCTTTCCTGTAATCCCAGAGTTCTTGTTCCTAGGCAGGCACTTGCAGGGATTGAAAGCAGAGGCCGTGCTGAGTGGGGACAGCGAGCTGCAGATGACTCTGGAAGGCAGGTGGGTATGAAAGTTCTTCCACCAGGCACTGGAAGAGAAAGTTCTTTCTGAGCCAACCTAACTAGACCTAACAGGTTCATACTATTTTTTGCTGAGAAAATGAAGGCAAAACGCTTTCAGTTTCTTCATGTGTTTTCTAGCACTTTCCTGGTGCAGGGTATACTGTCCATTTTCGCAGGTATATCCCAATTAAATAACTTATATGCTACTTAAAAACAAGTGCCCAACCAAGTTAAGGAAGGAGGTTCTAAAGGTCAATCTCCTCTAAATTAGTACAAATATGCCAGGGTTTGCGGAAATTAAAGGGAGGACCTTGAAATAGATACCAGGGCTGGCAAGGTGGCTCAGCAAGCAGAGGTGCTTGCCCCTAAGTCAGACAACCTGAGTTAGATCCCAAGGCTCACATGGCAGAAGGAGAGAACCAACTTCTGAAAGTTGTCATCTGACCTTCATGTGTGGGCTGCAGGATGTACGTACACACACACACACACACACACACACACACACGTAAAATTTTAAATAGCGACCAACCATTGAATATGATAGATAGGGCAGGGAAGACTGAACAGGTGTTTCAGACTCAGTGCTAATATTATTAGAGTCAAGCAAAAATCTGGGCATCACATCTCTTCTCAACGCTTACATACATAATCAACACATAAAACCTGACAGTGTCATGTCATAGATGGTTAAATGTTTATTAAATGCTGGCATATTGAAGAAACTGTGATTAGCCACTACATAGAGAAAACTAGCCAGACAGAGTAGCACCAGGCAACAATTCACTCTATGAAACCAACACCAGTGCTAAGACATAAGGTGTCCGGCATCAGACCTCCCGGACGTGGGTTCAAGCCAATAGAAAGTCTTTATTAGCTGGTCAGTGACTAAACTGGATGTTCCAGACCCAAGTGTAGCTCCAAACCTTTCTCAGGGCGAGATTTTAAGCACAAAAACCACATCTTCGGCTGACACACCTCAGCAAGGTCAACCAGAAGCAGAACTACGGAAGTCAAAAGGCAAGGGTGGTACATTTAGAGACATTCACAGAACCATGGACCTTCCTGGATTAGGCTTTGTTCTCGTTTAGACAGGTATTAAGGTCTACATACTGGACTCTAAGGGCAGAATGGTGCCTTGGTGCCTCTAACATGGCATCAGTTGTACTAAGATCTGGTGGCTTGACACAATACAGTAGGCATGCTTTAGAAATTACTGGTTTTACCACCTGGTTCTCTGAAATGCTAATTTCAGTTGTTAAGAAAGAGAGAAGAAGGCTGGGCCTGGTGGTACAGGCCTGTAATCCCAGGTATTTGGGAGGCGGAGACAGAAGGATTGCAAACCTGAGGCTTGTCTGGGCTACAGTGAGGTCAAGAACTTCATGAGCTCCTATCTCAAAATTAAAAGTGGAAAAGAGGGCTGGAGACAAAGCTCAGAGGTAGACACCTAGCAAGTAGAAGACACTCATTTCAGCTTCCAGTGCTGAATAAAAAAGAAAAAAGTAAACAGCAAAAATTCGGAGAGGATGCAGCTCTAAGATAGAGCACTTATCTAACACACGGAAGATACTGGATTCCTTTAGCACCGAGGAGAGGGAGGGGCTAAATACAAAAAAAACAGAAAACAAAAAACAAAAAAACAAAGGAAACCGCAGTTGGGCCATTCACCCATATGGCCCCCACACACCCATACACCCCAAAACTCAAGACATCCTGCTTTTCCCCAATATAATCTCTACCCACAAGGAAAACACAAAGTGTGCATTCTGTGTCCTTGTGAGAATGACTTCTTGAAATTAAATCAAAAGATTCTTAGACAAACCAGCTTCAACAAGACTTGGCTTGCCTTGAAGAGTTTTAGTGTTCAAACAGGTCAAAATGAAAAAGGTCAAAATGTTTCCTTGATTTATAAACAATGTGGTAACGTTGTGAGCCAGGTTCTTACCGGTTTTGGTTTGCGGTCTCCTATTTTGCAGAGTATGTTTCTCTGTGTGTGCAGATTAAATTTGTACAATTTTAAATTGTGATGTGGGTTTATTTTTGGTTCAACATAGCTATGGAATCTATTCATAGTTATATCAACTATGGAATTATGGTTTGTGTTATAATTAATACATATAATATGATATAAATGGCTAAAATTCATGAAGTTCATGTGTTACATGATTTATATCAAGAATAAGATGTAATGTGAAATTCATAGGTAGAGGTTTGCCTTTTGCTTTAAGGTGAGAGATGAACTTTCCCAAAAGCGCATGTCAGATCTGGATGCTCTGGAAACATGCCAGCTACTTGTCAGTCAGACCAGTGTGTTTGGGATTTGAGAACTGAGAAAGTGAGTCCTTTAAAACTGTGCTCACACGACCCTTGGAATATTTCAGGAACCCCAGGGTACACAAGATTGAAGATCATTGCTATTAAGGACCAGTTGACCTGCTCGACACTTAAAGGAAGAAGAAACAGGAGCAGGAACAATCACAATGAGAAGGACCAACACATATCCACATATACATATTAAATGATCTTTCTGTATCCAGATAGATATTACCATTAGTTCTGATTTCTTGAAAACAAAAAACGTTTAAGTCATTCTCTTAATCCACTGATTCCCTTTCCTTATGTAGTTAGTGGAAAGAGGAGAATCAGAAGAGCCTGCAAGAATCAGACAACTTGAAACTGGGTGTGGCACAGTTGCACTCCCACACAATAACTCTGAGTTGTAGGCAAGCTCAGACCTCAGACAGGACCCTGTATCCACAAAGCAAACAAGCAAGCAAACCAAACAACAAAAACAAGCAGACCTGTAATCCCAGTTACCTGGGAGCATATGTCTCATATGTCTTATTATAGTCTTAAAAGTACAATGTGCTTACAATGTATGGGAGTTTTATTCCTCTTTTTAAAAAAATGAAAACAGATTTATTTCATACAATAAATTCTGACCATGCTTTTCCCTCCCTAACTCCTTCTAGGTTCACCCATGCACTCAAATCCACACCCTTTTCTTCACTGAATCTGTAGATTGCTTTTAGTAGGATAGCGATTTTCACTATATTTACCGATCTACCAGCATGGAAGGTCTTTCCATCCTCTGATATCTTTTTCAATTTCTTTCTTTAGTGTCCTAAAGTTTTTATTTATACAAGTCTTTCCATTGCTTGGTGAGAGTTACCCCTAAGGTACCTATTTATTCATTTTGAGGCTATTCTGAAAGGTATTGTTTCCCCTATTTCTTTCTCAGTCCACTTGTCATTTGTATATAGGAAAGCTACTGATTTTTGTGAGTGAATTTTGTATCCAGCTATTTTACTAAAAGTATTTATCAGCTGTAGAAGTTTCCTAGTGGAGGTTTTAGGGTAATTTATGTGCAAAATCATATCATCTGGAATCAAAATACTTTGACTTCTTACTTTCTTATTTGTATGCTCTTGGTCTTCAGTTGTCTTATTGGTCTAGTTAAGACTTCAAGTACTATCTTGAGTAGGTATGGAGAGAGTGGACAATCTTGTCTTATTCTCTGAGTTTTTCTCCATCTAAGTTGATGTTGGTGTGGGCTTGCTGCAAACTGCCTTTATTATGTTGAGGTATGTCCCTTATATCCATAGTCCCTCCAGGACTTTTATCATGAAAGGATGTTAGATTTTGTCAAAGGCTCTTTCTGCATCTAATGAGATGATCATTTTGGTTTTTTCTTTGTACAGGTGTAGTATTAGTACACTGCTGTGGTAGCTCAGGATGGAAGACACTGAGGCATTATCATAGGTGCAAGCCCTGCCAGACCTCAGCGGAGGGAACCACCTTCATGGCCAGTGCCGTACAGTGGAACACTGAGCATCTGATCTCAGGTATTTTATTGATTCAGAACTCCTCAGGTATTCTACTGGTAGCATATGCAGATCATTAGCAATTAAACAACCCCCACAGATCCAACACCTGCAGGCAATACAACGTGCCAAGGTCTATGTATCCCTTTTTCCAACACAAAACTAGTATTTTAAATATAACTAAAAATAAACTTCCACAACATACAGGAGTTTTTAAGCTGGGTAGATTGCCTTTCTGAACAAACCAGTGGTTTGGTTAGTGATGAATGGATATTGTATAGAAAAAGAAGGGCTTTCTATAGGTAATAAAGTGAATGCTAGTTTCGTATTCTGGTTCAAGAAATGCAATGAGTATCAGGTCTCAGTGGAAGAATAGTGAACTCAGGTGTTGTGTTGAAGCCAAGATGCTCAGCTGAAGAAACAAGGCTGGTGCAAATTTTGGCCCTTCTCATCACAGTAAGTATTATTAATGTGCCTGTTCCCTTTAAGGGTCTAAGCAAGTCAGTTGCTTGGTTCTTAGGAGTAATAGATCCTCAAACTGGAGAATATCTACAGGTTTGAAAACATTCTAAGGATCAAATGAACACAGTTGTATGGAAATCAACTTCTCAGCTATCAAATCCCACACATACTGGTCTGCCTGACAGCCAGTTGTTATGTTTATAAAGGTCTCTCATTCTGACATCTACTTATCAAAATTATTTCTCCAATTTGGAGGTAAAAGACTCAGCCAGAATTTCACATTATGATATATAACTGTCAATTTATTTTAAATTATTTTAAATTATTATTTAAATTATATAAAACCAGTTTTTTTCAAGCAATCTGTCTCATAGGATGTGTTTTCTATTTTTTTCCTTCAATGGTTTTCAAAATATTCCTTAAAATCCATATTAATTTAGTTGCTGAGTTGGAAATTAAAGGAAAGGTTTTCTTAAGAAAGCAGTCCTTGGGCTGGAGAGATGGCTCAGCACTTAAGAGCATTGGCTGCCCTACCTAAGGATCTGGGTTCAAGTCCCAGTCTCCACATGGCAGCTCACAACTGTCTGTAACTCCAGTTCAGAAGATCTGACACCTTCACAGCAATGCATGTAAGATAAAATTAAATAAATAATTTTTTAAAATTTAAAAAAGAAAGCAATATTGCTATGACTGCCTTTGCTAGGTGAAATGACAAACATTTTCTATGGATTCAGTGAGTTAAATTTGTTGTCTTATCCCATTTACAATTTGATTACAAAACATTGAAAACAATATGATAATAAAATGTGTTGGAAAGCATAAATTAGTTTAGATGTGGTGATACATGCCTATAATGCCATCATTTAAGATTCTAAGGTAGTAGGACAATTAGTTCTAGGCCAGCCTGAAGTACATAGACATTCATCACACACACACACACACACACACACACACACACACACACACACAGAGCCAGGTGTAGTGGGACATGCGTGTAAACCCCACCACTGCAGAGACTAAGGCAGAAGGGCTGTCAAGAGTTTGAAGCTAGCCTTCCCTACATTGTGAATTCCAGCCAGCCATGACTATGTAACAGGATCCTGTCCTACCCCCTCTAAAAGTAACATCTAATTAGTAGTCAATTGGTAAGTCTCATGTAGTTTCTTGGAAAAACTCATAATAGCTGGATAAGAAAATTCACTTGTCAGTCAGATAGCTTCCAATTCTTTTCTTTCAACAAAACTGAAGACAAACTTAATCAAACTGTCATTTGATACAATATGAAAATAATGTTTATGACAAACCACTAGGTGATTTAGGATACAAAATTTAGAAGGAGCTCAAGGAATTGTGACTTTGTTTCAGCAAAAGCTTCTCTATACTCTCACAATTACTATATAAAAAAGGTTTCTTAGTCTATATATTACAAAATTAAAGATAGGGGGAAATGAAACCAAACCTTTCTCATATTAATGATAAATGGTATTCATGGATTTATGAACTAATTTTGAGAATGAAGTATTAGTCCTCTCAATAACTGCACTGAAAAAATTCTTTATATTTAATAATGATCAAAAGTATTAGCAGAGGGATAGTAGAAAGTAATGAGAAGTGAATACCATGATATCTTGTATAATATGTATGAAACTGTATAGAATTTAAAAATTTAAAAAAGTGTTAGCAATGTTGATGTTCAGACCAACAGTGTATACTTGTAATAATAGAAAATAATAGAAATTAGGGCATCTAAAAATTTATTAGAAATATGTAATTGTGTTACATATAATATATTTAAACAATCACTCAGATAATATTTATTAACCATTCAAACATAGAATGTTGAATTTGAACACATGTATGTGGAGTCATTCAAGTTGAATTAGCAAGGGGGAAAGTAAAATTTCTGACTGCTAAAAATAATTTTTGGTCAGATATTTAAAAAACAGACACAGTTATCAAACTGCTAAAGGTATTTATATACCATAGGCTAGATTAAAAAAATATTATAAGTCTTAATGAATGCATCCACAATTAACTCATACTGGAGATATGTCCAGTACATGCATTTAAACTTAGAATAAGTATGGTGTTGTGAAGTCTTATAAAGTTGTAGAGTAGAATGTAGTTTGAAGATTGCTACCATATCTAACTGTCATTCATGCAAGCTGGCTCTTTCTATTATCCTGGGCAGCAGGCCTGAAGTCAGTTGGGCATAGTCCACAAACATGGTGCTCTGTGCCCAGTCCCTGAAGAGCTGGGGTCAGTGCCAGGCTGCACACTTTCCCCAGGAGGGGGGTGGAAGTGTTAATATGTTCCCTGGAGTATGTGAATATTGATGTGGCCTGGTTCAGCGGCTCCACATAGAATACAAACAGGAACCCATTTTTCTGTCCAACTCAGGAATACCTGAGATTAGACTCATGGATGTGTGCAGTTGTATAGCTCTATGACTGAGAAACTGATTGTCGGCTGGATCTCACCAGATATTATAGACGACTTAAAGGAAGTTCATAAATCCCTCCAGATAGAACTTCTCTCATATAAAAATTAGTGATAATACCAGTGAATATTTCACATCTTATAAAATGCCCATGGGAATATCAGGCATGAAAAGAGTATCAAACACAACTCAATTCTCCATTTATCCAGGTTGCTTCAGAGAAGGGAACAATGGACAGATCGTATAGATCCAAAAACAGAGAAGAGACAGATGTAAATAAAGATACCATAGAAATGTAAGGTTCCTGGCTAGGGAAGACAGCTAGCTGGTAAAGTGCTTGCTTCAATAGTGCAAGGGTTTGAATCCACATAAAAATGTCAGGTGTGGGATGGTGCTTATAATTCCAGCACTAGAGAGCTAGAGACCAGAAGATCTATGGGGCCCACTAGTCAGCCAATCTTGCCTGGTTAGTGAGTGCCAGGTCAGTGAGAGATCCCATCTCAAAGGAGTAGTTGGCTTTCCTGAGGATGACACCCAAGATTATCCTCTGGCCTCCACATGCACATACATGTAACACCCCCCCCACACACATACACACACATAAAAATGCACATTAAAACAAAAAAGAAATACAGGGATCCAGGGATTTTAATGGTCACAATTCAGAACTATATATTTCTACTTTTATTGTAGCCAGATTTGTCCTTGGTTCAGCCTTGGTTTTGCCTTGGTTCATGTATTATCAGCAGAACACAAATATTAGATTTAAGGAAAGGTTCTGTAGCAAAGCTATCTAATATATACAATAACTCAGGTAAGACAGCAATGTAGTTCTGCCTAGAGTCAGTCAGAGCCAAGATGAAGCTCTGTCACCCTCAGTAACTGCCATCTCTTTCCCAAAGCTACTACCTCACACACAGCAAGAAGGGAAACAGCCTTCATTGTGGAGTTTGCCACTCTGGGGAGAGAGAATCGCTAGTCACACCCATCCGTGGGCTAGAAGTTAGTAACATAGCATTAATCGTAAGGGTGTTAGGAGATGCATCTGATATTCTGGCAGCCATGTGCTCCCTACAGTGTGGGCGTTCTAATTCTGTCGTTAAAGAGAATAACGGATTTAGTGGACCAAAATTAGTATCTGTTACAATCCTTCCCTCTGGGTTTCTGAATATAGAGACTTTTCTTCCTACAAAACCATTCCATTCACTTCTTCCCTAGAGGATACAGTTCAAGCACGTTACCTGTTACTATGGCTAGTTCAAAGCAAGATCTCTGTGTGATGTGCCTCGGCCCTTACCAGCAGGACTGTGAATCATTTGCACTGCTGGCCCGTAAATGAAAAGGATTTTGGTCTGCACCTCATGCTCAAAATAACGGCAGTAAAAATAGGGGCACCTCAATACCCTGATTTGTCATAAAGAGGACCAAGAAGTATGTGGTAGTCATGAGCTAAGGCGAATTAATTCCTTCCAGGAGGGAGGAATGAGGTTCTGATGATGAAGCCAAGGCCACATTTAAAACTGGGTCTGCTCTCTGGAAGGAGCCTTGCTGTCCACTACTCTCTCCAGCTCCTGCCTTTGTTTCTGTGATCTATTAGCCTTGCTGTTTGCATCTGAGGTGGGTACTGGCAAGGGTCCTGTCTGGGACAGACAACTTGTACAGATGGTGGTGCTGGTATAAAGGCCCACGTTCCTTCAGGAGCCTAAGAACAATATGGATTTCACACTCTGATCAGGTCTCTTCCTGAGATGCTACTGTAGTTTTACCTGTACGGATGTGTTCTAGTCATCTGGAAGATGGACCCAAGCAAACTCTTCCTCTTTCAATTGCCCCCGACTTCTAGGAAGCTCAGAACAGACTCTATTACATTGTTGCAGGAAAGAAGTCACCAAAATGGAAAAGGGATTAAAGAGAGACCCTACCATCCTACCAACGGTTAAGGCCTCCTCAATCTTCCTGCTTGGGCTGAGCAGAAGTTGTTTGCCTCCTTTTAGGTAAATGGCAAGACTGCAAGGTGAGTGTGCTGTGATCTGGTTTTGTCACCATAGCACCATCTCTGCATCCTAACCATCACTGCCATTGCTGCATCTGCAGGAATGACTCACTACCGGGGCTATCATTACCACCCCACTCCACTTTAAAATGAGATCTGCCCAAAGCAGTGCCTATTTGTTGCTCTGAGGTTGCAAGACACTAAATGGCAATTTTGAAAGCTGTGAAACCTTAATTTGACTTCCTGGATACCCTATGCTAACACATGATTTAGATGTAAGTATCTGGCTCATTTGCACTTGGTTTCTTCTCATGGGCCACATTTCAATAGTCAAAACCTATCGGATAGTACTGTATCTTGATAACTTCCCTTGTAACCATGTGAAACTATCTATATACATGATAGGTTATGAATAACGAAGTACCAGCATATTTTAAAGATTACTATATGTGTTTTGAACCTAGAATGAGTGTTTCTTCCCTGCAAACTATTCTGGTGAAATTTTGTGATTTGTTATGTATATCTGATCACCCTACCCCCAACACCCCTGCATACACATACACTCATTTTCACCCTTTCCTAGCTTTAAGAAGCAGTGTGACTTCATGGCTACTGTTTGAAGTTTGAATCAAACACCACTGTGACACAGCTCTGGGACACCAAAGTTATTTAGCTTCTGTGAGCTTCAGCTAGCTCATCGGCAACTGCTGTTATATATTAGCCTCTGAGGGTCATTAAGGGACTAAATGAGATAATGTCCTTAAAGGGCTTAGCATAGATCATGGCACATAGTAACTGTTCATTAAATGTAAACTATTCCTTTTATCCTTAGCCACGTCGTGCAACTTTAATGAACTGAACTTTTGTTTAAATTTTTAAAGAGTTTATTTTGGGGAAAATGACATTCATTCATATAGGCTCATACCAATGTATTATTATCAGATAACTTGTAAATATCTCATGAAGCAATAATGGAAAAACGGTGTTTACTATTAGCCCCAAAGTTCAAGTCTACATTTTATAATTTAACTTAGATGCTCAAGTGGCAGAATGAACTCTTTCACTACACTGTAAGTGTAATAAGTCTATTAAAAGTTATACCATATAGTTGTCAGCACCATGGTGATAAAAACACATAGCCTACATGCAAGGGGACAAAACATGACAAAGCAAAATGAGTGTTTAGGTATGGAAAGGGGTTTCTGCAGGAAAAGTAGCCAGCAGCCTGGAGGAAAGATCTGTATGTTACGTACAGATCTTTTTGTCTCTTTCCCCGAAGCAGCACAACAAGGAGGACTTTTCAAAGGGGACCCAGGGAAGCAACAACAAAACAGGAAATACCCATCCCCGAGGAACTTGATCCTCCTCACCAAAAATCACCGGATGAATGGAAAAGGCTCTTCCCAGAGTGGAGCAAGATGAGACTCAAGGTTGAAGAAGATGACAGAACAACTGAGAGCTGAGATGTACAGCAACCACAGATAGCCAGCCATATATCAGACAGCCATTAAGAAGGGAGAGGAGGGACAGAAAGAGATTACTGATTTGGGGCCCTGGAGCCAAGGGCCCATGGGAGATCTCTTCAGGTCCTTGTGGGCAGAGAGAAGGTATAGCTTTGGTATGAACAAAGGTTTCAAGTCAAACCAGGAGTCCTGCTTTTAGAGCTCAGCAGAGACGGGTCCTGCTCATAGTAAAGAGTTCAATATGGTGAATGGACACAGATGTCAGCAGTGATGAGACACAGGGACAGCACTGAAGTCACTACGATCACCAGAGGAAAGGCAAAGAGTCCAAGGAAATCCAGCGGGCACCTTGTAACATGCCCGTTACTTTTAAAAGAGCAATCTGGAGAGGTCAATCCTAGAACTGGGGAGAGAGCAAGGTTGTGGTATGACCAGAATGGGGGTCTGCACTCACTTGCCTGTGGCTGGAGCCATTTGCCAAGTCCCTTAATAAGAAAGCATTTGGTGCCTGTGTGGAAACCAACTTGAGTGTTATTCCTTATTGGTAGCAGGAAACAGATATTTGTCTAAGTTAAAAGCTTGACCAAACCACAGTGTACTCTGGATTCCTCTCAATCATTCTCTTTGAACTCTAATTTCCAAGATGAAGAATTCTGTCTGGATGTTACTAAAGAGGAAATTGAGTGAAAATAACCAATTGACACCTAATGGCCCAGAAAGCCATTTGCTTGGAAAAAATAATATATTTAATTGCAATTTTAATAAGGGTACATGCTTGGAATCAGGCAGAATCTAGTCTCAGAGTCATCTCTAGCTCTAGTTACAGGGCAGAGGCTCATTTTTTTTCTTTTTGTTTTTCTAGACAGGGTTTCTCTGTTGTAACTCTGGCTGTCCTGGAACTCATTCTGTAAACCAGGCTGGCCTCGAACTAACAGAGATCTGCCTGCAGAGGCTCGTTTTAAAACTATGAGTATGTACTGGCACTAATTACTCATGGGTAGGAAAGGTTTGCACGTATTAAAATGTCAAATAACCTTGCCTATATAAAGTACTTAGTAGCGTGACTTATGTGTCTAGTCTATGTTAGTCCTTTTTCTCTTCACTTTGGCACTGTCAAAAGCACAGACCCAGGTAAGTCTGTCAGGCATGTCCCATGCTCAAATACTGTGAAGCTATTCAGCTCACCAAAGAGAGAGCTAAGGTCTCAAGTCAGGCTGCCAAGTCTAAGATCTTTTCAGTGTCATGACCCTGGAGGAGTTAATTCTTCTCTGTGACTTAGCTCTCTAACATACTGAAGCAGATGGCAATATCCACTTCACAGGGTGGAATGAGAGCTAATATTCTGCAAAGACGCTTGGGATGATATGGAAACGCAGGACTGAGGTGAAGTCCAGGAGACAACATTCCAGGGATAAGAGCTGATTTAGTCATTTAGGAATGTTTTTAGTTGGTCTTGGTTAAAGGTTATACTGAAAGGCACGTATTAACTGTAAGGTCCTTCTTTGTCCCGATTTAAAAAAACAAAACATTTTTGAGACAATCTTGTTATGTAACTCAGGTTAGGTAGCCTTGCTTGAATTCACGAGCCTCTTACTTTAGGTACCCAAGGGCTGGGTGATAGGCATGTGTTACCATGTCTGGGTCTTGTAGATGATTTTGAATGTACCATTGGCACAGAACCTAGAAATGGCTTCTTCTGCTCCAATATAATGCCATTTAATATGCTAGTACCAGTGGCATTCTATTGTCCCTGAAGTCTGAGTTTGGATGGGTAATCTTTACTTAAAACCGTTAGCTTTCTCCCTTGATTGCTTTCTGTTTTCTCCACTCACATGTAATTCTCTGAGAACATGGCTTTTTTTATTTGTTGACAGTCTCATACATCTGTATAGTGAACTGTAGTCATCTTCACAGCCCTTTCCCTTTTCTCAACTACCCTCCCTCTCCTGCTCAAATCTTTTTCTTCCCTATAAGTGTCCTTTCAACCTTCATGTCTTTTTAAAAATATTACCCACTGATTTTAATTAGGGTAGCCTGTACAAGTATGGGTGAGAGGTTATTTACTTGAACATGGATAACTTATCAGTGGTCACATCACTAAAGAAAGTGACACTCTTTCCCTGCACCATTAATTGCCAACAGTCCTTCAAGGGAGGGGTAGTACCTCAAGGATCCTTCTTCTTTCTATGGATACATGTTGATGGGACTTTGAATATTGCATTTCTGTATTCTATAGCCCGGAGTAGAGCCCGGCACGGATTAGATGTGTGTGGCTGCTTCACAATTTCTGCTGAATTAAGGGCTAGGCACGCCACTGCTGCCCATGCATGGTTACTTCTGCAACTTGCATCCCAGGAGTTGTAATGAATCCCTTTTGGTGAAAGTGAGAGGAACTCAAAATGGCACAGTCTAAGTGAAAAAGGGAAGTCATTGCTTCATATAGTCAAGGGATTGAAAGGTTGGATTCATAGTCCCAAAAAAGGTAATCAGGATCCTATGACACAGCTTTCTTTTCCATAGATGTTGTAGCATGTACAGGAAGTTTACTGGGAAGCACTCTCAACATCACTAGGAGAGAAGGGACTAAAGGAAGTGGCACTGGACAAAGGAAGGGGACCAGCACTGGGAGGAACTCTAAATCAGCTAATGCCTAGAGTTGTCTGGTATGATGGGAGGGAAGGGAGGTTTCTATAAGACCCCATCCTTACCCCAATTAGTCACTGGTTCAAGTTGTTGTGTCTGGCTGAGGGCAGTGCATTAGGAGCAACTCAACTGACAGCCATCAGCTGCCAATACTTCAAACAGAAGGAAAAAGATGTGCTTTGGGCTTGAAGGAGTAATCTAGGCAAGGTGCCATGCCTGAGGTTTGGTAGAATGTATTCTCAGGCAGTGTCTTTCATACACCAGTAAGGACAGCGAAACAAGTGGTTCACATGATCCTGAGTGCCCCCAGTCTTCACTGTTAACCACTGGGAAAGTCCTCAGGAGGATTCTGATTGGCTTGAATCACAGGCTCAAGTACAAGAAGTACTTGTACTCCTGTACACTAACTATCATGTTTCTCTGATTGTCCAGTTCTGGATAATACATTTGAAAATGTGTATTTTGTATATGTTATACACATTATGTTTAAATTCAGGGATTATGATCAATAATAATCTTGAGTATTTGAAGTATTTTGATGATTGTATAAATCCGTGTAACCATCACCTAAAATAAGGTATAGAATGTGTTCATTCTCCCAGGAAGTTGTCCCTTTGTGGTCAACTTGAGAGGAATAAGTTTAATTTCTACTATCTTAGGTGTTCTTGGACTTTATATAATTGTAACACATGTTACATGCTCTATCAGATTTCTTTCATTTACAATTTTAAGTATATTTTTATTAACAAGTATTAGTTTGTATACTCATGGGGTTCAATGATATTTTAGCACACGTACGCTATGTGCGCTGGTCCAATCAACATAATACTTTTGCGATATGTTTTCATTTTGTAACATGGATCAGTGGTTTGTTCATTTTAGTTGATGGCCAGTAATCCATTCTATTAATATGATGTAATTTATAATCAGTCTGCTATTAATGAATATTTATACGGTTTCTTGTTTGAGTATTATAAATAATGCTTCTTGAGTACTCTTTTTTTTGTTTTATTTATTTATTTTTTGAGACAGGGTTTCTCTGATGCAACTCTGGCTGTCTTGAAACTCACTCTGTAGACCAAGCTAGCCTTGAACTCATAGAGATCCACCTGCTTCTGCCTCCTGAGTGCTGCGAGTAACGGCATGCACCACCAGTGCCTGGCAAAATCTTTTTTTTTTTTTTAAGGTGCAATTTGGATAAAATATCAGCCTGGGAAAATGCCAAGCAACCATGAAAGTGACCATCCACAAACCAGGGAGAGGTCTAGAATAACTCTCCCCTTCATAGCCCTCAGGAGGAACAAACTTGAATTTTAATATCTTCATAAAGACCAGAGACATTCTTTTAAAAGACCAAAGGAAATCACCTTGGTTATTCTTGGCTACCTGTTTTGTACATTGATCTTTCATGATCTATTTTCTTTTACTAACCTAAATATAATTGAATATATTTTCAAGAGCTGAAAAATCTAGTTTCTTCATATTACTGTTATTTTCATCAAAAAGCCCCAAGATCATTTATTTCTTTTTCTAGCTAAAATTTGGAATCATTTGAAGATCTTTCATCTGTTTTCCACTACAGTGGTGATGAGGATTGTAACACATCTTTAAGTTAATATCAAAACATTGTCATATTTGTAGTGTTAGGCTTCTTCTCTAGCTTATATGATGTATGTGTCCCTTCTGTTTGTTTCCATTTTGGACACAAGTTGGGAGGGCTTAAGCATGTCTCTCCTTTGCTTCATGCAGGGTTGTCATCTTATTTCTTTTGTTTTGGATAACACTGTCCTTTCTGGAACAGTCCATCTGTAACCATAGAGAATAATGCTGATCTGAAAAGAAATGGTAAATCAGGTCAGCTGTGCTCTTCCTAGGCTCCAGTCATTGCTTTTATTCTACTGTAGAGGCCCAACAACATCCATAGTTCTGAATACCTCTCACATATACTTCAGAGCTCTTTAGTCTTGTCTCTAAGATTTTGGTCAAGTATTATTTTGGTCAACAAGTAGCTCTGGGTGGACTCTATTGTTACATATGCACAGCCAGAGAGGATTGTGCTGCCTGATCCTGTTTGATTCTCATCTTCCTCCTCTTACCTCCTTCTTGGGGGCTTATTTTTGAACTTGAATCCCGAGACTTTGATACCTGCATGGTGCCCATTTATGATGATCCATATCTGTACATAGAAGTCAACTCTCTGAGGGTGATGCATTTTTCAATGGCGTCAGGAGAGATTGGGTAGATGAGATGGTTCTGTTAGGCACTCACAAAGCCCCTAGAGAACAGATACCTCACTAGCCATGTACTAGTCTGCTCTTCTAGTCTGTCACTTTAGAAACCAAATGAGCACTGGCTTTGTAATGTGTCTCTGTCTTGGCTCTCCTTCCTTTCCTTCTCTATTTGGTCGCATGCCTACTTGGGCTTGTATGCTCTAACTAAATAGTAGCACATACATTTTGGTTGTAGACTTTGGTTTCTTGGGTTTCCAATCTAAAGAAGACTTTGTAAAACAGCTTTGCATCTTTGTTATAATTTACCATTTTTCCTAAGTCAGTACATATAACTTTCTGTTACTTGCAATCAAAATATATTTAATACCCCTCATATTATTTTATTCCTGAATGAAATAGTAAGAATTTCTTCCTGGAGCTGGAGAGATGACTCTTAACATCTGACTCATAATTCTCCTGCCTCAATTTCCCAAGTGCTTGAATTTTGGACTAGAATGTATATTTTCTTTATTAGCAACATGAAATATTACTTCTTAAACTGAAATATGTTCATTATTAGGAAAGAAAATACTTTTAAACACATATTTTAAAAAGGCAAAAATTAAAAAATGAAGGTTTCAAATATTAATCTCAAAAAGTTAGGAGAAATATAGTAAACCAGAGAAACTAGAAAGAAACTAATAATACACCTGAAAACAGAACATGAAAAAAAAAAACAACTATGTAGCAGAGAGGAAAAATATAGATTACAATTTAATTATTTAAAACAGTTAACAAAATAAGCTGTTGGAAAGGAGGAATGGTGTCAGAAAAATTAAATTAAAATAGCATAACCCACATATGGTAGGTATTTTAAAAAATCTAACAGAACACTGTGAGAAAGTATATGCAGTAATTATGAAAACAGATTAAATGTCAATTAGTTGGAAAAAATATTGTACCAAAAGTAGCTCAAAAAGAAACAGAACACCTAAGACATTAAAAGGAACAATCTATCCATTCATGGTATTTGAATAAGGGAACTTTGGATCTATGACGTGACCAAGAACAGAAAATTAGAGGCTAATTTCACTTGGGGACATAGACTCAAGTGCAATTGGACATGTGATTTGAACATAGCATTGCTAGTAGACAGCACATATGGAAAAGCTCTATCTTTCCAACAGATTTTAGAGTGAGAGAGTGTCGGGCTTGCTGAATCATCTTCTGGTCCAGAACCACCGAGTCTCCCAGAGTATG
Organism: Cricetomys ansorgei; assembly: GCA_026225945.1. NCBI lineage: Eukaryota > Metazoa > Chordata > Mammalia > Rodentia > Nesomyidae > Cricetomys > Cricetomys ansorgei. The sequence goes on along the minus strand of JAMJFZ010000882.1, from coordinate 2,338,585 downwards.
AAGGGAAAATGTTGACATCTGTTATGGGCTCAGATGCCCTGTCTACCTCCCCAAACATGGTGAAGTCCTATCCTCTGTATCTGTGAATGAAGCCTTATTTGGAATAGATGATCAACTTAGAATGAGGTGTTAGAATTGTCCTTGAGTCGATATGACATACATTCTTGCTAAAAAGGAATGCGAGGGCACAGATGCAGTTACAGAGGGATGATGCCATGTGAAGGGGCAGGGTTGAATTGATAGAGGCAGATGCTATTATAATAATAATCATATTATTATATGATTATGAAGCTGGGTAAAAGGCAGGAGACAGATTTTCCTTTAGCCCTTGGGAGGAAGCAACTCCCAAAGCTTTGATTTTGGAACTATGACGCCAGAGTTATTAGATGACACACCTGTTTCTGTTACCATTCATATGTGATACTTAGTCATGGTAGTTATAGAAAATAAATAGTTTACCCATGATTTTTGTTCTGGGGTGAAATCCCCTCACTCCGTGACATACTAGTACCAAGGCTAGACTGGTTGAGGGTGAGCTCTTCCTGGTTCTTTTCCCTGCTTAGCTGAGTAGTTTCCTAGGGTTCTAGGGCTAGGGGACAGTCTTGCCCAGACTGTTGTTGCTGTATCGTATGGGCTTTGTTAGGCAGAGATTCCAGGAAGGACTCTCAACGCAATAGATTACCTTGGAGAATGGAGAGCTCACTTGGGCTACCAGGTTTGGCTTGTACCTAAGATTTTCTTTTCCATTTCCATATAAATCTGTGAAGCTAGAGCGGTGACTCTCAGCTGGCTACATGTGGGTGATAAGTATTAATACAATTTTGGTGCTTTCATTTGATGTTAGCGATTCAGTGGCTATCTTCAAGTGTTGATCACATGTCCTGAAGAAAAGGTTTTACAGTGAGGCCATGTTCACTTTAAATCAATCAGCTGTTGATTAGCTTCGTTATATGTCTCACAAACTATCAATATCTGACTTTGCTCTCTTCATGGAGGAAAAAATAGCATTTAAAACATGGCAAAGGTGTTCTTCATTTTTTAAAAAAGAAACTAAGCATGGCTTTTTGGGTACAATTTAGAGTCGGAAGTTTAACAACTGTATTTTTTTTAAACTTTAATTCATTTCTTCCCCATCCCCAGGGGACTTGTGTGTGTGTATGTATGTGTGTGTGTGTGTGTGTGTGTGTGTGTGTGTGTGTGTGTGGTGCATGTACATCAGTGTGAAGGCCAGAGGCAGGACATGGGGGAATCTTTTTCTATTGCCTCTACCTTATTGCCTTGAGCCAGGGTCCCTCACTGAACCAGAAGCTCATTATTTTGGCTAGACTGGCTGGCCACTCAGTTCTCAGGATCTGTCTGTCCCTGCCCAGCAATGGTGGGATTAGAGGAAATGTACAGCCATACCTGGGTTTTTATGTAGGCCCTGGGGATTCAAATTGTGCTCATCATGTTTGTGGAGCAAGTGCTTCTACCCACTGGGTTGGTTATCTCCCTAACCCCTCTGTGGAATTCTTAAGACTTAGCCTCTATGTTTGTGTAGTTTTATAAGACCTCAGAGTTATTTTTTAAATTACATTTTTGCTTATTTGCTTTGTGTGCATGCACTTGACTGGAGGTCAGAGGACAACTTGTGGGAGTCAATTCTCTCTTCCCACCATGTGGGATCCTAGGAGATCAAACCCAGGCCATTGGGATTGATGGCAGGTGCTTTTACCCACTGAGACATCTTACCAGCCCCTTCAAAGTTATTTTTTAATGCATGGGGTCAATGTAACATTTAGTCTGCTTAAAATAAGAAGCAGAAATTGCTAGTGGTAGTTTCCACTCTTATGTTACTAGGAAATGGTGTGTAGGGGAGAGAGAGTGGATAGCATGATCTCTGCAGCTTAATGTTTCTCACAGTTTGGAGAAGACAAGGATTAAACAAACCCTGTGATAAGTACAAAACTGAATCTGAGCCACTTAACATTTTTCTATTAATATTATTCAATTCAGTTACAATGTAATTTAATTACTACTTATCGAGTGCCTAGAGGAAACGAAGTCTGGATCATGGGCTTCTTGATACTTTAAAATTGTTTTTGGTTAAAAGCTCTGCTCCAGCTCTGAACATAATCCTTTCTCCCACTTCTCAGTTCTTAACCTAATCTTGTCTTTTATACTTACATAATAAAGCTATAGTCTACTATTTTACAAAACCTTCTCAAAATTGCCCTAGCGCTCTATAATTGCTGCGAGTCAGTAGTTCTTCATCTTTGCCGCAGGATAGACTTGCCTGGGGGAGGGGGGATTTTAACCATGTGTATGTTCCCTGACTCTTTCGCTCTCTCTTTCTCTCCCAATCTCTTCTTACTGTCTTTCTCACAAATGCAAATGCATATTAATGAAAGAGAGGGAGGGAGGAGAGGGAGAAGACGTGTGCAATGAGTGTCCTGTAGATTAAAGAGTTCAGGGCCTGTGCATGCTGGACAGGCCTCTTGCACTAAGTTATATTTCTAGCTCTAAGAAGTTATTTTGAAAAAGCTGAAGCTTGAGCTATTTTCCAGGTTGTCTAAATTACAGTATCTGAAAGTGTGGGTTCCACCATTTTGTGATTTTACAGGATTCTCCCATTCTCGCTAAACATATGTTTAAGTATACGGTGTGGCTCTCCCATTTGTGGTTTTACTTTTCATGTTTTCAGTTATCTATGGTCATTCTTGGTCTGTAACTATAGAACAATACAATACAATAAGGTGGGAGAAAGGAGGGTGAAGAGAGAAGGGAACAGAGTCACAGAACTTTAATTAAAATATACTGTTCTAGTGTTCTGTTCTATAATTAGTTGCTAAATTTACCATGCCTAGTTTACAAATTAAACTAAAGGCAAGCATATGTAGGCATGAGTACTGTACATGGTTTTAGGCAGTCACTGGGTCTTGAAATGTACACATTTTTCTCTCTCTTTGCTTTCTTTTTGATGGGTGGGAGCTTACAGAACCACAGCTGTGTTAGTCAGGCTTCTCCAGAGAAACAGAGCCAATCAGACACATGTATCCTACGCATATATAAAGGAAATTGGTTCATGTAGTTACAGAGAAGAGAAGTCCCATAACCTGCAGGAAAGTTGGTGGTTCCATCAGCCCAATGGCCAGGAAAGGATATGTTTGTGATACAAATCTGACATTTTTGATATAAACTCCATTTTGATATAAACTCCAACATTCAAATCTAGTAGTACTAATTTTCATCAGTAGGGTAACATGGATATCCCCAGTCAAGCACAGAACAAATCCGACCTTCCTCTGCCCTTTAAACCAATGTAGGTCCCCCAGATTGGTGAGGTCCAACATTAGTGAGGATGACCTGTTTTATCCAGTTGGCAGGTTTAGATGCTAATCTGTTAGAGACACTCTCTCAGACCAGAAACAATATTTTACCAGAGCAGCTCTGAACCCAGTAAAGTTGACATCATAATATTTACCATCCCCAAGAGCTGACATAAAGATCATTTCTTTTCATTTGTTTGTGGAGATTAGCCTCAAAAGGCTTGATTTACTACCCACTCACAGGTTGAGAACCATTAAGGAAATGTCTACTTACTAACCTTGAGATGTTTTGAATAGCCTAAAAAATAAATAAAGGGCCCTCTTTTATTTTGAGTAGCATATAAGAGCAAGCCCACAGATTACTCAAACACCATGACATAGTAGGCTTGCCTTTGCTCTGAAGTTGGCCAGGGTCGGCTCCTGCAATGGTCAGTCTGTCCTAGCTCTTCTCTGTTAAGCTAGTTTCTTTGCTTGCAAAAATGGGAGAGTAATGCCTCCAAACTTGTTTTGAGGATTAAACTGAGTAAATATTTATGAAAGCAAGCGAGAAAAATTAGTTTAATTTTCACAGAAGTTCAATTGTGAGAACCTTCTTTTAACTGACTTGAAGTAAAGAGAAAAGCACGATTCTGGATGTAAGTACATTCTTACTCTTTCAGGTCTAATGATCTTTGTTAATTATGTTTATTGTTTATTTGTCTGTATTGTGAGTATGTGGAGATGCGGGTGCACCTGGGCCACATTTCCTGCGTGTGGAAATCAGAGGGAACTTTTGGGAGTTGGTTCTCTCTACAGTTCTTGAGGCTCAAACTCATGCTTGATCAATTGCAGCAAGCACTTTTTATCTCTGAACTATCTTGTTAATGATTTTTAAATATCATTTCCCAGTGTGTCATTTCCAGGGTGGATGAAATTGGCCGTGGAGTAACACATATTTCTCAAGTGCTTCCTAGCACTCATTCTTCATTCCACTACAGCTTTTAAATGATGGAAAGAAATGCAAACTCTATTGTTATCCCAAAGGACGTCCTTGTGTTAACAAACTATTTGACCTAATCTCCTAAAGTGAACAATCTATCTCACAAATTTATGAGTAGAAAAACAGATAGTGGATAGAGCATCTGGTGATTTTCTGATCAGAGGAGAGTTAGAAATAGAATGGCTGTATGAGCTTCAAAGGTCCCAGGAAGATTGAAGTGGTGTGTGTGAGTGTGTGTGTGTGTGTTGTGATCATGCTGCTCTTTCAGTTGGAGCCAGGAAAAAAAAAAAGCAAAAGCAATAATCAACTATTTTTCTATTCTGTAAGGGTAAGTACTGGGACAGCCTATCAGAGGCAGAAAAACAAGAGACGATAAGATCTTAACTATGGTCATGAGAACAGACACTCAACGCTAACCTCAAAAGCAGGGGAAGTGGTAGAGTTGCAGAGTCTTACTTTCAAAAATTAAAGTTCTACCCAAGGCTGGAACAATGCTCACATCTCCCAAGACCTTTGGTTATAAGCAACAGTTTTGACAAAAAGTTTATTGGACTGAAAGTAAGTCAAGTCCTCTAGTACTTTCAAAACTTGTCGAGAAGAAAATTTCCCTAAGCCTTCTACTTCAAGTAAGTCTTCTACTTCCCAAAGCTCTCTGCTTCAAGTCTGGCTAGGGAAGGTAGAGGGATGAGGTCAACATAGGAAAACAAATGGTAATAGGTGCATATGGTTTGAAACAATACCATACTGTCTCATACTTTCTACATACGCTAATGAGCTATACAACTCTCATTCATTGCTGAAATACAAATATGTATTCATGTTAATCAGCTTCTCACCACTGTAATAAAATACATGAGATGAACACCTTATAAAAAAAAAAAACAAAACCCAGCTATTTGGCTCCCAGTTCTAGAGGCTTCAGTTCATGACTGGTTCATTCCATTGCTTTGGGACTGTAACAAGGCATTATGTAATGGTGATGATGTACAGCAGAGCAAAACTGCTTGACGGCCAGGAAATAAGAGATTCAGAGGAAGAGGCTGGGTTCCTATCACCTGCTTTGAAGCACACCCCAAATGACCTGGAGACCTCTTACTAGGCTCCACCTCCAAAAGTTCCGCTTAGACTTCCAATAGTCTGAAGGTTTGGACCACACCTTTAATAGATGGGGCTCTAGGGGACATTTGGATCTAAAGCTTTCTTTGTAAATTATAACATAGCACCTTCCAGAAAGCAAAACTAGGATCAATGGGTACAAATTATAAGGATGTAAGATTATCTTTACCATAAAAATAACCATTCTTGTGTCTGGAGAGGTGGCTCAGTGGTTAAGAGCACTTGTTGCTCTTACTGAGGACCCAATTTAGTTTCCAAAACTCTCATTGGGGTTCACAACCATCCAAACTTCCAGTTCCAGGGGATCCAATGCCCTTTTCTGACCCCCAAAGAATCTGACCTGCATGTGGTGCATATAACATATATGCAAGCAAAACACTCATACACACAAAAGAAAATAAATACATCTTAAAATATTTTTAAAGTAACTTTCTTAGAACCCTAAATATACTATAAGATAGTAGACTGCCTCACACAGTGTTAGTAGATAATCAGGCCATGTATGTTTAGAGTCACGCCAAGACTAAATGACCATCTGGTGAAGATGTCTTGAAAGATCTCTAAAACCTTATGGGAAACTACTGCAATGTTCTCTTCACAGTGTAAGATCACATGACTGATTAAAACCAGTGGTGAGTGGTCTTGTTGCCACATTTCTGTTTTCAGATGATAATTTGCTAGAACTTTAGGAATAACTTTAGCATTAATGTTCAAGTGAGAGAATAAAGAGTTTGAGTGATTTGTAAACTAGCAGCACCCCATCATGCTAGATGACAGGGTTTTTTTTGGGGGACTCTATTAGTGCTTTTGAAAACTGATGCTGACAGTATTGCTCAGGGGTAGAATGCTAACCTAGAATTCCTTAGGCCCTGTGCTCCATCCCAACACTACAACAAACAAATGAACAGAATGAATCCCAAGTATCACCCAGCTTGTTTCCTTGGTATTCTTTATGTCAAACTAGCCAGTGTTCTGGCTAGTCATCATGCCAGTTGTACTGATTGCATGGTGTTTCATGGCAGATTGATTTCCATTGCACACCTGAGTGAAGTTACATATGCCATTTCACTAACAAACCTTTCATCTGGATATTCCCTGCTCGGTGTATACTGCAAACATCAGGATGGGCAAAAAGGGTAAGCCTTGGATCTTGAATGAAAACAAAAATTGCATAAAACATATCATCTTTCTTTTAACTTATTAAGAATTATTTAAAATTGAAAGCAAAGTTTATTCCTTACTCAAGCAGAGGGCACTGCAGATAACCTGGAATTCTCCTTCGTAATGCCTGGTGATGCCCATGTTGGGGTAACAGGTGGTCTTGTCTGATTAGTAGCCAGGTATTGTCCTTGCACATGGCTGGGGATCACAGTGAACTATAACTAGCTAAAGACGTTCTTGTCAGATTCTTCTGAGTCATAAGATGGGAAAATGATCATTTTAGATAGGTGATATACTTGTGTTTTTTGTTTTGTTTTTGAGACAGGGTTTCTCTGTTGTAACTCTGGCTGTCCTGGAACTCACTCTGCATAGCAGGCTGGCCTTAAACTCACAGAGATCTGCCTAACTCTGCCTCCTGAGTGCTGGGAATAAAGGCATGTGCCACCACCACCCAGCTGACATATTTATTTTCATGAATCATTTTAGACATTCAGGGAGGATAAATCATGTAGACAGGAAAATAAATGTATACCAAATGGTCTTCAGACAACTTAGTCCATTTTGGTATCTCCTTAATAATAACAGTCAACCCAGTGATTATGAGGAAAGTAAAGAGAGATATTTGATTAAGAGGAAACCATGGATCTAAACATTGGAGTGTGGGTTATGGTTGGTTGGTGTAGTTGTATGTCTACTGGGTGGGTTACTAGGGATGACAAGGAGGCATTTTTCAGAGGAGCAAACTCTGACAGACTTCAGCAGAGCATCCTGGCCAGCTCCATACTCGATTGACAGTGGAACCCTGAGCGTCTGAGTTCAGGCGTATTTATTAATTCAGAACTGCTCATGTATTCTACTAGTAGCACATGCAGATCATTAGTAATTAAACAACCCGCACTTAAATACAACACCTGCAAACAATACAAAACACCCTAGACAGCCCCTCACTCAACAGTGCATAAAACAATTATTTTATATATAACTAAAAATAAACTTCTGCAACAAGTTGGTAAAGTGTCATAGAGTCTAGAGCTGGGGAAGAAGAGACAAGTGAATACCTGGAGCTCATTGTCCAGTCAGCCTACCCAACAGTGAGCTCCAGGTTCATTAAGAGACTTGGTTTTAAAAATATAATGTGGAGAGTGATTGAGAAAGACACTAGTGCTGACACCTTCGGCCTCCACTCATGAATGTCTGCAAACAGATATGCACATATCTATACAAGCACATACATAAACCACTCAAACACACACACACACACAAACACACACACACTCACTGATACTTGAATATGTATAAATTTTGTGTGATGTAAGTTCTTAAAATTTATGGCAGACTCTCATTCCAAATAGAATATGGATCTAGGTATGAAGAACATAGAAAACTTTCTTTGAAAGGCAATAGAGTTGTCCTGAAGGCTTACTATATTATCTACATCTAAAGACACTACAGCATTTCTTTCAGTCCCTCTTCTTCTCCTTACCCCTTTGTTCTCCTTTCTGTTCCTGTCGAGATCCTGTTTTCCCTTTGCCTGAGTTGCTTTCATGTAGATACACAGATGTCTAAGACCTTGTCATCTCTACAAGTTGGTAAGAAAGGAATATAGCTCCGAAATACATCTTTAGGAATAATTGAAAGATGGCAGTGCAAATAGAACGTGTGTGTGTGTGTGTACATGTGTGTGTAGGAGGACTGAGGAGGCATAATCTGAAAGATCTGGAAATGCAATATATAAAGTGGGCAGGAATGAGGTGGGGGCAGAGATGTCTGTAGCCTTTCAATCATCTTTACTAGTCAGTTAGGAACACATTGGGTAAGTATGTCTTCCCGCCCAGGGCAGCTTTTACTTCCAGTCCCTCAGTGTCCTCACACTCTCCTGTTTTTCCCTTTTGAGCTTACAAAGAAATAAAAGTTTATTTTTTATAAATAAATATAAAATGTTTTTTAGCAATTTTAGCAATATATAATTTTATATAATTGTATAAATATAGTATATAAATATAAATAAATAAGTTTATTTTTTTAATTATTTGTAAAGATGCAGAAGCAAAGGAACAGTGTGTGTGGAATGAGATACTACTACTGATCCTCTAATAAAATCTGCCCCGTCAAGCCAATGTGGAAGAATTGTCATTTCCTCAGTGATTCTCTCTGTGCATGTGGAGCCTGGTGGGCGGAAGGTGTTACAGATGTTTCACTGTGAGAGACAGGTCTCTTCCTCCCAAGCTCCTTCCTTCTTAGCCCACTCTGCCCCATTAAACTCCAGTTTCCTTCCCTTCCTCATTCCCTCCCACCTACCTCTCCACTTTTTTACTTTTTAGAATACCTCTCGCCTATCTCTCTCACTCATCCCTTAATACTGTCTTCAAGTGTCTGCAGTCCTGAAGTTGACAACTGCTTTCAGCAAATAAAAAAAAAAAATCTCTTATGAAAAGATCCACTATTTCCAGATGGATTTTAAGTGTTTGACTTTTATTACTGGGAAACATCAAATGTTGGCCTTGTATCTGAAGCTCTGGTGGTTAAAGATTTTAAACGTGGTTCATAATCTAAGTAAATATTCCCTTATCACTCCAAGGGAAATGTGGATGCCAGCATTTCTAAGATCGCATGGCATCCGAGTAAGATGTGAGATGGCTCCTTCATGTTCATCATTCTCATGCTCTGCATTTTCATCTGTGGGAATCTGACTTTATCCTTGGTTGTCAAGTGTCAGTCCCAATCACATCAGTACTGAGGTTCCTTCTGTCAGGCATCATGCAGCTCACAGAGGCTGGATTATCATTCATGATGGGAAAGCTAGCTATGGTATGAAGAGACTGGGGAGATTTTCTTTTTCATTCAGTGCCTGCCTGAATCCTGATGAAAAATACTACCTTCATAAAGTCCACATTAGAAACATGCTGTGTTCTGCTTCTCTTTCTCTTTAAGTCAAATCTTGTTACTCCCATTTATTGAATAATTTAGAAACCTATGACCTCTTATTGGACATTAGATGTGTGGATTATTTTATATTCAGAAATTCTTTTATGTTTTGCTCATTGTTTTTCAGTTACTAAGTAAAAATAATACTCTTGAACACATAATTTTGTTTAAAAACACAAATTAATACGGCATCAGAATTAATATTCAATGAACAACTTCTTTTCTGTGGTCTTAGACTTCTGGGGAGATCTACTTGAAACCTGAAGTCTAAACCTTCACTGATTCTTTGGACACCCACTCCTCAGTAGACAGTCTATCCTTTTAATTTATTATAATTTATTCAGCATATTAAATATTAAGGGTGAGTTGAGACATGCAAGGCATAGATCTTTTCTTTGAAGACTGAAGCCCTGTCATTGAAGGTCTGCTTGTATTTTTCAATGTTGATACTGTTTTTCAAATTGCTTCCATCTATTATAAATACCTGTATCCGGGAGAGGTGTTTGCAACAAAACCTACATATTTTCTTTGGAAACTGAACACAAGTTCTCAGAACTTCTCAGTGTTGAGTTCTCTCTGTTCCTACCTGAATGATAAAACTGCAGCTAAGTCCATCTGTTGTCACTGAGCTCTGAAAATGCCTTTTTTTTAACCCAGTATTTACTGCACTGTTACATCACCAGTCTGTGTAAGTGCAGCCCTGTAAACTGGCCTTTACTGCACTGGTTTTGGTGACAGCCCGTCAAGCCTCTGCTGAGGCATGCTTTTCGTAGCCTCGCTACACTTGCTGTAAGGATGCTATGGGGGAAGTTCTTCAGCACTCATACAGTGTTGCCTTTGAGGGCCCCTAAGGGGGTTTTGTTTGCTTGTTTGGCCTTGTACCAGGAATATAGATTGGTGGGTTTTTTTTTCCTGAGAAATTGTGCTTTTTACCTGATAGAATTGTTTAATTTCATTTCCTCCATTTTTGACAAAAACCGAGAACCAAATTTCTGGTGCATTCAAGCAGATACATTCAGGCTATCCTTACTTTTCTCTGTATTTGTTATCTCATTGCCTTCTCTTTCTTACTCATTTCCAGTGGACTTTATTTCCCAGGTTGTACTTCTCTTTATTCCCTTCAGAAAGTCCTTCCGAATAAAGTCCTGAGTATAGAGATGTCCACCTCCCCTCAGCTCTGAGCTCCTTGGGAGTGGACAGGGGCTGTTTGTTTATCATTTTGCACTTACTTCTGGTAAAGATTTCATTATATGCTTGATGAATATTTCTTACAGCAAACTAAGTAGACTCACTATTATATAATTTAAGGAGACATCTGATGATTTGAACAATGCTATTTTTCTCTTCCATGGTAAGGCAAAAGAAAAAACTGTAAATCCAAGTGTCATCTATAGACAAGAAGGGAGAAGACACTCCTTATGTGTCCTAAGGAGAGCTAGGTGAACTCAACACAGTTCATTATTTTAAAACCCACTGTTGCTGTGACTGTAGTTCTTTTGTTATTTAGTCACTATATTACATATATACATACACATTATATAGCTTTTTGAGAATGACTCTCACATACTCTGGAATGGCCTTGAGCTTCTGATCCTTCTGTCTGCCTTCATCTGGAATTACATACATGCACTATCATGCAGGATACTTTCCTGGATTATGAACCAGAAAAAATGAAAGACGCTTATTATTTATCTGTCATAGAGCTGTGTATATAATTGCTACTAGATGAATATATGTTTAAAAATAAGTCTGCCTTTCTAGGTACTATGTTGAGAAACAGTTATTTGGAATGTTTGGCAGGGAAGATCTGATGCTTTTTTCCCCAGTTTTTTCCCCTCAGTCTAAAACTTAAAAACACATCACTGAACTCAAGACTGTATATTTAAACCAAAGTGATCTGGAAAGTTTGGAAGGAAATGCTTGACTTTCTTTTCTCTTAGACTGAAACATGAAAATGTGTCAGAAAGCCACTGAACTAAATATTGTTTGTTGACTTACACCAGAGTGGTATAAAAATACCTAAATACATTGGCAATGTCTTCTAATGACAAGTTCCCCCTAGAACTTCCAAGTTTTTGTCCACAGTAAATAAGGTACCATGATAACATACTATTTATTCCTTAAAGGCAAACAAACTAACACAGCAAATCCTGAGTTCTTTTTTTATTGTGGATTTATTAGAATAAATTGCTCATGGGATTTACTAAAATACAAAATGCTAGCAAGTTATTTGTGGGTATTGAAACTTAGGATATGATGTAAATAAGATGTTGATAGGATAGCCTCTTTATGATCAGTTTTTCCATTTAATTCAGTCTGTGATTTCTTTCTTCAAAATGCCTTCTGCATTCATCCCTTTTCTTTTATTTCCACTTCTAACGTCATAGGAACAAATTCTCATCATCTCATCCAGCAATAAAACAACAGGTTTACAACCAGTCTCCCTGTTTTCACCGTTTCACAGGTTGGTCCTGTCAGACTAGCCTTACAAATGCCGTTTCCATTATATCAATTCTTACCACAGCAAATGAACTTAGAGACTTAGAGTAACTTCCCACAGCTGAACAAATGAACTGCAAACTTGGCTTCTCATGGTCCCTCCCTCCTGGCTCCCAGCTTTGTTTACCAGAGTGCCTTCTATTGTACTATTCATCACTGTTGGTTTTGGTTGTCCCTTTAAGGTATCTGAATTTGTGTGCAACAGGAAATGGGCTATAATTTGGATTTGGATAAGAGGAAAACTATTTTGTTGTATGTTGAAAACAATTTAACCTTGACTCACAACCAGAGCTGCTTTTTGATCGTTTTTTACAGAAGGGTGGCTGTTTATAGTCAAAAAGAAGAAAGAAAGACAGGTAAATGGTAACTGGTAGTAAAAATAAACAATAAACATTCCTGGTAATAGTAACTGTGGTTTTTGAGAGCTTAGTATATTCTAGGACTACACAAATATACCATATCTGTCATACCTATTATGATGGATCACACTGTAATTCTAGTACTCTGGAGGCTGAGGCAGGAAAATTGTGAGTTTGAAGCCTGCGAATGTTTCGAAAACACAAAACATCATCAATAACAAAAAAGCTCATTGCCTATCTGAACTCTAGGATCCCATTATTATTCCCATTTCATAAGTACCTTGTCCAAAATCATATAGCTAGTAAGTGAAGATTGAAACTTAGGAAATCTTGCTCTATACACACAAAACTAATAGTTTGTGATGGAGCCTAATATCAGTATTCAATCTCAAGACCTAGGAAATAACCAAGACTATTCTGGATTTATGTGTGAGAGGATTTCCCTGTTTGGAAGGATTTTTTTTTTTTCTAAACAGAATGACGCTGTAGCCCAAACATGATATAGTCCAGCATGTTACCTAGCTAGCTTGTTCTCAAGTGGTCCATTCACAAAGAGAACCTACAGGTTAGAGGGCAAAATTTTAGGCAGATCATTCATTTCATCAATACACATTTGAAAGTGTTGTAGAATTAGTGAAGAATGGAGTCCTTTCTATAGTCCTCAGGGGAATGTCTTAAATAAACAACTTGAAGAGTTTAATGGTACAAAATAATGGCCCAAGCCAGAGAGACCATGAGGCCAATCAATGTCTCAGTATTTAAAAGGGAAGCTTCCAGTAGAAATGCTACCACAATATATAAGCAGAGAACTGACAAGGAGTTCAGCAGAACATAGACAATACCCATGCCTAGTGTTTCAAATATAAAGCAACAATATATCTGGATTGTTCCATATGCTATCTAGTACAGTGAAACCTACTCCCACAGGCTTATGAGAGCCAGTAGTAAAACCTGTGCCCAACCTGAATTCAATGGCTCCCTTATGTTGCTAGGCTAGTATTATTCACAGTATACTGTGGCCAAGTGGGAATGCTATTAATTAGGGGCCCTGATTACTATACTAATGCATATTGTAATTCTTAAAACCACAGAGTGCTTTTAGACTTATTAGCCACATAAACAGAAGCATCTCTTCTATAATTAATATCCCTAAACTATTCTTTATAGAAATTGTTTCAAATGGAAATAAAGAAGGAAAAGTGTTCTTGACAGTTATTTCTACTCATGGCAACTATAATTATAGACACAAGCATAGCAATATCCTCAACTCTTGAGAAAATGAGTATCCTTGGAGCAGACTTTCAGACCCAACACTGTGGAAAACTTATTGTATTCCAAAAGTCAACAGTGATTTGAATACATGGGTTTAAAACACTTCAGGCAAAGTTCTTTTTTTTATATCAGAGATTAAATTCTTGAGATTTAATTATCTCAAATCATCAATGATTGATTAGCTGAAGCAACAATTTCAAAAGAAAGAGCCAGAATAACTTACCATTTTTCCTTTCCAAATTAAACTTAAAGTCCTTGGGAATTAGTATATTACTCAGCTTTCTATTGCCATGATAAAATACGGAGAAAACCAACTTCAAAGGAGGAAAATTTTATTTGGCTTCACAGTTGCAAAAATAGCCGTCTACAGTGTCACTTTGCTCTGTTGATTTGGGGCTTGTGGTTAGGTAACACACCATGGTAGGAAGAGTGTGCTGGGGCACACTATTAATCTTGTGGGGCTAGGAAGCAAAGAGAGAAGCAGAAGGGCACACCACCACTAATTTCTGTCCATCAGTTAGTGTAGAGGAACTTTAATTCAGCATGTTCTAGGGTAGAAAGAATGTTAGTACATGTCTTTAATCCCAATGTAGCACACACCTTTAATCCCAGCATTTGGGAGGCAGAAGAGCTCAGCAGGAGAAGCAGAGAGTAGAGGCAGAGTTCAGAGTTTAGAGTTCAGAGAAGGAAGCAAGGTAGAAGCAGAGTGTGAAAGCAAAGCTCAGGCAGAAGTGAGGTGGAAGCAGATGGGACGCAGAGAAGAGACAGAGCTTAGAAAGAAGTAGAGAGTAAGTTCAGTCAGGCAGTTTGAGTGCAGTCAGATCACAGAAGCAAAGACAAGCAGAAACTACTCTAGAATAAACTAAGAGAGAAAGCAGAGAGTCAGAAGCAGACAGTTTACAATTTACAGATCGGAGTCAGAAGACAGCTGGTCAGAGTGAGCTTAGTCAGCAGTAAGTATTGGAGGCTGAAATGTTCTAGGTTTAGGTTCACAGATTAGATTGTATGGAGGCCAAAATGCCCCAGGACCATGACCAGGGATTGAATTAGCAAAGAATAAAATGTCCTTGGCTGTGAACCCATGAGAATAATAATATAGTAAAATCAACGCAGACATCTATATCTACAAGTTAGACTCCATACCCTAATGCTTCACCACCTTCAAACACAGCCAGAGGTTCACGACCAAGCTTTGAGCATGTGTGCTAAAAAGATACGAATCTTTAAAAGTACAATTTAGATTATAGGTGTATATTAGCTTATTTATAGTAGACAGCTACTAAAATGAGTTTTAATCTCATCTACATCTCCTAGTTCTCACGTCCTTGTTTAATCTGCCTTTGAGCTTGGGCTAAACCTAAACACTTGCTTTGAAAAAATAAAGTAATGTAAAACATGGAAGCTACTTCCAACATTAGGTTACATAAAAGATTGACTTTGGGGCCAGTGATATAGTCGTGTGCTTGCCACCAAGTCTGAAGACTCAAATTTGACCAACGCCAGGATCCATAGTGGAAGGAGAGAACTGACTCCCACAAATTATTCTCTGATATCCACAGTTGTGCTGTAACATGCATACAATGACACCAATAAGTATTATTATTTTAAAATAAAATTTTTTTTAAAAATAAAGACTGACTTTTGGCTGATTTGTCCCATCAACTCTCTTCTTATGCACTACAGGTCAGGTGGCAAAGAATTGAGGGAATTCCTGGCCAGAACCTCTTGAGGGGTTTAATACAGTCTTTAGAATGAGTATGGAAATGCTCCTTCCAAGGATCCAGCTAAGCCATGCCAAGATGACTGACTCCCAATAACTGAGATAACACATTTCTTGTTTTCAGCTATTGAGCTGTAGGCCTTTTTCTTAGATATCAATAGATAATGACCACTGCAGTATTTAAAAAAAGTATTCAGAGAAGACCAATGATGACTTGCCTAAGGAAGGACTAAAACACTAAGGTTAAGTCATGCATGGAATGCAACATTTGAAAGACAGTGGTTGAACTGTGACAAAACACAGATCTTTCATATGACAAAAATCTTTGAATTTCCATTTACACTTTTAAAGTATATATCCAACATTTAAGCTGTGGAAACTGATAATTCCATGGTCACTGCAATAGACCCAACTGAGAGTTATGACACAAAGCAGCCTCAAGATTTTGGAAAACTGTTGGAGCAACATAATCATAGTGACCATATAGCAGAGGAATTATGGATAGCAAAGTTAATGGGAAATCTACTAGATACCTATGGGGCCTCTAAAACTGATGTGCCAAGTAAGTAATTAAAAGTGTGTGAAGCCAGTGGGTTTATTTACGTTTCCATTCAGTTTTAAATGCATATATTCACACACAAGTGTATATATGCATACGTGGGTATAGCCTAGATTTTATAATAATTTAATTTCACAAAAAATTCTGCATGTAAACCACTACACATAGATTAGATATTCTTGGTTCTGTTAATGTTTTCCAAAAATACTTATAAGAATTCTACGAACCGACACCCTGCCAACCAAAGGTGACCCAGAGTTTGGAAAACATCAACGAAGTATTGAATACGGAGGGTGGGGGACTGGAGGGGGTGAGTCATGAGGGAGGAAGTAGAATGACAGTGGCCAGGGAAGACTGCCTTGGAAAAGATTATTCGTCATCTGTTTCTAGAAGAGAGTGTCCTCTTGGGATATCCAAGGTCTGTGACAAAGCTGTAGCTGAGGTGAGACAACACTATGAACAAAGAAGGCTCAGAAGTGAGAGGAAAAAGCAAGTTTGGGGTTACAGAGATTGTCCCTCTACAATCTTTTTGACCAATCTTGTTTTAAAACCACCTTCTTTATTTCTTGTTCTATTTATAAGTATAGTTAATACACTTTTCTTTTTTTGTAGTTTAATCCTAGCCCAAATTTGGCTAATATCAAGAGCTCAAAAAACAGGCACAGAAGGTTAAGTCAACAGAATCCCAACATGGAAACAATGACCTTTTATTCCAACCTAGTCCTGGAGATTTGTTCATTCTTTTTCCCAAAGGTATACATTGCTTATCTTCAAAGGCCTTGATTTATTGCTGTTTAAAAAAACAAAACAAAACAAAGCACCTGTAGAGAATTTTATGATAGGGCCCATGACATTCAAGGGAAAAGAAAACTGAGTGGACTTTTTGAAGTGTATTTCAGAGCACATGATCTGATCAGGGAACTTAAAGATTAAAATGACAAGTGAGATGTATACAGCACAGCAACTTCCTCAGCCTTCAGGTCTTCATTTCTTTTTTTGGAAGTACCTAAGGGGAGGGATTTGACTCCTTCTCTCTCCCTAGGAATGCAACCCACATTCCTAGGAACAGTAGGGAAAAGGGAAAAGATTGGGATATCAGGAGTCTGGTGAAATTTCACCCAGTATGGAATGCAGGAAACAGGGTCCTTTAACATCACCTGAATTTTGTTTCTAACATCCTGATTTAGTGTCTTGCCTTTGTCGCAATGAAACAGGAACTATAGCCCCCGTGTCAAATTTGACTATACTAGCTATGAAGACTAAAATTAGCTATGGAGGTTGAACATGGTCATGGCCCAGTTTCCCCTTCCTCTTCATTTTGTTGCAGTTTGAATGATGGGAAGGTGGCTCACACAATTAACTAGAACTGCAACTGGCTGGTTGTCTTTGCGCTTTGAGCCAACAACGTTAATGTGGGAAGGTATCCACTTCTTAAGTCCCACTTACCTATAGCGGTGGCAGGCAGCTGGTGTGGATGCCTGTCTGCAGGGTATGTGCGTGCTAACTCTTAATCAACACGGCCTGACAGCAGAGTGCTTATTCAAGAAAATAATTACCTCACCTTTCTTGAACTCTAGTTTAAAGCTTCATTTTCACCGATTTAAAAGACAAAACCAAAAACGGGCGAAAAGTAACGTCATCAAAAGTTTTTTGAACTCTTAACTCCCTCTCGTGAGGCGTAACAGTGATGAAGTTAATCAGACTGTAAGTGGACCACATTTACTCATCATCTTCTTCCACAGGTCCAATGTCCTGCTGATGGCTCTGTTTAATTCGCCACTAGCATACTGCCTTTCAGTTTTCAGGCTTAATTAATTAATGAATTACTCCTCAATCCCCTAGTGTCTATTTCCAAGTCACTGAACATTTCATTCGTGTATTTTTCTTGTCATGTACTTAATATCCTACCAGGTACTCACGCCATGATAAGCACAGTGCATACAGCAAGACAGACACAACTGCTGCCATTATAGTGAGGTCCAGACGAGAGACAAGTGCATAAACAATTTCATACTGAGTGTGCAAGCCATTCTGGTGAAGGAGGTACAGGGAGTCTCCCTGTATTGGTACAGGGAGTCTATGAAGACAAGTCTAACTTTGGGCTACCGGAGAAGACTTGGTAAGTTATCAATGGCTTAGTGGACATATTAAGGGTCAGAAAAAATATCAGCAGAAGAGTCCTTTAGGTGTATTTCATAAAATTTTTAAAACTATATTTCAAATACATATATATATATAATTTTTTACTAAGCACAACTGTGGAGAAGACTTTATGTTAGACTGTAGAGTTAGACACACTCACATTCTGCTCTACTGGTACTTACAGGATGTGTGTGTGTGTGTGTGTGTATGAATGTTTGACATGAAAACACAAGCACAGAATACTTATCCTCTAGCTGGGGAAGATACCTAAGTCTTGTACCAGCACCAGAACCTGAATCTGATCTCTAGCACCCGTGTAAAAAGCTGGTCACAGAGACATGTATCTACAGTCTCAGCTGGGGAAGCAGAAATGGGGGATCCCTGGAGCTCACTGGCTGGGCAGCCAATCTGAGTCAGTAAGAGACCCTGTCTCAAAAAATAAGGTGGAGAGGAATAAAGAAAGAGACCTGGTGTCAACTTCTTGTGTGTCTACCTACCTATCTACCTACCTATCATCTATCTTAGCTATCATTTGGACCTTCTAAAGGATTATTTATTTTCCTTTAACATAGAGTATATTGAGGAATAAAAGGCCAATAATGTTCCCACTAAAAAAGTCCAACTAGCAGTTGCTCTGAAGTATACAGTGGTATTCCAGTTGCTCCAGGCTCTGCCCACCAGAATCCTGGCTAGGAAATCACGCAGATGGCCCTTCTCTGAGCACTTTCTTGGCTGTCTCTTTAGGCTTCTCAACATAGCTGCGGTGCTTTGACTCAACAGCTGAGTTCCTTACAGCGTCCAAGACAAAATCTCCTATCTATACGGCTGTTTCAAAAGAGGGAGAAAGACAAGAAATACTTAAAGTATACACATTACCAACACAATCAGAGGCAGACAAGAAAAATAAACTGCAATGCCTTGCCAGTTTTTCCGGGAAGGTGACTCCTTGGGATCACTCTGAAGGAAGTGAGCTGAGATGTGAAGGACAGAAAGGAGCTGGTCTGTGAAAAAGGGCAGAATAAAGCTGCAGAAAAGGAAACCACATCAAACTCTTCCCAGGAGCCCTGTGCCCTCACATCTTTTCCTCTCTATTTTTCTTCTATTGAAAATAGTTTTTTTTTCATACAATATATTCTGATATGGTTTCCCCACTTCAACTCCTCCAAGATCCTTAACATCTTCCCTCCCAGCCGAAATCCACACACTCTTTCTGTCTCTCCTTAGAAAACAAACACGCATCCAAATAATAAGATAAAAATCGGAATAGGACAAAACAAACAGAAGAAAAAGAGCCAAAGAAAACGCACGAGAAACACATACAGTGGCAGAGACTCACATGTCTGTACATTCAGAAATCCCATAAAAACAGAAATCTGCAAGTCATATATGCAAAAGACCTTTATAAGGGTATGTGTGTGTGGGAAGCTCCGACAAAACATCATGAGACAAAGAACCTCCAAAGATCCCACTGAATTCGTTTTGTGTTGGCCATCTACTGCTGGGCACGGCTATGCGCACACATCTTCACCCACCAATGTCTTCCTCTTAAAGGGGACCCTCTCTCAAGACAACTCTAGCCGTCTTTGTGCAGGCTGGCTACTTTGTGCAGGCTTTCCACTACAAGACTGAAGAATTCCCATGCAGGAGCTCCTCCGCATGGTCCGGGAACTCCTATTTCTGTATCATTACCAACTGCACAACCGTTGAACAAATGATTAATCCAAAGCCTTTTGTTTTCCTTTCCTGTTCAGTCACCTGTTTATTTTTCCAGACCATGTTGCAAGCCTTAGTTCCAGTAAGGTCAGAAGGTCACCTAACAACTCCATTACCACTCTACCTGGAGCGCCGCAGACATGGCGGTCAGCATTCTCGGAAAGCCCAGGAGCCTCCCCCGTGACCCGGCCAGAAGGCGTCTGCATGACGTCACCCAGGCGGCGGGCTGTGCGCGGGGCGTGACGTCACGAGGGCGGGGCGACCCGCCGTGAGATCACCTGGTGGGCGGGGCCGGGCTCAAAGCCCCAGTGTCGTCACGGGCGGGGGCGGGCCTGGAGCGTGTCAGCGCAGCCGAATCAAAACAAGCCCGAGACCCGCCTTTTCCCTCAGGCTCCCGAGCGTCTCGCTCCGCTCGCGGGCCCATTGCGCCCGCGCGGCTGAGAGCCTCGGGTGGCCGCGCGTGGCCGCGCCGGCTCCAAGAAGCCGGGGAGGGCGCGGCGGCCGGGATGGCGCGGCGCGGGCCGCACGGCGGGGCGGGCGCCTGAAGGGAGCTGCCGGCCCCGCGCTCTCCGCCGCCGCCCCGGGCGCCGCGGGGAGCCGCCTTCTTGGGGCGCCGGGCACCGGGACACTCGCGAGCGGGCCGGGGAGATGCCCAACCCCAAGAACAGCAAAGGCGGCCGCAAAAACAAACGCGCCAACAGCAGCGGGGACGAGCAGGAAAATGGAGCCGGGGCCTTGGCGGCGGCGGGTGCGACAGGCTCGGCAGCCGGAGGGGCCCTGGCAGCGGCGGCGGGCTGCGGGGCGGTGTCGCCAGGAGCGCTGGGCACCGGCGGCGCGGTGGGCCCCGGAGGTGCGGGCACGGGAGCCGCCAACGCCACCGTCGCTGCGGGGGCTGCAGCCGCGGGAGACGCCAAGAACGGTAAGACGACAGCGGCGGGGCGAGCGCCAACTTCCTCCCCGACGGGCGGGCGCGGTGGCGGGGCCCTGGGTGGCGCGGGCGGCGCGTGGACAATGCGAGTCAGGAAGTGCTCGCCCCGCCCCTCCGCCCCGCCGCGGACGGCCCTTCGCGCTCCCCGCGCGGAGTGGCGTGGACCCGGCTGCGGGCCCCGCCGGGATCGGGGTTCGGAGGGGCGCCCGGGGCTCGGCGGCCGCGCTGCTGGTGGTGTCCGCGCAGGTTGAGTCCTGGAGTGCCCCAGCTAGTGGGAGTGAGCCTACCAGCAGGGAAAGATGCCCAAGTTAGAACGATCTGATTGAAAACTTCCCTGCTCACCCCTGACCCACCCGCCTTTGCCCCCAATGAAGGAAACCCGTAATTCCCAGCAGATCTAGGCCTGCTGCCTTGATTGCCACAGGTGGAGAGGCCAGAGATCATGACTGCAAAAAGTGTGTGTGTGTGTGTGTGTCTTTTAATTCTCTGCCTCGCTTGAGGAAGGAAGAGGATCTGAACTTGACTTCCGTTCCCAGCCCGGAGTTTAAAAAACAAAAAGGTCTTCTGTATAATTGTTTCACATTTGTTTTTCGAAAGAGGCGTGATAATTTTATGAGCTCCTGAATGATCCTGTTTTAGAGGAGGACATGTAGGTAATAGCAAAGTGTGACAGGGTTTTTTCACTACGGTTCTCATGATCGGGGTGCTGGACATTTATTTGGACAGTTTTAAAACTTTTTCTTGGTAGGTAGTTTTCGAGGAGAATGTATATTTTAATGTAAGTAGATGAGGATAGTTATATCTGCTTTTTAACACAGTTTTCAGTTTCTGAAGCCTTTGTCTACGTAGATGGGCTCTCTTTTAAACAGGGTACAACACTTAGAAGTCTACAGATCTTCCATAGGAGATAGACTACACGCGGTTGGAAATGGACTCCATGGGCTGTGGCTCTGCAATTTTGAAATAGGAAGATTTATTTAGTTATTACCAGGCACAAACTTACGCATTTGTGAATGTTTGATAATTCTTTTGGCTAGCCTGTGCATGTTCTTACTTTCCTAGCTCTAATCTTCCTTTTGATATTGATGTGGCAGAGAGGAAGGTACTCAGATTGTGGGTCATATCAACTCAGCCTTAACCATTTAGAGCTTTGAGTCCTGGAGAAAGGCCAGTTTTTCTGAACCCCAGTTTCCTCATGTAGAAACTTGATTGAGGGAGGAGGGCACTACACTGGTCCCTTAGAGGATTATTGTGAGGGAGCATCAGAGTGAACTATCAAATTCCCAGTTCTTGTTATTTTAAAGGCTTATTATGTTAAGGTCAGTAAAGCTCATTGCAAATAACAAATGATTGATGAATAATAGCTATTAGTTACTCATTTAAAAATAGTAATCATTTGTAGTGTTCATAGTTCTGTGCGGTAAATAGGGACTACGCTGGTGGTTATAAGTTATGAAGGCCTTGGTTCTGATGAAGCATGAGTTCCTATACTGGTTTAGCACACTCTGAAAGATTTGAATTTCTTAATATGGTTGAGGAAGTTTTTCTTTGGCAGATGGTACATCCTAGCTTGAAAGCAAGACAGTTATGATGCCCCTGTTATTCTTTTGAAATGGTAAACTGATATATTTAGCAATACTATGTATACATGTGTAACGCTATATATTTCTCATTAGAACTTTATTTTATTAGACAGAAAAAGAAGAAACGGGCCCCCACAATGCCATACCAGAATCTCAGAAACTACAGTCTAAAGAGCAGCAAGTTGAATTTTATGGTACCCATTGTTGTTTCTGACATGGGTGACACCTTGGTGAATATTTTGCTAAACTAGAAGAACTGTCTTCATGTTTCTGAAGGCAATGTTAACATGGGTTCTGAGGCCTGTCCAGAATGAATAAGGAAACTGCAAATACTTTAAGATTGTGTGCACGTGCACACACACACACACACACACACACACACACACACGATAGGTGTGAGGGAGAGGTGGTACTGGTGAATTTTTATAGGAAGAGTCAATAGACATGTGTGAACTATTAAGAATCAACAAGATTTTGTTGTTGTTGTTTTTTGTTTTAAAATTTGTGTGTGTGTTGAAATAGCATGCCTGTTGAGGTCAGAAAACAACTTTCAGGAGTTGATTCTCTCCTTCCACTATGTGGATTTTGGATATTAAACTCAGGTTGTAAGGCTCAGTGTGGTAAGTGCTCCTAGCCACTGAACCATCTCATTGGCTCAAGGCACAATTATTAAAATATGACAAATGACACTTGTTGGACTGCTTTAGTATTTCTAAGTATATCTCAATTTTTTACTCGTGATAATTAGATTTTATGATTAAAAATTTTTCAAAAGAATTACTAAATATTTAGAGTCTGGCTGTTTTTGAGACAACATCTTAGCTATATAGCTTTCAGGCTGGCCTTGAACATGTTTTGTATCTACTATAATTTTAAATGGTTTGTTCTTTTTGTTTTGTTTTGTTTTGTTTTGTTTTTCGAGACAAGGTTTCTCTGTTGTAACTCTGGCTGTCCTGGAACTCACTCTGTAGACCAGGCTGGCCTTGAATTCAGAGAGATCCACCTCTCTGCCTCCTGAGTGCTGGGACTAAATGTGTGTGCACCCCCCCTCCCCCCCAGCGAATTGAGTCAGTCTTTAACCTATATTCGCATGTAAACTTAATAACCAGTTAAAACTAGTAGTTGTTTTAAATTTATCCAGTGGTTTGATGTCCTGTAGGTGTGGGGCATTGTAGTTACCACAGCAGGTATTAGTTCTTAGTTGTTCATTGTAAGTATAAATAACTCTTTACTCTGTAAAGAAGACTGCTAATCAGGGGAAGCTTGGGGAAACTATAGTAGACTGGAGTTGAGGCAGTTGAACTGGTTGCATTTGAATAAGAATGTGAAGGAAATTGTCCCCCTGTTTTTTATATATTAATTTATGAAGCCTTTTGGAAGGATTGGAGGAAACAAGCATGAGGAAGCGCCATCACGTTCCTACATAGTGAACATCTGTGTGCATATACTGGAACGTTATAGTTGTAGGTGGACAAGATTTGTCATTCATTATTTTTAAAATCTAGTAATCAGGCAGTAGATTACAACTGCTTTCATTCTGAAATTCTGGCACTATAAGCCCTCTGCTTATTTTTTTTCTTCAGCTCTAAAAATATTTGAAACCTTCATCATGGTATAGCTAGTTTTTTGTGGGCCTGAATTGCACATGCTTTTATAAATTCCTGTTTTGTGGCTGAGCAAGGTTCACCACACAATTCATTCCCAACATAACCTTTGAGCTAATTTTACTTTAAGTCATTTAACAGCTCTGTGTAGATGTAGTTAGTGTCTGCCTTGCATTTGGTAAGCCCCATTTTAAATTAGTTCCTCAGATTTCCTTGGTCAAGTTATTTAAGTTCTCTGAGCCTAGTTTCTGCATAATGTAAAATGAGATTATAGTACCTACCATAAATAGGAATAGTACCTACCATAAATAAGATAGCTATTACATATTAAAAAGAGTATATTGGAACAGTTCCAATGGAGTTTGTAGTGTTAGTTATTTGTCTTAGAGCCTGGAAAATAATCTCTCGAAAGAGATTTATGGGCAGGAGGTTTATTGTGGAGTGTTCTTCATTAGTGGGAGAGGGAAGGAGGCAGGTTGGGCAGAGGGGAAAGCTGACCTGTGTTGTAGGCACACCAGAGATAGGATGGCTTTTCAGTGTATTTAAATCTTGAGTTGTGAGGGCAGGGTGCTTGGCCTCCCTCCCTCCCTTTCCCTCTCTCTCTCATAACAAATTAACACATGCTCATCTATTTATGATCATTTGGACTTAGGTTGCTCCCGTGGAGAATGATAGATCTTGAAGATAGATCTGCTGGAGAACTTAGTAGAGAGGAACTCTTGTTTCCCTGGCATTTACCAGGTTCTTCCTTTAGACTACCAGTGTCATTCACAAAAGGCAGTGTGGGATCCATGTTTCTCGCTAACTGCTAGATAGGTTTTGTGAGTCAGACTGAGGGATCGACACTGTTAATATTATTTTGATAGGAAGATGTGTTCTGAATCTCATGCATCAATTTATAGTTTTTTTTGAGTACTACCTGTTTTCTATGAACAGGATTTTTAGTTTGCTGTTTTTTTCCTCAGTAAGTAAACATACTTTATAAGTTTATAACAGACTTGTAGTATATTTTAAATGGGTTGTCTCTTTTAGACATTTACTTTGTTCATATATTTTATTCATACATTTATAAATTACCTATATGAATCAGTATTTGGCTGCTTTTTCTTTTCTTTTTCTCTTCCTTTTTAATTTTTACTGTGTAGCGTGGGCTTTCCTCATTTGTGATTTTCTTGTTTCTGCCTCCTGAGTTCCTGAGTGCTTGGGTCGCAGGCATGCACCACAGCACCTGGCTGGACATTATCTTTTGAAGGTCACCTTTGCAGTGGGGATTGATGGAAAATACTGCTTCATACGTTGAAGATTGTTCCTCTTTTTCTTGTTACAGGATCAGTGATTAAACTGTAGGAAATAAACTTTCAGTGTCAGATTGCATATAAGTCTATGAATATGAAATATTTATTCCTCAGAGAACTGAAGACAGATGGTAAGATATGTACATGCTAGTTATCCTAGCACAAAGGAGAATGGAGAATTCCAGGCCAGCCTGAGCTACACAACAAGAATCTGCCTTAGAACCATAAACCAAACCAAAAGCCAGGAGACAAAACCAGCAGTTATCTCATAGCTTAGTCTTCTTATAAGTTTACTTCAAGCTTTTAGCTGTGCACAGTTAATTTAATTAGTTTGGACAAAGAACTTGGAGGTAACTGAAGGAATATGTTAAAAGAGGGGGAAGAATCTGTCCTGATGATTTTGGTGACCACTTCTCGTGCATTTTGAAGAAATTTATTTAAATACTGTGTTGGCTTGGAGGTGCGGCATAGTGATAGAGTACTTGCCTGGCTTGTGTGTGTGAAGCCCTGGCTTCATTCCCCACACTGGGGAAGTGGGAGAGGAGAAAGAAAAGAGGGCCTGGAGAGATGGTTCAGTGGTTAAGAGCTCTTGGTGCTCTTGCAAAGGACCCAGGTTCAAATCTCAGCACCCACATGGTAGCTCACAGCTACCTGTAACTCCAGTTCCAGAAGTTCTGACACCCTTTTCTGGTCATTCTGGGCACTGCATGCATGTGGTACATGGATATACATACTGGCAAAACACCCATGCATACACTTAAACTAAAAGTACACAAATCGAAAAGAAAATTTAAGAAAGAAAAATGTTGTGATATGGCCAGATGCTTTTTACATTTCTAGTCAAACATTTAATCCCACCACTGAGAGATCATAAATGTTAATGTGTTGACATATCTTCTGGTGTCTGTTCAGGGCCTGCTCTGTGAATTATGTTACTTTTATCACAGCATCCTCAAAGGGCAGAAAAGATAGAAAGGGTGTACTTACTCAAGTCACATTTCTAGGGACATTAATTCCATCCATACGGTTGGTCACCTCCTAAGTACTAGCTGCCTTCTTAATGCTGGTACATTGGGAATTAAATTTTAACAAAAGTTTTAGGGGAGACTTAGGTTTTTAAACTACAGTTCCCTTTTACCTGTGGACTTGGTATGTCAAAAGATAATCATTCCAGGTGTGGTGATGCATACCTTTAATCCCAGCACTCAGAAAGCAGATACAAGAAGATCTCTGTGAGCTGAGGTTAGCCAGAGCTATATTGTGAGACCCTTTCTTAAAAGAAAAAAAAATAAGCCTATTTTTTAATGAATTTTAATATGCAGATTGTGCCATAGAAAAGTTGTGCCAGTTTGATATTGCTCTGCACAGTGTCTTTTCTCCTTGGCCTTTCTAGTCCCTGGTTCTTAGTTTTAAAAGCATGCTAGAGAATTTCTGGTACCCTAAAGATTACAGCAACAAACGGGAGTGCTGTTTGGATTCAGTGCTTAGAGCAGATGCTATTGTGCTTTAGGAAGGTTAGTGATTTGGTAGCTCACAGGGATTCAACAAACTATGTACTGATGGCAGATAACATAATCTGTCTTGCAAACCATTATTCTAATGTTAATGTTGAATATGACTGGCATTATATGGGTTTATTTTTAAGCAATGCTTTGACTATAAATAATCTTTCCTTCCACTATCACTTCTCTCCAGTTTAACTGGAAACAAATCAGATGGTTTAGAAAAATAAATAAAACATGTGAAACAGTTCTACCTTCCTTATTCAAAAATAAACACAAGTTATTTGCATGTACTGCAGCAGCAGCTGTGAGATAAAGAGCAGGAGAATGTGTAATACAGTGTTGCCTTAACTATAGGGGCTGGATAGTGGCTGGAGGTGGAGATGGAGAGGTGAAAGGAGCATGTGAAGTTGATGAAGACTGATCTGTTTAAGCAACAACCATTAGTATGGTCATTGTTTTGTTTTAAGCATTCATCCATCTACCAGACGTTTATTGTGTGCTTATTGTGTTCTAAGGCTGGAAGTATAATTTTGGATTATACTTGCGAGCTCCAGAACCAGAATCTACACTCTTTTTTTTTTTTTTTTTTTGAGACAGGGTTTCTCTGTTGTAACTTGAGCTGTGTTGGAACTCATTCTGTAGACCAGACCGGCCTCAAACTCACAGAGATCTGCCTGTCTCTGCCTCCCAGTCACTGGGATTCAAGGCATATACCACCACCACCTGGTTGAAATCCACACTCTTAAAGATGCTCAAGATAGGAGGAAGTGAGAAAGGCCTTGAGTTCTGGTTGCTTTCAGCTTGGTGTGGCTGTAATAGAATGGGGCTAGATTGTCAGTTTGGTGGTTTGGTAGCCAGTGAACTGCCCACCATCTATCAAAGATTGTAAACTATAGAAGGGCATAACCACAAGTCACTGATAAGCTTGTCAAGTAATTGTATATTTTAACAAGATGGTTATCTTTGGATACAGCAAGTTGGGATTTGGAAGTCAAATTTGCCATGGCCCTTCAATTGTGATTTTCCAGAATAGTAGTAGTTCTATGACCCTGAAAGGTTAGCCAGTCGAGGTTAACATCAGAGAATTAAATGCCAAGGGCAGGAGCCTAGGACCTTCTGAACAGAAAGGGACTTGTTTCCAGAGAAGGGGCTTATCTTTTGGTGAATTTTCCCCATCTTTATAGAAGGTAGCTATCTCTGTATATGGTTGGACTAATTTGTCATTTTATTTTTATTATCATCTTATTCTAAAATAGTAAATTCTGGTGAGAGGCAGTGCCACCGTTTTTTTTAAAAGAGGGTGTATGTATTTTAACTATTTTAGAAAGCTCCCAAGTGTTTGGCAGAATAGCAATTTTCTTTATTTTCATCAATAGTATGGTTTAGCTTCATTTTTCTTGAGAGCTTTTTTAAACTGGCAAAAAGTGACTAGTGTTTCTAATACTTATAAATTATGTTGTGATTTATCAGATACAGAAAGGGAAAGCAAATTATTTATACTGTTATGCGTAGGAAGATAAAACTTAAGAACAATCTAAGAAAATAGATTGAGAGCTTTAAGAAAGAACCTGACTTAATGAGGGAGTGTTTAATGTTAATCATATAATTGCTAGACTGCATTTGGTAAGTTAGCATGGTTCTCAGATACGCTCAGTACAGTGCAGCTCATGGTGAAATTGTCGGGAAGGAAAAGCATTTCCTCTGCCTTCTTCTGTTCAGACTTAGAGGGACTTGTAAATTAGATTGTCACAGAGATTGTGAAACAAAGTCATGGATAGAATTTGAGGCTTAGCTACCAGTTTATGGTAAGGAGTAGGTGGGGAAGGGGCACTTCTGGGGATGTCCTTTATTATTTTTGTGGAATGATAAAATGGGCTCCTATAATATGTGGAAGACACTAAAGATTTGCAATGGTGTCTCTTTTATGCTGTGTAGAGACTTCTCACCTCAGTGTAGGAGTGAGTCTCAGTAAGGAGATTTTTGGTAACTGAGTTCTTTTGGTGGGAAGAGGGTACGGATTGCTCTGCTTTTAGAGATTATCAAAACTGAAAGCTTTTAATTCAAAATACTTTTGTAAAGAAAAATTTTTGGCCATAATGGCATATTTTGGACTCTCAAAAATACGTTGGCACTCAAATTGTATCTACCGCCCCCCCAAGAGCAATTAGAGATAGTAAAAGATAATCCACATGTCATAATTCAGAATTTATATTTATTTCATTTCATTGACAATTCTCGAGGTACAGAATGCCTTAAGGTATAAGCCTGTATAAAACTAATCAAGAGGATGCATTCTGGCAAAAGTTAACAGAGCTAACTTTTACAATAGATTACTATTTTAAATTAAGGAGGTCACACTTTAATGTATGTTTCCCCCTAGGGGTAAGTTTAGGTTTGGTTACACTTCAGATCAGTGGTTCTCAACCTTCCTAATGCTGTGAACCTTTAATACGGTTCCTCATGCTATGGTGACCTTTAATCATAAAATTATTTTTGTTGATACTTTGTAACTGTAATTTTGCTACTGTTATAAATTGTAATGTAAATATCTGATATACAGATGGTCTTAAGGGACCCCTGTGAAAAGGTCATTTGACCCCCCAAAGGGATTGCAACCCCCAGTTGAGAACTGCTGCTTTAGATCATATCCATTCAAGTTACTAAAAACATCAGGAGAGCCTTTCTGATATTGAGATGGAATCACAAACTCTGTTTGACATTACTTAGTGAGCATTTCTGAACATGAAGATCATTTCTACATGATATCTCATAGAACTCTATTAAAACAAAACTCACCACTACTTGTTACCGTGTTTGGACAGAAATGGAAGCTGGGCAATGTACAGAATTAAGTTCTAGCCGTTTTTTATTGGCAGCAGATGTGACCTGTAATCTGAGAGACAGAGTCTGGGATGGTTGGCAGCAGTTGTTAATGAACAAATATGGTGATACCAGAAGTCATGGAGAGAGCCTGGCATTGAGAAATAGAAGTGTCCCTTCAGTGGTTGAAGAAGAAATGTGCATGTGTAACACATGGGTGCTCAAAGACTTTGTCCAAAGGGTTTTCAGCTTCATCTACGTGTTCTCACCCTGCAGTGCTTATGATAAAGCGGTAATAAAGGCTCATTAAGGGAAATCTTCTGGTCAAGAGAATAGAATCTCTTGACTTTTCTCCCCTTTCCCTAGTCTCCTTTCTCTCCTTCCTTGCTAGGGATTGAACCCAATGCCTCCTCATACTTGTAAGGAAAGCATATTACCACTAAGCTATACCCTAGCCCGTGGAGTATTTGTTTCTTCATATTGTCTGGTGTGAGTTTTGAACACCATTTCTGTCTTTGGCAGTCACATAAATGAAAAAAATCACATCTCATTTGCATTTGTAGGATTGTCAGTGATTGAATATATTATCTGTATATTGCTCATTTCTATTTTTCTGTTAGTGTTTTTTGTCTTTTATTTACAAGGTTTTGTATTTTATTTCATTTATCTGTACAGTCTTTGTATATCCTGGATTTTGCATCTGTTTGTTCTATTTTTATTTTTTGTCTTTCAGCCTAATTTGGTCTATACTAGCTAGAAATGTTTTATATGATTATATACTATCTGCATAGAGACAGAGCCTCCAAAAAGGCAGGGGAAATTGTGAAAGTTTGTGCATAGTGTAAAGTTTATAACACTTGAGACGTGAATACCGGTTGCACAGGAATGCTGTTAAGTTCATGAACTTCTGATTACTTTGAGGTTGTGGACTCTACTGATCTGACTGCAGTTCCCGCTGCTCTCCTCTGTGACTTTCTTTGTCACTGGCCACCACAGTCTCATGGACAGCTGAACTCAGTGCTCAACACCTGACCCTCAGATTCTCTGCAGTTTTTATGCCATCTAAGTAGCATGTTGCAGCTGGTAGGTAAAGGCTCCTATTCCCTCTTCTCAGGACCAGGTTGCAAGCTGAGTGAGGCCTCTTAAGGCCAAATTGCCTGTTTTTGGTTATGATAACAAACTTTTCAGAGTCAGAAGAAAGGTTTCATTTTTCTCATTCAGGCACTTAAACTGAAATGGCATGTGTAAATAAAATAAGAACATGTGCTCAGTTGAATCAAGAGTTTATTCATACACTGTGCATGGTGCTGATCTAGGCAGCCCCACATCTTAAATGTCAGTGATTTGAAAAAGTCTCCCAGAGTCACTGTTTATTCTAAAGAGTGTATGGTTGAGAGGCACAGGTTAGGTCGTACACTGGCATTGCCACTGTGCAAGATTACTTTCCAAGCTTAATTTTTTAAAAGTTGTCCATATGTACATGTGTGTGCATGTGTGTGTGCAAGCGTGTATGTATTTTCTGATGTGTAGTGTGGTGTGCATTATGCCGTAGTATACACATAGAGGTTAGGACAACTTTGTGGAGTGGGTTCTCTTCTTCTTCCTTTATGTGGGTCCTGGATTAAGCTCAGGTTGTCAGGCTTGTTTCGTTGGGTGGCAATCACCTTTACCCAATGAGCCATCTCACTGGCCCTAAGCCTGAGTTTTATCTAGAGAAAGTGAGGGCAACATGATATTGCTTGTGACGAGCCCTCTGCAAACCATAAAGCTGTTTGAAAAAGCAATTAGTTGTGCTGTGATCTGGGGGTTTAGTGCTTTCTAGATGGGTTTTTGCTTCTCAGTTTGTGAAGGAGGGTGGCTGCTTTCCAACTAGTGATGAATGCATACTCTGATGTGTTGGAAGAATCCAGGACAGACCTTGGCCTTCCTCCAAGGAGTTCACAGTGAATGCTAATCTTCCAAAACTCATGCGTTGCTTTTGTAGCGGGGAGAGGGGCTTTTGTTTCTCTACAGATTTGGGTATGAGAGCTCTTACTGTGTAGATCTCCCTAGCGAACCTTCCCATTGGTCTCAGGGCAAAGCAGGTTACTTAAGTGAGTCTTTCTAGAATTTCAGCAAAAGGATTTTTGATACAATTTAATTTCTAGACTTTTTGCTAATTAGTTTATAAATAATACTTCATTTTTTCCCCTTCAGTTTGAAATGAGTAGTTTTGAATTTTGGAGAGTGGCCACAGTACAAAACTATATCTGTGTTCCACAAAAGTTAGAAAATGAATGTTTAGCTCTAGTGGCATCTCTATCAGTTGGGTCTGTCAGTTGGCATGTATTAGTTTTCCTTAGAACATTTTATGAACTACTCCTAAAGAGTTGTATCATAGAAGGCTGCATTGACTGTATGTGTGTGGTAAACTGCTAGGCCAAGAAGACAGTAGTGAATGATTCTAAGGTTGTTTCATTTCCACTGAAGTATGTATAAGACTTAGACATGCCCTCTCCTACAAGTCTTTCCTTGTTGTAACAGATTCTTTATTACTTGTTGGTTGCTGGTGTAGCATTTGAGAAATACTCTGTTCAGTTTGGCTCCAGGCAAAGGCTTGTCTTTCTTATATCCCAATAGGATGATTGTTAGGGTGGCAGCTAGAAAGTGTTTTACTAGGCTATTTTGAAGAAAAAATGAGGGCAGAAAGTATATTGTTTTCGAGATTTCAGCTCAGCAAAATAAACAAGTAAGTAAAATTATTTATTTTAGGATATTGGGTATAGGGTAGAGGAAGAAATGAGCTATATTGTGATAAGATTTTATTTAAATTTTAAATTTAAATAAATTGAGATCATCTCTGGAGTTGGTGTGTTAACCCAAAAGGTTACACCTGGAAGAGGGTGAACTTGGTCACAGTGCCCATGGCTTTTCCTGCTACCTAATTTGATATTCTCCATACTGACAGAATGGTGTTTCTTGAATTTCTTTCCAAGGAAAACTGCTTTTTTCTCCATTTAATGACAAGTTAGCCTTTGTTTGTGACTTTTCCCCTTGTCTTTTGAACTTAGCAGCTCTTTTAGCAAGAGTAGATTTACCTCCTTGTCTTTTCGTTTATATGAAGTGAAAGGTTAGGGTCAGGAGGTCTTTATGCTGTAATTGGGTTTAAATATTTCTTTAATGTGGTGTAGCTTAAAAGTTAAGTTTAGGTATTAAGTATGTGTACTAAACATTTGAATAGACTGTTCTTAGTTACAGAACTTAATGTCTATCTGGTTACTCAAAATTATTGGCCACTGTCTCTGTGCTCTTTAAGTGATGCTGGGGATTCCAGGTTCATGAGCATGCCAGGTAAGTATTTTACCATTGAGCCACATCCCCAGCTTAGCTCTATGCCCATTATTCACCTGTATGCTGACAGGTGGGGATGGAAGAAGGCAGGCCACTGAGAAGCTGGATGCCCTTGAGTATATGACTGAAGAATCCTCTGTGTGTCAGTAAGCATTTGTAAACTTTGCATGAAGGGATCACCTTATTTATTCTGTGGAACTATGGTGTTTTAAAAGAAACATTCAGAAAAAAACAAAACATGAATCATTTTCTCTATTCTGATAGTCGAACTAAAGCAGCTATATTTTGAGTCTGTGACCATTTGGATCTTGACATGGCTTATGTTAGAAAATGAAAATAGGAATTTTTTACTTAGACTAATTTATTTACAAAAATAAAAGGTTTCTGGATGTGACGGGGCATGATTTTAATCCCAGCACTCAGAAGTTGTAGACAGGTGGATCTCTGAATTTGAGGCCTGCCTGGATTGCATAGGGAGTTGCAGAAGAAACCCTATCTCAAACAAACAAGCAAACAAACAAACAAAACAAAAGAAAACAAAAAACTATTTTGGCATATGATTTTAGAAGTTTCAGTTAATTGTGCCTGTCACTCTGTGGCTGGGGAGGTACATCATCGACACGTGATAGACCAGAACCATCATATAATGGCTGCAAAGTGAGAAAGAGGAAGCATCTAGTATCCCACAGTCCTCTCTGGGACACACTCCCAGGGACCTGAAAGCCTTCCATTAGGCCCCCACTTCTCAAAGTTCACCACATCCTGTTAACCAAGCTGAAGAGGCCTTGGATTCCAGATCAAAAGTACAGCACACACTGAAGTATTTGTCCCTGAGATGGACTAGGTGATTTTATTTTATCTTTTAGAACATGGTCCTTTTAAAATATTGGCTATCAAAACAAATCCCATACATCTGTTAGTACTCAATAACATGATAGTTTTAATTGTCAACTTGACAATCTAGAATCACTTGGGAAAGGGGTCTCAATTAGGGTGGCCTGTGGTCATTTATGTGGGGAATTATCTTG
Organism: Cricetomys ansorgei; assembly: GCA_026225945.1. Taxonomy (NCBI): domain Eukaryota; kingdom Metazoa; phylum Chordata; class Mammalia; order Rodentia; family Nesomyidae; genus Cricetomys; species Cricetomys ansorgei. Next base: position 2,304,739 of record JAMJFZ010000882.1, on the reverse strand, counting down.
ATTAATGGGAAGACTTGCCTATTGTTAGTGTTAACAGGAAACAAAACTAAGGCAGTTAGTATCCTATAAGACTCCTTACACAATTGTCTACAATAAACTTGCCCAGAAAACTGACTTCTTCAGATCACTTTGAAGTGATTACTATATAAAGTTTATAGTTTGATTATTAAGGCACTTTGGGTGTTTAGTATGCTTTTCTGCATATGTCCTTGTATTAGTTACTTTCCTAAATACTATGACCAAATACCTGAGGTAGGGGGGACAGCTTAGGGATTTATTTTGGTTCTCAGGGAAGAGGTGTGCATTTCTCATGGTGTGGACAGCACGGCAGTGGATGCGGTTTGATTTCTAGTGTAGACCAAAAGCAAAGAAAGGGGAATGCCATTGCTTAGCTGACTGGACCCAGTACTATGATAATGGTGTCACATTCAGAGTGAGTTGTCTTGTAGACCTGCCCTACATGTGCTCTCTACCACTGAACTCTACCTGCTTTTTGGGGAGAGGAAAGAAGGCGATGGCAGTTTAAGGAAGTATATCACTAAGTAGCACAGGTTGGTCTTGAATTTATAACAATCCTTGATCTTCCTGCATGCGCCTCCCAAGTGCTGGGATTACAAATGTGTGCCACCATGCTTGGCCTCTTTATTGTAGTTAGACTTTTGTTTTGCTTTTGGTCAGATGTAGTAAATTGGTTTTTGCTATACTTACTAGCATATGCTAATTAAAAAGAAATCTGACCTCAAATCCATATTTGTAGGTGATTAACTTAAATACAGTTATGATCAGTAAGAGTCAGATTGTCACTTAATGGTGTTCCATTCCTTGAAGTAGAAAAAGGGGAAGTGGGAAGTAAGTTCTGATGTCAACATATTAGCATATCACTACCTCCAAATACTCTTTTGTGTTTATTTTTCTGTTTTCCATAATATTCTTTTGCTTCAGGACAAAAAAAGATAAAGTAAATACACTAGCCTGGCAGGGTTTGAAGTCATGTGTTACTGCAAAGAAAAGGATGCTCACTGAATTTGCTTTGAGGCCAACCAGGCAGTATCCTTCTCTGGCTGACTTTGGGGGAGGGGGGAAAGTGAAAGCTAGAACTTTGACAACTGTCGAGTACAGACTTCGATTCATATTTGGCAAAACTGAGTTGCAAGTTAAGAAAGCAGGTGGAGAAGAGACCTGTTTTAGTTATGCACTCCTTTTCCACAATTAATTTAAATTGGCTTTCAAAAGAACATACATGGTATAAGGTAAATAGTCACAGAGTACTAGTAGTAGGGACATACTTAGTAGGTAAGACAGTGTTTATCCTATGCCATTAGAAGAGATAAGTCACAAACTTAGCTTTCATATTTCCAGCACAAGCCGAGGAGGCAACAGAAGTAGTGGTGTTTGCTAGTCTGCATTAGGTTAAAAACAAAACCAGTTACTTAAGTGTAAGGCATTGTAAAACCGTGAACTGTGTTCAGGACAGTTTTTTAAATAAGTAAACCACATTTATTTTGTCTGCTCTCATTATTAAAAGCAGTTTGCCCAAGGGATGAAACAGTGTGGCCCAGTAACCAGCTCTTAGCCATTTGGCTATTTTATTTTGCATAGGAGTCACACCTTAATGTTCCCAGTGTCCACATCCTATAAAAAAAAATCCCTGAACTGATTTAAGATGATACACTGTAGGGCAGACTGCCGATTGGAGAAATTTGAAGGTTCTTTGTGCATTGCTAAGAAAACTTACTTAGATCACTCTAAAGTATTTCCTATGTAAAGTTCATAGTCTGAATTTTAAAGCACAGTGCTGGCTTTTTTTTTTTTTTTTTGTCAATTTGGCATAATCTATAGAGTCTTCTGGGAAGAGGGAACCTCAATTGAGACAAATGCTTCCAACAAATTGGCTTGTAGGCAAGCCTGTGGAACATTTTTTGATTGGTGATTGATGTGGGAGGGCCTATCTCACTGTAGGTGATGTCATTCCTGGGCAGGTGATCCTAAGTTGTGTAAGAAAGCAGTCTGAGCAAGCCTCGAATGAGCAAGCCAGTAAGCAGTGTTTCTCTATGTCCTCTACTTCAGTTCCTGCCTTCAGGTTCCTACGTTGAGTTCTTGCCCTGATTTCTCTCAGTGATGGAGTGTGACCTGAGAGTCGTAAGTTGATAAACCTGTTTCTTCCCCAAGTAGCTATAAATCACAGCAGTAGAAACCCTAACTAAGACAAACATTTTGGGAATATATTAAGCTTTTAAAAAATATGCCCTTGTTTTAGTTACTGTGATTATCATATCGATGAATATGACTTAAAATTGCTCCTCAGTTGAGCTTTTAGAAGATTCTGAATAGTAGTGAATATTGGTTGTATTTTCTGACAGAAAGCCTGGTCTTTATTGCTCACATTGTCAGATAATTAGACAATCATGCTTTATCTGTTGGATGGCCTAGGGAAGAGGTAAAACCTCTTTGCATCTTCAGCCATTGGAATCTCAGAGATAGGGAGGACAGGGATTCTCCTGTGATCTTTGTCCTTCAGACACCATTTGGGAACTCTTCAAGAGAGAGTATATTTTGAGGTTCTGTACTATAACTGGCATGTTAAGTGAGAATCTATGTAAGATAAAGGTATTTGATTTTGGCCAGATTTTGACTATTATTGACTAAAGAGGATATTGACAAAGATTATCAAAACCAAGTCCGTTTTCTTAACAAAAGAGCTTTAAAATTGGAGTGCAGTGCTAAAAATGCCATGAAGTCTTTTTTAAAATGAGATATAGTGTTTAACAACTGTCCAAACAGCTATCTGCAGATTTCTACATCTACATGCATGCACTTGCACATATATCTAGTTCTGTGATGTGATGTGGTTTAGAAAATTGGCCCTGTTCTTTCTTCAGAGGAGTATTAGTAGTACATTTAGATGCTAGGGTGCCGTGAAGTTTTCTAGTATCCATAGTCTCTAAATCTCTGAGCAAGAGAAAAGTAGCCTGCAAATTTATTGTCTAGAGCAGTGCGATCCTGTTATATAAACTAACTATACAAATTTAAAATAATGGCATAAATAATATTAATAAAAGTTTTATATTGTGTATAGAATTTTAACAAACATATTCCTCTAAATTATGTATTAAACCATCTCATATTTCCAAAGCTGTCAGGTCACTGAATTATAAAAATGTCTTATGGCTCAGTGGTCCTACGTTGTCTTAGAACTACTAACTTCTGGCAGTGTTGTGTGAATCTTAAACCTTAATAGAATATCTTCAAAGATCTGAGTGACACTGTGTTATTTTGATGTTCACTGTTATAATTAAAAACATCTATAACCTTCAAAGAATTTAGATGAGTTGATACTAGTGTTTAAAAACATTGTGAAAGTCAGTAACTTTGGAAGAGAAATGGGATGGAAGATACCGTGACATGTCACACTGAGAATTTATGAGATAAACTGACACCTATGAAGTCCAAATCTAACACAGTGATTGCATATTGCAGTCACTTGTATGTTTTTGAACCAATTTTTATTTTACCAATACTTGATCCCCAGACTTGTTGTTTTTTGTTGGGGCAGGTCTTTCGGACCATATTTCATGAATAAAATTTAGTTTTGTTCCTTATGAATCCCTGTCACCCACGTTTGGAATAAAAGGGCTTATGTTGGAGAAGATGTAGATATAGCAAAGTATTTATTTTTATGACATTGAGGACATCTTTGAGGTACTAAAAACAAGCCAATTAGTGAAATGTTTGGAGTTTGCCATCCTGCTTTGTTTGTTGTAGGGAAAAATAACACCACTACTGCTTTGTAGCTTAAAACACAGGTAAGAAGTATGACCAAGAGAGTTAAGGTAAGAGAGGTACAGGGAAGATAGTGGGAGCATTTTACCTGGGAGTATCTAATGTGGTGCTTAGAGACTCATGGTAAAGAGAGAAGTGATGTGGGCTGCAGTCAGGAGCTGCTTTGGCTTAGGCATTTGTAGAAGGGATTTGAGGCTAAGAGAAAGCTAAGGGGAACCAGGTGAGAAAGAGGAGGTGTGTACGTGTATGCTGTGGAAGGGCCTAAGTGAGACGGGGTTAATGTGTACTGGAGTGCTACACTCCCCTGTGTGTCTAGGCAGGCTGCCCGTGTGTGAAGGAAGGCTGGTCATAGCACAGGCAGCTGTGTTATGAACTCAAAGGTTCTTTCTTTTCTTTTTTTTAAAGTTTTTACATGAAGTGTTGCAAAAAGATATAGCTTTTAGCAGGAATTGATTATAGTTAAATGAATAGGTGTTAAGCTTTATTTGAACTACTTCAGAACTCTTTTGTTACTCATAGTTACCCTTCGAGGTAGGTACTGTTATTTCTACCATTTTACAGGTAAGACAACAGTGGCATGGAGGCAGTTAAGTGTCTTTGCCAAGGCCTGAAAACTAATGAGTTGAGAGCTGACTCCCACATCTGAAGCTAGAAAGGGAAGACAGATATCAGGAATTTCATGCTGCAAGAGAGATTACGTTGACATAGAATTGTTTAGAACTCCTGAATTCATATTTGGTATCTGAGTACAGAAGGCTGGGCGCATAGCTGATTGGTTTGAGGAAGTGGGGTGAGAAAAAAGGGCTGAGAATGTTCCCTTCCTCTTGACTGTTCACCAGCACTGTAGCTACTCCAGGGTACTGCATCTGCTCGGTCCCTTCCTTCCATCAACAAAATATTTATTACATACTTAGTATATTTTGTAGTCACAGGTTTACAAGGTTAAGTAAGACCTTGTCTCCACTGTAGACTTTAAAGGTCCAGAAAGCCTTTATAACTTGAGATGAGCTTCCTGACCTAGCTCTCAATCTGCTTGGGATGCTTGAAATTGTTTTAAGAGGGGTAGAGAGAACTCAGTTCTATAGTTAAAATCCTGAAAACAGTAGTACCTTATTTGTGGCACAGTTAGTTTGAATAGAGGTGTTAAAGTTTTGTCAGATGGGGTTTATAGATGAGCAAGAAATGACTTTGCTTTATTGTTTTAAATTTAAATTATTTTATTTTTTGATAATGGAATACATGAATATTGTATCATTTTTATCCCTGCCCCTCTCCCCGCCAACCCTTCCTGTGTGCTGAGTCCATTTAGTGTTGCTCCTATGTATATGTATTTAGAGCTCAACACCTGGGATTAGATAGTCTTTCAGGAGGCTTGTGCCTGGAGAAGACTTATTCTCTCTTAGTAGCCACTGATTGCCTGTAGCTCTTTATTTAAGGGTGGGGTTTGCCCCAGCCATATTGGAATGTCAGCTAATGTTGTCATTATGCAGGTTTTGTTTTAGGTGACCATATTGGTGAGATTTTATGGGTACAACTTCTCTGTCAAGTATAAAAGATACTATCTTGCAGTACACATCCTGGTCCATTGGCTCTGCCCCTTATTCCATGGTGCTCCTGACCCTTAGGTGTAGGAGTTATGTTGTAGATGTATTAATTAAGGCTGGGCATCCCACATTCAGCTGTTCGATGCATTTTGATCAGTCTACCACACTATTTAAAAGGTTGTTGGGTCTGAAATATGGGCAGTGTGAAGGATGAGGGGCTTGGAAAGAGAAGACAGATTGCCAAATAACCTTAGCCCTGTTACTATATTGTAGAGAGTTAAGGATTTTGTAATACAATTAATTTGTTGTAGATCTGATTTGGAATGCTATTGGTGCTGTTCTTTTAGAATCACAGAATCTTTTCCTGAATGTTGTAGTTAGGAAGTGGATAAGAGTGTGGCATCACTCACTCACTTAATTTCTAAGCACTTGTTGTATGGTATGCCTAAAGCAGGAAAAGTGGGACAGGAAGTGGGGCAGTTTGCACTTAGTTGGGGAGCTAGCCACGCAGGTAGAAAGTTGTGGTAGAGAACAATACACAATATACTGGCACTTTACAGTTTATAAAGTCTCATGCATTCTGAGGTGAGTCGCAGATATTTTTGTCTTCACAGATGACTCAGTGTAGGTTAGCTGCAGAACTGGCATATGCACTCCATCTTTCTTCCTCTTCTCTGTTGACTGTCCAGTGTGGAAGGGGGTGCTGCATGAGAGGTGAAGGCACAAACCATCCCTGGGCTGTTCCCAACATGTTCTTCCTTTTACTGTTTCTAATTACTCTGTTGCCAAATCGCCTGCCTTCCTCCCATTCTCACTCTAAGGTTGGAGGTGTGTCACAGAGTGGTGTTTGCTGCATTTATTACTCAATGCTAAGCAGGCTCTTGACTTTGTATTTGTTTTTATGGCCTAGCTACAAGGCCGGATTACAGTGGCTGATGTGTAAACATGCAGAGCTGGCAAGGTGGAGGTGTGACCTATATTAGTCAGCTTTTCATTACTGTAATGAAATACCTGAGGCAGGCTACTTATGAAGAAGATTTTGTTTAACTCCTAGTTTGGAGTTTCCGTGGCATGGTACCTGCATGGTCTCAGTTCTGCACAGGGTCCTTATGGCTGTATCACATTCTGGTATGTGGTAATGGCAGGAGTAGTGCAGGAACAGGTCATCAGTCAGCCAGGTTACGGTGATGCATGTTACAGGTATTTCTAACTAACTGAAGATAAAGGCAAGAAAGAGAGCAACTCAGTGATTATACTCTCACTACAGGAGACCAGAGTTTCCTTCCAAGGGCACACAGTTCCTGTTGGGCCCCACATCTTAAAGATCCCATATCCTTTCAAATTGCCACAATGGTAACCAAGCCTCCAACGTGTGAATATATGGGGCACTCAATCATGTCCACACTATAGTAGGGCCTTTTAACGAAGAGACTTGGAGGTAGAAAGCAGGTGAGACTGGTTGTGATAAGAGATGGTGTTAGAGGGTCAGAGATGTGTAGGCAGAGTCGCAGACTTCCTTTGTGCTCCTTCCATGTATTTGTACTAGAGTTCTCAGCACAATTTGTCTACTCTTCCAGCTTTAAAGATCTGTTCTGTAGGAGGTGCTTGGTATTCAGATTTAAGTACATTTACTGCTTTTTTGAAATGATATAAATAGAATTTCCCCTGAGTAGTCCACCTTAGTCTGTCTTTTTTTTTTTTTTTTAAAGCAGATCTATCTCATTATTTACATTCTGAATATTGCGAATGAAGAGGATAAGTAGTCATCCTTAATTAATTCTGGGTTCATATATCTTGGTTATTACTATTACATTTCAGAGATATGCTATTCCTCCGAAGAATTGAAGATTAAAGCAACTGAACTTTGCTTAATTGACTAATTAACATTTTAAAGGACACTAAAGGTCACAGTCCAGGTGACTGTAGTTAGTTTACTCAGTATGAACCATTTTTGTAATTTTCAGTGCTTTAGTATATTTGGGCCTTTTTCCATCTAGGATATAGCTCTTTCTTCCTTCTGCTTTTGTTATGTGTGAGTTTTACATGCCAGAGCCTTTTAATGCAACTTTATTCAGCCTCCGATTGTCAAGACCTGGCCCCTAGATGCAGTTGGTGCCTGGAAGTGGCCCTTGAAATGGTAGGCAGGGGAGCAAAGGTTTAGTAGAGGTTACCTCTTGTGTGTTCTAAGCACCATGTGTATATGCATGTATTTTTCATCATTAGCAACTAAGGTATCGTTTGTATATGTTTTTCACAGAAGAAACTGACAAGAAAAGAAGTAACGTGTCCAAGGGTACCTAGCTTGTAAATGGTACTGGTATGCGGCCATTCTAGTGTCAGAATTAATAGTATGAATTGCTCTCCTGTGCAAAATGGGATTTGGACAAATGAAGATTAAGGATTTAGACTCCTAGGAGACAGATGGAGAAGCCACAGTCATCATTTAGGGCTGTTTTGCTGAGGCCCTGGCACTGACACTGAAGAAGATAATTGGACACAGGTTTTAAGGGTCTGTCCACCTGCACTGTTGGAGTTGGTGGGATGTTATTAGTTATTCATGGGCAGTGGAGAGGGTGTGAAGTCTTCTGAGGGAGGTAGGGGATCACATTGTTTGTTTCCCTGTGTTGTTTTCAAGCTGCTGAGTTCTGTCCTGAGTTCCTGAAAGTGCTCTGGCCTCAGCCTTCGCTGTCCTCCATTGCCATCCCATGCTCTTCCCTTCTGGCTACACTCCTAGTGAGTGAGCTACACATAGTTGCTACCTTTTATCTTGTCCACCGTCTGCTCACCGTTGGCCTCTTACTCACACCACGGAACATCCTCCCAGAGATGGCAGTGCTTAGTTCACTGCTCATTCTGTGAACTTTTCGTCCTTATCTTACTGGTATTTATCACCCAGTGATTTTGCCATGTAGGGAATATCTGGAAATGTTTGCAGACATTCTGTCCATTAAAATTGAGGGAAAGGAATGCTACTAGTAACCAGTGGGTAGAAGGCAAGAACTAAGTATCTTAGGAATATCTTATAAAGCCCAGGATAGCTCCTACCTCAGGAGTTAGCTAGTCCTTAAATTGTAAATAGTGCAGACTGGTCTTGTTCAAGGATATAACGCTTACCTCCATTCTTAAACATTTCCATGACTGATTTGACATAATTCTCTCTTGACTTGTCTTCTAGTGAGTTGTTCCTGCCTTACTGTTCTCTGTAGAAGACTTTCCTGTACCATCTTTGGTGCTAGTACTTTCCACAATTCTCTTTCCAATCTCATTTATGTCCATGTTTCATACCCCCCTTGAACGTCTTTTGAGTCCCAGGAGTTTAACCAGCATCTCTGGATGTGTGATTCCACCTGTGCTCTGTGTTTGAGCTCTCTTGAGCTCTGGTCATAACATCATCTTTCTCCATGACACAGGTACTTCCTGCTCATCAGGTCCAAAACAGAAAAATCAATCAGATCATTGTTCTTCTGTGTCTCGTGCACTGACAGATACCTGACACTGCTCCCTGAGTTCAGGCTCTCACATTCCTGTCTGATCATTGTACTCCTCCCTGTCCCAAGTTTCACAGTGCCACCATCATGGGTATGGAATCTGAAACAACTCTTAAGTCTCAGAAGACTTCCTTAGCATCTCATTTACAGCAACTGAGTTCTGAATGCCTGTGTGTAGCACATGGAACCCTTGTGATCAAGCCCAGTGGTTCCCAGCTGGTTAGACCGGTGTGCAGCACACTGGAAAAGCACTTTCCTAGCATGGGTCAAGGCCTAGAATCACCCCATCCTCAAATCATAGGAAATGGAGGTGGGTGGGGGTTATATAGGTCAAATGCTCAGGGTCCAGTGATGCTAACTTCCTGTAATGCACTGGACAGTCATACTCCATAAAGAACTGTCCAAATGCCAGTAGTGCCTGTGTTAAGAAACAGCAAATCTCACTTTTAGCTTCTACTTAGGGAAGTGAAGAGAGAAATGCTGAGAATTAGTCCTGGTAAGTAGTCAGTTGGAGGAGTGGGAGGAAAAAGGGGAACAGCATGGAAATGCAGACTGGATCCCCTCCCCCCCTTTTTAAATTGAAAATAAAATTCTTCCCTTACACAATACATCCTGACCATAGTTTCCCCTCCCTGCCCCACCCTTCTCCCCCAGATCCACTTCCCTTCCATTTCCCTTCAGAAAAGAGCACGTCTCCAAAAGATACCAGCTAAACATGACACAACAAAGTACAAAAGACAAGGCACAACCCTGATTTTGAGGCTGGACAAAACAACCCAGTAGGAAGAAAAGGGTCCCAAGAGCAGGCAGAAGAGTCAGAGACACCCCTTGCTCCTGTTGTTAGGATTCCCACAAAACCACCAATCTAACAGCCCTGACATATACATGGAGGACCTGGTGCAGACCCATTCAGGCTCTGGACTTGCCGTTGCAGTGTCTGTGAGCCCATTTGAGCCCTGCTTAGTTGACTTAGTGGGCCATGTTCTGATTTCCTCGATCCTCTCTGGCTCCTACAATCTTTCCTCCCCCTCTTCCACAGGATTCCCTGAGCTCTGAGGGGAGGGACCAAATGGAGACCTCCAAATTAGACTCTGCACATAATGACAGACTGGAATTTAAGGGTAATAATGAATTTCATTGAAAAATGTGGACGTGTAGAGAGACCAAGTGGGGAAGCTTGTAGTTTGTTGTTCTGTATGCTGGTCTTCTCATATGTCACACTTAGCTCCTGCCCACATACTGGCAGCTGCTAGCTTGGGCCTGTGGCATCATGTCTTCTTTCTTGGTGCGGCTTCTGTGTTTGTTCTGTCTCTGCCCTGCTAGGCTCTTCATTTCTCAATTTGGATACATGTTTTGCTAGTTTTGCTATCTCTTGTTTAGACCTCCAGCTGTTACTTTATGAAGTTTCTTTAGCAAATAGAAATGCCATAAGCTGTATAGTAAAGGTTCCATTAATAAGAACAACATTAATAGGGCTTATATGCTAGATACTGTGAACTCTTTAAGAATTATTTCTCCCCCAAAATTATAAACTACAAACTATACAGATATATATGTTATATACATTTATAAAAATGAAATAACCAGTCTACTTTCTTAGGGCTAGTATTCTCTTCCCCCTCTTTTAAAAAATAGATATTTTCTTTTAGAGAAGTTTTAGGTTCTCAGAGCAAAATTGAAAGTACAGTGAATTTATGTGCTGCCCCTGTAGCACCCCCAAATGGAGTCTGTCTCCTCACTGTCAGCAGATTCTTCACAAGTTGCCTCAGTGAACCTGTGTTGATGCACAGTAGGACTCAGTTCTATAGCTAGCCTTTAGGGTTCACTGCTGGTGTTGTGCTGTGGATTTTGACAAGTGTATAATGACAGCTACTGTCATGTAGCTGCACTGTCCTAGAAACACTTTCATCCACTTTCCCTCCCTTCCCTAGTGACCACTGATCTTGTTTAGTGTCTCCCATCAGGTCTTCATGACATTTTAAAATCACATTCTAAGCCCAGATAACTAGGTTGTTGTTGAGAAGCTATAAGAATTGATGTCCATCAGTCTCCATGCACACATTAAGAAAAGGGCTTATTTCATGTTATTATGTTTTCTTCATTCCTGGCAGCCTGTTTAGCTGTTCGGACTCTGAATAGATAATGTGTACTACTGCAGAAATACCTTGCTGTTTTCTGTAAGCTTTAAGAGAATTGTTTATTTTTACAACTGGATGGTGAAGTTCTGTGTAGGCCAACAATTAGTCTGACCAGACAGCCTGCCATTAGTAACTGATGACTCCAGAAGAAAAGTTGAGATGAGGCTGGTCTATTTTCTCAGTGCTATCTGCTGTTCAGGACAATCTGAAATCCCTGGTGATAAAGCATTTTGAGGGCCCATTTGAAGATGCCACCAGAACTGGTTGATTTAGTAGCTTCACATCAATTCCTGTTTGCCTTGCAGTGACTCATTTTTAAAGGAAATCTGGAACTGCCTGTTGTTGAGAAACTTTATACCGCGCTGTCATAAGGCCTGACACACAATTGAACTGTGAAGAATTTGGGCTTCTTGGAATATACCAGTATGTTTTCCAGCAGATAATTAATAATAGAAAATAAATTCCTTTGGGATAGTATCATATTGGAAGAGAATGATGAATGCTTCTAAATCTGCCTGGTGCTTGGTCCAGTGGTGGTATAGCTGGCATGAATGGGCCAACAGGGATGGGTTGATGCCCACTGGAGTCCTTGTATCCTGTGTCCTGAAACTCTTTTCATTCTTCTTTCAGAAGCTCCTTGTGCCACACCCCTGATCTGCAGCTTCGGGAGGCCAGTGGACTTGGAGAAGGATGACTACCAGAAGGTGGTGTGCAACAATGAGCACTGCCCCTGCAGCACCTGGATGCATCTGCAGTGCTTCTATGAGTGGGAGAGCAGCATCCTGGTGCAGTTCAACTGTATTGGCAGGGCCCGCAGCTGGAATGAGAAGCAATGCCGCCAGAACATGTGGACCAAGAAGGGCTACGACCTGGCCTTCCGCTTCTGTTCCTGCCGCTGTGGGCAGGGCCACTTAAAAAAGGACACAGACTGGTACCAGGTGAAGCGGATGCAGGATGAAAAAAAGAAGAAGTCTGGGTCAGAAAAGAACACAGCGAGGCCTCCAGGGGAGGCTGGGGAGGAGGCAAAAAAATGCAGGCCCCTGAACAAGCCCCAGAAAGGCCTGAACCATGACCTTCCCCGGCGGCATTCCATGGACAGGCAGAACTCCCAGGAAAAGGCAGTCAGTGCTGCAGCCTATGGGGCCCGCTCCCCCTGTGGCTCCCCTGGCCAGTCCCCTCCCACTGGTTATTCCATCCTCTCCCCAGCTCACTTTAGTGGTCCCCGCTCCTCCAGATATCTTGGGGAATTCTTAAAGAATGCCATTCATCTTGAGCCTCACAAAAAGGCCATGCCTGGGGGCCACGTGTTCAGAAATGCCCACTTTGATTACAGTTCAGCTGGGCTGTCTGTGCACAGGGCAGGACACTTTGACACCCCTGTACAGTTCCTGCGGCGTCTGGACCTCTCTGAACTCCTCACTCACATCCCCAGGCATAAGCTGAACACTTTCCATGTGCGGATGGAAGATGATGCCCAAGTGGGCCAGGGCGAGGATCTACGGAAGTTCATTCTTGCAGCCCTCAGTGCCAGCCACAGAAATGTTGTAAACTGTGCTTTGTGCCACCGTGCGCTCCCTGTGTTTGAACAGTTCCCACTGGTGGACGGAACTCTGTTCTTAAGCCCCTCGAGACATGATGAGATTGAATACGATGTTCCTTGTCATCTTCAAGGTATAGGTGTTGATTCACCTTGCCTGCTTTCTGTTTGTTAAACCCCCAAAGCAAACAAGATGGATTTGCACTGTTTTTTATTTGATTGTAGCTGATGTGTTTTTGTTCTAACCAGGGGCTAGGTCACATGAGTATTTCAGCTTTATCCAGTGGGCTGGTGGTTTTTGTACTCTGATGTCACTGTACCAGGTACAATTGGCCTGGTGGGTAATTTTATGTTCTTGTTCTGTGTTAATCTGAAGAAATGATCACTTTTGTTTAGCTTTTAACAACTGGGTAAAAATTTAGAGAGGAAATTACATTATTCTTTTTGCTGTGAAATAGTTAGTTTGAATCCTTTAATGCGCCCAGCAGGCTGTGATCCTGGTAAACAGGGAAATCAACAGCTACAAAGCAGAAAACAAGAAGGGCCAGTATGACTTTGGAGTATTTAAGTAAATTTTAAAATTGTGAAATATTGTTGATAGCATCAAAAGGAAAATGGGGGGGGGTGGGATGGGGGGTGATTGAAAGCCCAGGCATGACCTTGGCTGTAGGACAGTGGTAGTCCACTTGTATGTATGACAAAGACCGGGCACATTTTAGCTTTCCGGGAATGGCATGGAGTTATTCAGTGCAGATGTGCTTCTGAAAAGAAGAGACTCATGATACATAACTGGTCATAACAGTCTGCTGCAGCACCGCATAAAATGACTCCCATCTCCTTTCCACTGACCTGCTTTTTCCACCCCAGAGCTAAACACTTTGAAATGCTGATTCTTTGAGGCTTTTGACACCAGGGTTTATACAGTTATCTTCATTCTCCAGTTTTAGGTACTATCTTTTGACTTGGCTAGTGTTTAAGGTAGATGACTACATATCTCCTTCCTCTGGGGATAAATCCCTAGTGCTTTTGCTACATGTCCATAGTGTTGAACCAAGATACACATTCTCATTGTAGGAACAGTTTTGTCAAGGATACTTTTAAAATTAGGTTCATTTCTTCATATTTCCATTGCCTTGAATTTTTTATTTTGGTTTTTGGAGGCAAAGATCTCACTATGTAGCCCAGGCTGGCTACAGAGTCACGGTCCTGTGAGGACCGATAAATTGAGAACTCACTGTTGGTTTAGAGTCTGAAGGTCACTTAGGTGCTTGAGAATGGTGTGTTTGATTTGTGTTTTAACTTTGGTGGTTTCTTTCATCTAGCAGCTTTGTAGGCTACTTTTCTAAAGCATTTCTACACGCATAACGTATTTTCTGAAGTTTTCCTCTTTTGTAAACCTCTCTTCTGAAGGCTTCCATCCTCATGCCCCATTCTGTACCGGAGCACTCAGGACCTGCTGGACTTGCAGGAAAGCTTTTGTTTATTTCCCATGTTTTAAGTCTTGTCCACAAACCCCACATTTTCTTTCTTTTCCCTCAGATATGCTCAGGCTGAGACACTGGAAATTTTAGAATGCCTTCATTCATTCTTAATGCTTGATTTTTACCTCGCTGGGTTATGCAGTCCTTTAAATTACAAATATTTTCCTTTGGGAACTTAGAAACATTTCTTTATTATCTCCTACCTTACATTGTTACTGTCTTGAAGTCTGATTATCTTATTCTTCTCCTTGCCCTTTATTCTTTCTAAAGGGTTTGAGTTTTCTCTTAAGATTGGTAATGTTAGGAAATCCCACCACAATGTTGTTACTCAGCCCCTCACCCTTCATTTACTGTGAGCTGTTTTGGATTATTGAATCCATAAACTTTGGAGAAACTTTGCTTTCACATTATTTCTTTGATAAATTCCTCTTTTCACTTAAAAATAATAGTGGAACTCTTGTTTATGTGACATTGTACCTCTTAGATTGACATCTCCCTCCTTTGATGAGAGAGAAAATCCTTGTGTTTATCTGTTAGTTGTCTCTGTTATTCTGTTATACTTTCTGGAAATGGAACATTTCCTTGGCTTTCTCCTCTATTTTTAATTTCCAGGGGCTTGTTTGTTTGTTTGTTTTGTTTTTGAGACTATGTAGGTCCGGCTGGACTCACAGAGATATGCTGCCTTTGCCTACCAAGTGCTGGGATTTAAGGCGTGTGCTATCAAGCCTGGCCCTAGGGGCTCTTAGTATTACCACGTTCTTGTTTTTCTTTTATTATCTTCAGAGTGAGAAAAAGGAGATGAAGTTAGAGTAATTTTGCTTGGGTGTTTTGCCTGAGGTAGAAATACTCCAAAGCCTAGTGGCCTCACAGGATTTAAAGCCCTCTTTCAGTTCTGTGGCAGGGTTGGGTAGGATGTCTTCTTACACGCATCCAACAGGAGGCAGACTGGTTGGCTTCTGGTGCCCCAGCTGGAATGGGTTCTTTTATCCACATCCACTTTGAAATTCTTTTTAAAGTTGTGCTTTTAATCGAAACACAATTGTACATAGTTATGGATTGTAGAGTAACATTTTGATGCCTGTTTATGTAGTGTAATGATAAGATTAGGATACCAAGGATACCAATCACCTCATATTTGTAATCTCTGTGGTAAGAACATTTAAAAACCTTAGTAATTTTGAAAAACACTATATAATACTGTTAACCTTAGTGACTTCAGTACAGTGAGACATTAGAACTTATATCTCCTAACTGTATGTAGTTGTTTGCCCTTTAACTATCCTCTTTCTACCCACTCCACCCTCCCTTCCTTTCCCAGTTGTAGGTGACCATTGTTCTTAACTCTGTACTTCTATCAGTATCTTGTTACATTCCATAACTATGGGTTACTATTAGTCTTTCTATGTCTGGCTTATTTCTTATCACTTGATATAATGTCCTTCTGGCTTATCTATTTCATGGCAATGATTAAATTTCTTTTATAGCTAAATATGTATATGTATATATACATATATACACACACACACACACATATATATCCATTCATCTTTTGTTGGACTCTTAGTTTGATTCCATAGCTATTATGAGTACCTACCTCTGACATGCTGATTTCATTTCCATTGGCTATATTCTCAGTAGTGGGATTTCTGGATCATAGGTAATTCTAATTAAAAATTTTTTTTACACAGGTCATCACATGTTCTATTGTTATTATTAGGTAATTCACAATTTTTTGTTTATGTATTTATTTTTGAAACAGGGTCTCACTGTGTACTCTTGGTTGGCCTGGAACTCGCTATATGGATTAGGGTAGCCTTCAGCCTTACAGATCAGCTGGGTCTGCCTCCAGAGTGCTGGGATTAAAAGAGTGAGCCATTGTACCTGGCTCAATTTTTAATATTTTGAGAGAACACTGTACTGTTTTCTGTAATGGTTGTACTACATCCCATTGGGACTGGGTAACGACTCGCCTTGAACTTAATTCAAATGGATGAACCTGGAGGACATAATGAAATGAAACAAGCCACACACAGAAAGACAGATACCATATTATCTCATTCAGCTGTAGAACCAAAAACAACTGATCTCAGAAGTATAGAATGGGATAGTGTTCAGATATGGCTGGGAAGGGTAGGGATACCCTTCCTAGGGTAGGAGAGAGATTGCTAATGGCACAAACACAGGGAGACTGGAGGGAGTGAGGGTTCTTCCTGTTTTATAGAGGTGGAATTTGTGTTTTTCTTTCGTTAGCATAACTGCTAGTAATTTTAGAGGGAAATGGGTAGAAACACCTTTATTTCTGTACCTTAAAACTTCCACCATACTATATGGAAATGAGTTAGGGTATTTATGATGGACACATTTATTTTTATATCCATTATTAGTATTCATTAGTCTGTCAAACTTTACACATAGCTAGTTGAGGTCATCAATGTATAATCATAGTATAAAAGATGCATTTTATAAAATGTAACTAACTGTACTAAGCCTGAGGCTGTGAATAATAGCATCACACATGGAATTAAGTAAGTAACAGGTGCACATTATCTACATCCTGTACATCGCGCATTCTGAGATTTCCAGGGAAGAGAGGGCCACTTGGGTTTGGTTTTTTGGGAGGCAGTGTGAAGGCAGTATAGTGGTTAAGAGAAAACCAACAAGATTTTCTTGTTGAGGAAAACAAGTTGGTTGGGAATGTTGTAGAGTAGAAAATGAGTAGGAAATGTAGAAAGCAGGCTTGGAGGGTGCAGGTATATATATAAAAACATATAATAATATATCCAAAAAGTTGCTTGATAGGTTTGGGACCTAGAGAGAGTTGAAACTTTGTCACACTTGTAAGCGTGACAATGAGAAACTACTGTCCAGAGGTAGTGTGAATTGAAAGGATATCTGCAGGAGTCATTTTTTAAAAGGATAATTACAGATTTGGAGACTGTTTGATTGTAAAAATGAAGGACCTTCTTTAGTTCACCTTGGTTGCAGACCAGATAAAGATGCTTTCACAGGCAAGAGCAGACAAGGTTTGGAAAAAGACCCGATTGAATGGGAAAGAAGGTAAGATCCTTTGCATATGTTTAGTTAACTTTATGTGGTGGCATCTGGCAAGCACTGTTAGAAATAAGCATTTGGGATGAACATTGGGAGCTCATTTTAACATTGGTGGCTAAATCTTGGCAATAAAAAGCTCTTAAATGAAAGGAGGAGGAGGAGGAGGAGGAGGAGGAGGAGGAGGAGGAGGCGGCGGCTGTGATAGAGCTCAAGACCAAATCCTTGTTGATGTGTTGGTGTTGATCAGGGAGAGGATAGAGGCAAAAATTAGATAGGCCTGAATTATTTGTATGTTTGTACACACATATACAAGCATAGACAGGGATAATGGCTGTGTTCAGTGTGCTCTACAGAGGTACTGAGAACTAACTTCTGGTCTTAGACTCTGTGATCAGGGAGTTTAATAAATACTAGAGAAGTCACCAGTACCGCAAATAAGGCATTAGTCATCGGTCAGTGTTTCTCTTGCTGCACCTCAGAAGTCTGGGTGATCTTATTTATAGCAAGCTCTTATCCCAACCACACCTTTAAAGTATTTTTGGTTCCAATAGGATGACCACATTCTAGGCCATGGGATTCCATGGTTCACATTTGATTATATGTTGCTGAGATGTTGGCTATACTCGTTGGACTGTTATTCCCTTGCTCTGCCCTCTGCTCCTCTGGCCATCCCCAGCTCTGCCTCCAGTCCCTGTGCTCTGATTCAGAAAATGGTTTTGTTTGGTCTTAGTAAGTAAAATTGGTCTACTTAGGAGGGACTTGTTGAACTTGATTTGTCCTATTAAGACTCTACTTACAGAGTCTTACTATGGTTCAGAAATTCTCTATAGAGAGCACCATGGAATAGTAATGGAAAACAAATACAGAAACTAAGTTTGGACTCAGGCTTCTCAAGAATTTTGCTTGCCTGTAGATTAAGAATCAAAATAGACATGAACATGAATTGAGTCATCCTGGCTCCTTCCTTTCTTTGTAGGCTTCTACAAGCATCCAGGCTCTTTAAGCTTCCATTCTTCCTGTTTGAAATAGTAATAACAATCGTGAGTCCTCTGTAGCATTCCAGTGGGAGTTAAATGATTGACAGAGCACCTACAGCAGGGCAGACCCTTGGAAAGTACACAGTTCCTTGTCTTCATCATCAGAGCCATTGTCACCAGCACCCACTGTGTCTGGTGTTAACTCCCACTAGCAGCATTATATATCATTGAGCATTGTGTTGAGTAGGACCATGGAGGATACTGGAAATGGAGTGTTCCAGTGGCTTGTAGATAATTGAATTGACTTTTAGACATGTTTCTAAGCACTCAGTGGGATGGCTTGTGAGTCCTTGTTTTCACTGTCTTAGAAGAGAGGTGGGTGGTATTGTAAGAAGCTCTTGTCACTTTTCCTGGTGTTGGCATAGAGCCCCCAACCTCTCAGTTTATAGTGTTTCTGGCTGTTACTGTACTCCATCCATTCACTCAGCACAGAGCTTTAGCTTTTCACATTGCTGACATTGTTGTGCTGGATACTGATTTGACAAGGATGAATTAGGTGTAGCTCCTGCTCTGAAGGAAGAAGAGGGCTCCTTAAGCAAATGCAATGAAAAGGTTCCCTCCAAGGACCATTAGGTGCCTTTGCAGTAGAAAAGGAAGAGAGTTGGTCCTTGCAAGTAAATGATAAAAACCCTGAGTCTGACTTTTGGCAGCGAGCAGCATATTCTGAGTTAAGAAAGCCACTGTAAAGTGTTCTAGATTACTCCCTGTTCTAGAGTTCTCCCTGTTCTCAGTAGCATTGCTGTTACATTTTGTCCAAGAAGGTCCTAGACATGCTGACTAATTATTTGAACCCTTTCCCTTTCATATAATTGGATGACCTCTTTATAAACATGAAGTCCCCGATAAACAGTGAAGGAGAGAGGTTGTGACTTTTAAAAGCCCAGTAAATAATATGTTGAACTTCTAATGTATCACAAGTAATATATAATTCTAGTTCCTAAATTAGTCGTGGTGATAGCTGAGTAATTTTGGGAATGAGGGCAGTTAACATAGCAATTGTGGCTGTGGTAAAATTCTGGGCTGTCAATACCAAGACACATTTTTGGATGAAATTTGTTGTGGGTTACAGCGTTGTTGGTTCATGTTGGTTCACTATTTGCCACACATAGACCCTAGAGAATCTTGGTGATTACAGGCTGCTTTATAATAAGCATATGGCTTTGTTGTTTGGATTTGGATAGACAGTGTAGGCTGGGCAGCACATTTTAGAAAAGTACATTGAAGCAAGTATCTGAATGAATTCAAATTTGCCATATTGATATCAATCATTCACTGTTATCCTAACAGGGCAGCTTAAGGCCGTCTGTCTTGTGTTTTATATTTATTCAGATGATAAAATGTTTACTTTTTGTTGATGAGGAGGGGCTCTTTGTTGCCACTGGAGATAAAGGTATTTCTCACCGTTGCATCCTGAGCTTTGTGTTTTCTGTGTGCAGGGAGACTCATGCATCTGTACGCAGTGTGTGTGGACTGCCTAGAAGGGGTTCACAAGATCATCTGCATCAAGTGCAAGTCACGGTGGGATGGGAGCTGGCACCAGCTGGGCACCATGTATACCTACGACATCCTGGCTGCCTCTCCCTGCTGTCAGGTCAGTATCCGCTGAAGAGAGGGTGCAGGGGGCGACACTGGGCTTCTGTCACCACATAACTTAGAGAGTTAAAGGCTGCCATGTGCTTACTTTGAGGGAAGTGTGAGGGCTTGGAGAACGTTGCTTGCTTCTGAGGGTTAAGGAATCAGGTGCCTGGGTTGTTACCTTGAGATGGAACACTATATCGTCAACGGGATTTATACAATAGTAGACATGGAGTATTTTTTTATCTGCTAAGTAAAAAAATATTACAGATCAGCAGGATACCTTGCTTCCATTTGTAACTTAAGCATGGGAAGGACTCTGCTGAGCTCAGCAGCCAGTCAGATGGCCTGGGGGTTAGATTTCTGTGCATGGTTTCTTTAGTTTTCTTTTTGTTCGCTTGTAATTTTCTCATTTTGCGTGACTTATTTGCACTGCATTTGTAGCAAAAGGTTATAATTTAAACTTAAAAGAAATGTTTTACTTTTTAGAACAGACAAAATTTTCTCCTTACTCTCTGTGGTATTGGCAATCCACCTCCCCCCGATCCCCCCAGCATCTCTCTCTTAACTTGTGAGGGAAGAACTGACACAAAACCCATTAAATAAGATGTAGAACTAAGACTATAAAAACCCCAGGAATATCTGAATTTATTATTCCACATGCTTGAGGAGGAATTTGTTATATAATTCCCTGGTGGGCGTTCCTGGGTAACAGAGACATTTTCTGCTAGCATTGTGTCAGCCGCCTTCCTTTACAAATAATAAATATTACACTTTCAGTTTCAACAGGGGTTTGTATCTTTACTATTGTAATTTGATTAAAAAATATTCTTCTATTACCAGTTTGCTCAGTAGATGGCCTGTTCTCTTGCAGAGACAGTAGTTCAGCTCCCTTTTACCCATTCTAGAATTTTCCAGAAGAGAAATTTGCTCATGAGCGATGTGGACAGCCTTCTTTGTCTGTCTTTTGGTTTTGGATAGGGCAGCTAGTTTTCTGCTCTTGTAGCGTACTGACCACATTTCCAGATTCGAGGTTAGCCTTGACTTACCACAATCTTGTAGTTACTTACTGTTGTATTTTATGGTTGCTGCTGCGCCGTAGTGTCTGCTCCTAAGATGAGAAAAACCAAAGGAAGTGGCGCCTTTCCCTGCACATATGTGATGGAGCAGAAGAGTTAGCCTTTTCATTAAGGAGATAAGGAAGTGAATAAGGTTTGGGCCTGTTAAAACCCACAGCACCTGAGTGTTGCATGGGACCTTGTAAAGCTCATTCAGCCTTTTGATTTGCTACTTACATGGATGACTCAAATTTTTGAGTGTTTTGCCCAGGTCTACACAAATTGTGTCACAGCTGTGACTGACCTGTGATTCCTATTCTGATGTTCTTTCTACTACATGTTGAAAGGACATGGGATTTCCATCTCTTCAGAAAGCGAAATACATAATGGCATCCTGTCCACCAGCCCTTTAAACTGATACATGCCAACACTGTGTTTTCTGCCTTCCAATTGAAATGGTAAACCTGTTTGATAAAATAAAACTATTATTAATTATTACTAATTAATTGAAAGTATTCACTTCTACTTCTACTAAGTATTTACTTAGTAGATACTACTAAAGAATCCCGGAAGGTCTTTGAATAAGTCTGAGCCCAAAATAAGCAGTAATTGGTAATCAGAAAAGAATAAATGTTTAGAGAGAACTTTACTCAAGACTCAGAGAGGGATTAAGTAGTTAAAAGGGAGTTCATCTTAGGCTGTAGAAAGATAGTCCATGTGTTGGTGAAATGTGCACTCCGGAGCACATTTAGTTTAAATCCCAGCTGTTGTACTGTTTTCTTGGGCATGGTACTTATCACTGTGTGCCCCTTTTTATCATCTGAAATGCAGATTGTACTCCCTCACAGGAATGCTTTGAGGACAAATTTGTTAGCACATTTTTAGGAAGAATCTAAATTGAGACTGTTTGATCTGTAATTTCTGCCTATCCACTTCACTCCCAGATCTGTTGCTGAAGGGCTCCATGATTGTGCTGTTAGAGGACCCTGGCTGGCACAGGTGAAGATGTCATGTGCTAGGGAGTTCCAAAAGTCTCAGGATGCATATAGCACTCATGCCTGGATCACCAATTTTGTTTAGATATTTTAGGGAAATTTTATTTTTACATAAAAGAAAACAGTGTTATGTGGAATCAAAGGAAAATGTATATGAGCTTTTGAAATAAACTTGGGCTCTTCAGGAAAGTTTTACATGTAGATTTGGTTTCATGGAGCCAGTTTCAGCCACTTGCTTAAAATCCAGGGTGTAGGTGGTTGCTGTTAGGTAATTCCGGTAGAGATGTTAAGGCAGTACAGTTTATCATTTTCTTATTGATAGGTACCCCATATTAAGAGAGAAATCTTTAGAAGGATGATGATGAATGCTGGAATATGTATTTTAGACCATTCATACCCTGATTCTTCTAATAATGGAGATGCTTCAGTGAATCTCAGTCAGTTCGCAGCATTTTGATTAGATGGCTTTTGACTAGTGTTGTTAAGCCAGCGGCATTGTGGCTCATGATGTCTGTTTCCCTAGGCTCGTCTGAACTGCAAGCATTGTGGCAAGCCTGTGATCGACGTACGGATCGGGATGCAGTACTTCTCCGAGTACAGCAATGTCCAGCAGTGCCCACACTGTGGGAACCTGGACTACCATTTCGTGAAGCCATTCTCCTCCTTCAAAGTTCTTGAAGCTTATTGATGAAAGCTTTGCTTTAGTAATAACTATTTTATTGATAGTATTACTTTACTACATATCTTTTATAGGAGAGCATTCTGTGACATTAATTTCTTTTCTAATTTAAAGCAGAGTTTACTTTGTTATATTTGTGCCACTAAAATGAGGGCTGCCCCTTGCTCTGTCTTGATTCCCAAATGTCAGTGTGTGGTTAAAGACTGGAGTCCAGATGGGAAGTCGTGCAGATTTTGGTAGGGTTTTAGTCTCATACAGAGTCTTTAATGCATTCTAAGGTAGGAAGGATGGATGACATTTAGGTGTGAGATTCTGTGGTTAATTTAAAGGTGCGGTAGGAGTTGGGAGGGAGCTTTTACTAATACATTAGCTTTCTTGAGACCTGCTGTTAGATCTCTGGGCCTTGGGAAAAATAAGTGACAAGTGAATGTAAGTCTGAGCCAGGAGAGCCAATACTGTATTAGGCTATCTGGACTCGGTTCTTCAGCACAGGTTGAGATGCAATTTACTCCCATTGACTGATAATTTGAGGGTAGAACTGAGTGCTCTTTCTTCGATTATATGTGTAATTTAACAGTTTCATACTGGAAATAATATCCAAATTAAATGACACTTGAAAGCTGTTGGTGTTGCAAGCATTTTAGGTGAGCTGGATATAACAGATCTTGTGAAGTGAATTTGGAAATGATGCACACTGAATCGAGAGGGCAGAAAGGCAGAACTTAGTTATTTGAGTTGTGTCTCTAGAAGTTGGTCAGAGAACCTACAGAAAATCTGCACGTGCTGTGGTTTTGGTGGGCATCATTTACAGATCGCATTGCTGAAATGCTGCTTGGTATTCAGATCTTCTCAAAGGCAAACCTAGCCTAACTGCTGTGCTGCAGAACCAGCCGTGCCACACTTCTCATTAAATCTTACTCGCCACATTAACTCGTTTAATACCGAGTTTCCAAAATCAGAGTTGACCTGAAGAAGGAAGCGGAAGTTTGTTAGAATGATGAAGAATAGATTTTATTCTTTTAAAAATATGTTTCATTTTGGAAGCAGTAATGCAGACAGCAAATCTGAAAATAGATCATCCTAAAGATTCCCATGATCCTTTACTGTTGCTTAAAAAAAAAAAAAAATCACATGCAGAGCACCAAGTATTCCAAAACCAGCCTCTGTTCACTAGAACTTGGATACATAAATGTGCTGAAGACATCCCTTTTAGTGTTAGCATTAGAGAATTACTTCTCATGAAGGAATTTGATAATTTCAAGTGTGATACAGAAGTATATATTAAAAGAATACTAAAAATAATCATTTTATGAGTAGGCAAATTTGGGGTTCATGTAAATATTTTATACCACTTACTTGGTTTATGCCACCACTACCCCCTGGGGCAGGTTTCTTTTCATATTGTCTAAGCATTGTTGCCAATGAGTCTTAAGTTCTACTACAGAAATGCTTGGTGTTTTTTTGAAAATAATTGCATTAAAGAACCTGTGTACCAACTAAACTCATCTTTGACTGACCGTTCTCCATAGTTGGCATGGTACTTGTAGTTTGCTGTTTGATGATCTGAAAAGTTTCACACCTGTAGGAAATGTTCAAATTGCCTAGGACAAACAGACATCATTATTGGTCAGGTGGTGTTTAATGCAACTACACAAGGTCTGTAGGACATAATACTTGCAAATTTTGTCTCTGATGCACAAAGCTGTAATTATGAATTAGCTGTTTCCTTATGAATCTGTTGTACACTCAAGTTTAAAATCTTGGTAAGTTTTTTTCCAGATCCCATGTTTGTCTTGGCGTTTGTTTCTGAATTTTAAAATAAATAAAATACTTGTAATGCTGTTCTTTAACTTGTTGACATTTTCTAGTAAAATTATATTATTGTTCTGAATTCAGCATATCCATTTCACTCAGTGAGTTCTTTAGATTAAAAAACAAAAAACCAAAAAACCCACCGTGGGTCTGTAAGCCACATTCTATTCTTGCTCCTTAAGTTATTTTCTGGACCCCCCCTTCCCCCAAGTGAATAGGCTCCACTATAATTGGATAACATTTGTTTTTGATGTTATGTTGATGGACAAGTGAGGACTATAGATGTTTATGGTCATGCAATAAAGAGAAGCATAAGCCCCATACTCTTAAACTTATCTTTTGCTTTTTAGTACATTAATTTGCATTTTTGTTTGAAAGGGAAAATTTGGCTGATTTGAGAATCAAATACAATTGAGTATACACACTTCCTATAATGGTAAATCATATTTTGGAAATCTGCTGACCTTAAAGTTTGCACCAAACATTTCTCCCTGAACACCTTGGTTAGAGTGGGAACATGTCAAGGAAGATCACCGTTTTTGTTGTAGTTGGGATATTAAAGGTTATCAGCCATCCAGGAGGTATAACTTCTGTTTTCCTGATGAGTCATGTTCAATACTCATAGTTTTGAGATTGACTAATAATTTAAAGTGATTTTTACCTACTTTTAACATTTTTAGTTATTTGTTTTTAAGGAGTTCCATACTTTGAGCAAGTAAAACTGTCTGCTTCGGCTGTTAGAGAAGTTAATTTCTGATCATTTTCTCTTCAGGCCATCTCAGCTCTCGTCTTCCACCCTATCACCTGATCACATGGGAAGCACTTGGTAACATTAGGTTTCTACCTTTGAGGATAGACTGTGCCATGAAATGGAGGGATATATGAAATGTTTTCTAATTACAAAGGAGCTTCCCCAACATCCTTTAGTTTCCAATTTTTGTAGAAGGGGTTCATTTTTCTAAGTAAAAGAAATTTTCATGCTCTTTTGGGGAAAATTAACTCATGAAGAAAGAGTATTATATGTTTAATTACTAAAACTTAACAGATTGATCCATAACTTGCTAGACTACCAAGACTACCTTCTGAGTTCTTCATGTTGTCTTACAATACCAGTGCTGATTGTGCAGTCTGTTCTGTACCTGTTTTCTAACTTGTTTGATTTTCTCTTTAATTCCTTGAAACAGTCGTTGAGTAATTTCAGTTGGGAGATTGGGGAGGAGGTGAGGAGACGGCACTTTTGTTTAGGGTGTGTTTCCCATAACAGGATGCTGCCTAACCTAGTGCATCTCCAAACCTTGTTGACTTGATTCTTTTTCCAGTTAGTTGAAAGAAAATATAATGAGTTGACACCATGGAAACCAGTTAAAAATACGTCATTGTCTAATATTTCTTGTCAAGATGTCTTGGATTGCACTTTTGTTGAGGGGAGCCAGTGTAAATACTTAAAGAATGTTGATAAAATTGAAGCATTTGGGTTTCGGAATCATGTGTGGTGTTAGAGGGTTTCTGTATGTGAAAGGTATGTATTAAGAATAATAAAAATTTTAGAAACAAATATTGAACTTTGTTTTAATGTGTTACTAGATTTTATTGGATTTTTTGAGAAATGGGGTTGTTTGATAAGAAAAGATAGTAGAGAAGTAGTGATATTATAAGAGTTAAAATAATATCCAGAAAACCATTCCAAAGTTACTGCTGCAGCTAATCAAAACTCCAAATTCCGGGCTAGTTAGATGGCTTAGCAGATAACAGACTTAACCTGAGTTTGATCCCCAGAACCCACATGGTGCAATAAAAAAACCAACTTCAGAAAGTTGTCCTCTGACCAGAACATGTATGTTGTGATGCATGCACACATGTGAGAGATTAAATGTAAAAAAAAAGAAAAAGGGGGGAGGGACCTACAATTATAAAATCTTCACTGCTTACAAGTGTGTATCACATGTAAGCTTCCTTTGCAGCAAAATAATAACAAATCAGCCTTCCCCGTCTCTAATGTGGGTAGTATAAAATTACTGTTCTGGTTATAAAGGATTCTATAGAATAGAAGTATTAAAAACTAAAATAGCATGGCTTTGATATATCCCAGACATAGTCATATTGTCTATTGCTGTAAAGAGACACCAAGGCAACTATTATAAAGTAAAACATTTAGTTGGGGACTTGCTTACAGGTTCACAGGCTTTAGTCCATTATCAGCATTGCAGGGAGCATTGTGGCAGTGCAGGGAGATACTGCAGTAGCTGAGAGCTTTACATCCTGATCTGCGGTAGCATGGAGAAAAGGAGAGACTGTGTTTGGCTTTTGAAACCTCAAAGCTCATCCCCAGGGACACTTCCTTCAACATGACTACACTTCCTTCAACAAGACTAATTCTTTCAAACACCCCCTTGGTGACCAAGCATTCAAATATATGAATCTATGGGGGCCATACTTAATCCAAACCACCACAGACATGTAGTCAAAAATTAAAGTTATCTTGAGTTTTCCTGAGTGCTAGCAATAATCACAAAACAAGCCGCATCAGCACGATTTGGTGAAATTAACCCAGCTATCTCAGAAAGAATATATAACATCCAGTAATACAAGAGGACAAAATCCTTATGCTCTGTAAAGGCTGATGTGAACAGTCTTTCTTACACTTTCCCTTTGAGCATTCCTGGATTTTAGGTGCTATGATTACTGTATGTAACTAAGGTACACAAAGTGTCATTGCAATGTGGGAAGGCTCAGTTCTTTTTTTTTTCCCAAGACAGGGTTTCTCTGTTGTAACTCTGGCTGTCCTGGAACTCAACTCACTCTGTACACCAGGCTGGCCTTGAACTCACAGAGATCCACTGCCTCTGCTTCCCGAGTGCTGGAATTAAAGGCGTGCACCACCACTGCCCCACTAAGGCTCAGTTCTTACTACATTGGGGGAACAGCTGTTACATAGTGGGGAGAGTTGAGTGTTTTTTGCTCTTAGTGGTTTCCAATTTAAATCTTGCTTACTGTTTGATTTAGAGTTGACAGATTCTATAAGTAATTAGATTGCTTAT
The DNA here is from genome assembly GCA_026225945.1 of Cricetomys ansorgei. NCBI lineage: Eukaryota > Metazoa > Chordata > Mammalia > Rodentia > Nesomyidae > Cricetomys > Cricetomys ansorgei. The sequence continues at coordinate 2,277,526 of JAMJFZ010000882.1, read as the reverse complement.
TATATGGGCAGTTTAGTAAAGAGTTCAATTTTGGAGGGAAGAAGAGCTTGTCTTAAGCATTTTTTTTTCCTGTTCTCTTGCCTCTTCACATATGCGTGGGGGAAGCTGATGAATACAAAAGGTGCATAAAGACAGTCAGTATTGTCAGGCAGTGATGGTGCACACCTTTAATCCCAGCACTTGGGAGCCAGAGGCAGATGGATCTCTGAATTCAAGACCAGCCGGGTCTACACAGTGAATTTCAGGACAGCCAGAGTTATACAGAGAATCCCTGTCTCAAAAAACAAACAAAAAACAAAAAGGAAAAAGACAGTACTATATAGATGTAATATTTGAAATAATTTGTTTTAATGTACACTTGTGCTGATTTGTAGTCTGAACTAGTATAGCCAAGCCATGACTTTGTTTCATGGAGTTCACTAGAAAACTGGTCAACTTAACAACTGTTAAATGGTATCAAATGTCATGGCTCCATTTCTTTATGGATACCACGTCAAGTGTTTTGATAATATTTAATTTAAAATGTTGATAATACCTTAAAATCAAGTTTAGATATTAGAACTATCTAATTACATTCATAAGCCAATTACTATCGAAGTGGAAAAGTCAATAGCTGTAAGGAATAATGGAATTCAGAGATGTGAGAGTTTGGAGCAAGTACTTTTCATTATATTCACATAGATGGTGTTTATTAAGTGACATTGACTGTATTTCAATTTAGAGATATTTGGGGCCCCAAGGAATTTGAAAGTTCACATATGGCTAGATGGCATATCCAGTTGATACAGTTTCTTCTGTTTTGCCTGCTGTTTTCTGTAAACATTTACATACAAACTACCTTCAGTATAGTGTTGGATTTAGACATCTGCTGCCTGACAAGAGACTGTTTAGAACATGAGTTTTACTTATTTTGATCCTGTTTTTGTTGTTGTGGTTGTCGTTGTTGCCTTCATTCTGTCTTTGTGAATTAGGTCATTTTCTGTGTTAAGGGTAACAACCCTGGGACTCAGATGTATGGTGGGATCTTAATCAGTGTTCTGTTGGTGTGAAGAGACACCATGACCATGGCAACTCTTACACAGGAAGCATTTAGTTGTGACTTGCTTTCAGTTTCAGAGATCCATTGTCACGGTGGGGAGCATGGCGGCATGCAGGCAGACATGATGCTAGAGAAGTTGAGAGTTCTACATCCAGATCAGCAGGCAGCAGGAAGGGAGACACTGGGCCTGGCTTGAGCTTTGAAAACCCCAAAGCCTATCCCCAATGAGATATTTCTTTGAACAAGCCTATACCTACTCCAACCAGACACTTCCTAATCCCTCTCAACTACTGCCACTCCCTAATGACCAAGCATTAAAATATAGGAGCTCCTGGGGGCCATTCCTATTCATACCACCGCATTCCACTCCCTGACTCCCATAGGCTTGTAGCCATAATACAGAAATGCATTCAGTCCAACTTCAGAAGTCCCCATAGACTACAACAGTCTAAACACTCTTTAAAAAGTCCAAAGTCTCTTCTGAGACTCATGACAATCTCAACTCTAATCCCTTGTAAAATTAAAAAAAAAAAGAAAAGCAGATTGCATACTTCCAACATACAGTGGCACAGGATATATACTACTATTCCAAAAGGGAGGAAATGGGGCATAGTGAGGAAATAGTGGACCAAAGCCAGACCAAAAACCAGCAGTGCAAGCTCGGAATTTAAGAAAGCGAGCCTACTGCGGGGAAAGCAGTGTTAATCCTTTGGGACCTTCCCAGTAGGACCACCTCTCAGGAAGTCCCACCCTCCAGCATGGTGCATGGGATGAATATCTGACACATTGGGCCGATGTATTCACATAGAGCAAGCACTTTGAAAACATCCTGTATTAGTTTTGAGGGGAAAAGGGAAAAAAAAAAAGTTGAAGTAATCATGTCTTTTACTTATTTTTATTCAAGCATTAATTTGTTGACATCTCTTCCCATTTGTTAAGATAGGTTATTGCTTGAGGAAAACTGAATAGAAGATGACATTTTAACCGTCTACTCTAAAAACTCCATTTTATTCACTGGGATCTTTGAGATATTTTTGGGTTCATATATATCAAGCTGTCAGGTTTGATACCATTGATAATTTGCAATTTGTGCAGGGCTTTGCTTTTTGATTAACTTTTAATATCTTAACGTTCCATTTTCAATTTCTCATGATCTTGTCTGCGGTGCTGCCATCCCAGTTTGAGAGTTACTGTACTTGTTCATTGTATGTGAGTTTCTTACAGCCTTATGAGGAAAAAAATACTGGTTACATGTTTTTTTGTTTTTGTTTTTTGTCACTTTGTTTTTTGTCATGCTTTGCAGGCTGTATGAGTTTCTTTTCTGTTGGTGTGATTAAAACATCATGACTAAAAGAATGTGAGGAAGAAAGTTTAATTCTTGCCTGTCATCCCTAATGGTGGGGAAGGTGGGGCATGCCGATAGGAGCAGGAAGCTGGTCATATTTTGTCTACAGACAGGAAGCAGAAAGCGATTAGGGAGTAGGATGAGGGTAGAAACCCTCATAGCCTGCCCCTCCCGAAGGGATGTATTTCCCCCACAGTGGCTGCATCCTCCTAAAGTCTTCATAACTTAGCCAAATAGCGCTACCATTTGGGAACCAAGTGTTCACATACATGTGCCTATGGGGGTTGTCGGGGGCGGTTCTCATTCAAACCACCACAGGGTAATTAGTGTCAGTAACTGCAGAACTGTGGGGTGGCAATCAGCATTGTGCATCTTGTTCATCACCTTAACTAATCCAATTGTTCTGAAGCACTGATGCTATAGTGGGTTGATTAGGGAAATAGGACAGAGGAAGGCTATGGACTAGTGTTTCTTTGATGCCTCAGAACCCCGTGGTTCTAAAAAGAGTAATTTGGGAAGGAGTCCTTGAGATGACTGAATATTTTAGAACGCTTAATGGAGATCATAAAGCCTGCATAGGATGTCTGAAAGGTCATTTTACTTTGTGCAAGGATTATAGCAAACAAGGCTGTCTCAGATAGTGCAGAGGCACTGGCAGTAGTATATGCTTTGATGGATAATGTATAAAGACATAAATTATTGAAATAATTACTGATAGTTTTGTAGACCTCTCCTTTCAAAATATGAGTGGTATGTTGAGTGGGAGGATAGTTCGGGTGATGGCAGAGTTAACAAATGCCATCCTTGTAAAAAAAAAAAAAAAATCCTATGTAAAATGTCCCCTACTTTTTAAATTTCCTTCCATTTATTGAAATGTTTGACATATGTTTTCCATACCTGCCATTTTTCTCTTTCCTTCCCTTTATCCTTCCTTTGCTGTTGCATCAAGTTGTCTAATCATCAGCATACAGAAAAAGCCCACAGAAAGCTGTTGTGTGACACTATTCTGGGAGAGACATGAATAAACAGATGCTCATATAGGGAACCAGACACAGACCAAAGTATAAATACCACCAAAGTCCAACTTAGTGAACCAATGAGTTTTATTGAAGTTACTTACAGGAGCAGAAATGATACAAGGACAGCTTTATCACCAAAAGCACACCACAGAGTAGGTGACAGCTCACAAAATCTTGAAACCCAGAGCACATGGCAAGACCTACAGCTCAACAGGTTGGAGGTAATCTGTTCCAAGAAATTCCATTGGTTTGGGTTCCTTTCAGAGAGCTCAGCAGGCCTCTGTTTCTTCTAGGCAGGTTGGCTTATCTGGTAGTGTTTCTCAATTGTCCTTATGTATGCTTGGGGAAGAAAGGGCCTAGTGAATCTCATCAGTTTCAGGAGCTTCCTGAAGCTTTTGAGTTGTGTACTTCCTGATCTTAAGGAATTTCCCTGCAGGATGGAATGTTTTACTTTTCCTTAGAGCATTCTGTTGTTGTACCTCCCTGTAAATACCACATATCTTAAGCAGCTTCCTCCTTAGAACATCTGCTCTTTTACCTCCATTCTAACATGCTATCTTAAAATATCCTATATCTTCACTTTTCCTTTAACATTATATGTTTTAAGATGCATCTCTCCAAAATGGAAGGATTTAATCTTGGAGGAAACTGCTGCATAATGCAAAGCCAGATGTGAGTTGGACAGAAAAATTTATGAAATTATTTAAAATTTAAAAGTAGATACATATAACCTACTCAAAGTAAAACTGATCAATAGGAGAGGAGGGTAGAAAAATAGCCCCACACTTGGTCAGTAGGGTTTTGCAGACATACAAAGAACGTTCAGTAAATAAAGGATATGTAACAAATGATGCTGCACTATTTAATATCCATATAACCCCAAAATTAAAGTTCAATGCTGGATCTGTATGCCACACTAAAAGTAAAAATAATTGAAAGTGAATCACAGATATATACAAATGTAAAACCCTCAAATTAATAAATTGGACTTTATTAAAATTGACTTCCCAGGGCTGGAGAGATGGCTCAGTGGCTAAGAGCATTGACCATTCTTTCAGAGGTTCTGGGTTCAATTCCCAGGAACCACATGGTGGCTCACTACCATCTATAGTGGGATCTGATGCCCTCTTCTGGCATGAAGGTGTGCATGCAGATAGAGCACTCAAATAAAAATTAGCTTCCCAAAAGATACTGCAAAGAGAATGAAGACAAACCACAGACTGGAAGAGGATTTGATTTACAATAGCAAACAACTCGCAAAACGTAATAATAGTTAGACAAAATAGCCCATTTAAAGGTGATGGAAAATATTTGAGTTTTCCAAAATGAAAGCAATGACAGGTTCTACACATGATTAGTTGTCAGGGAATGCAATTCAAAGTCATAGTGAGATAACTCACATCCCTTGTGCTCTCTAAAATTAGAAAAGATAAGAATGCCAAGTGCTGGGAAAGATGTAGGGTAACTGCAATGTAGAGCATTGTTGATGGGAAACAGTTTTACAGTTGAGCCTCACCTGTGTTCTATTTTACTCTAGCAACTTTGTAATAATTGCAAGCAGAAATTACCCGGGTGTTCATCTACATTAGAATGAACAAATTGTAATACCCATAACAGAGAACCAAGTGACAAAAGGGAACGAGCCCTTGGTCAACAACATGAAAACACAAAAGTAGTTATGCTGGAGCAAGACAAGTGAAAAAGTCATTGAATTAAACGAGGGAGGGAAAGCAGATTTGTCAGTAGGAATCTAGTGAGATTCTATTATTTACTCCATTTCTCATGTTTTGAGAACCAAGAATTATTAAAAATGCCTAAGGGCCAGCAGACTGGCACAGCGGATAGGGCTACTTGTTGTGAAGCCTGATGACCTGAGTTCAATCCTCTGACCTCCACAAACATGCAGCTGCAAATGTGCACACACATACACACCCACATAAAGGTAATGACATTTTAAAGTGTATTGTAAGCAAAGATTTTGCAAGAAGGACATTATGCTCCAACAAGTAGAGGGATCACACATGAAAACAGAGTCACTATACACTGATTTGAATTTAAATGTTCATGATAATGCCTAGGATAGAGCATTTATTCTACTCTGTAGAGGGATAATTGACACATAATAATTTCCTAAATTTTGACAGATGCACACATTTTTTTTTTTTTGAGACTTGAGTTTCTGTGTTGTAACTCTGGCTGTCCTGGAACTCACTCTGTAGACCAGGCTGTCCTGGAACTCACAGACTCACAGAGATCCGCCTGCCTCTGCCTCTCAAGTGCTGGGATTAAAGGCATGAGCCACCACTACCTGGCCAGATGCATACATTTGTGAAACCATCACTACAGAGATGATTATGGGCACACCAGTGTGGTAGTTTGAATGAAAATGGCCTTCATTGGATCATAGGGAGTGGTACTAGTAGGAGGTATGGCCCTGTTGGAGGAAGTGCATCTATCACTGGGGGAGGGCTTGGAGGTTTCAGAAGCTCAAGGTCCAGTGTCTCTTGCTGCTGCCTGCTGATCCAGATGTAGAAGTCTCAGCCCCTTCTCCAGTGCTGTGTCTGCCTTCATGCTGCCATGCTTCCCACCATGGTGATAATGGACTGAACTTCTGAACTGTAAGCCAGCCCTAATTCAGTGTTTTCCTTTATAAGAGTTGCTGTGGTCATGGTGTCTCTCTACAGCAATGAAGAAATTTATTATTTTTATTTATAATAATATTATATTTATTATATATTATATAATAAATATATAATAATAGTAATTATTATTATTTATTGTCCTTCCTCTTCTGGAAGGATAGCAAATGGTTTTAACTGCTGAGCCATCTGCATCCCTAGACTGTGTGACATTGCTTACAATCTAGAACCTGGGACATCTAAGCCCAAGCTGCCATCAGATTTGATGTCTTGTAGGAACCAGTTCTTTACAGATGGCTCAAGTTTCCTTGGACCTCATTAAGGCTATAATTCCTCTCATGAAGGTTCTGCCTCTATTTTCTAACAATATCCTGAAGATTTCATCTTTTTAAAACCTCACCATTGAGGTTAGGCTCCAACATATGAATTTGAGGAGCACACAAACAGATTCTGTATGTGCTTCTCTTAGTTAAGATTAAAAGAACTATGGAATATGAGATAGAAAACACCTTAAAAATTCCTTTCTCAATCCTCTTACTATAATATATAGAAAGAATATGAACATAGATCGTGGTTGTCCTAGAAAGAATATAAAGGTATCTTGTTGTTTCAGACATTAATAACCTTAAGTGAGCAATCATAATACTAAAATTTCATACAGAATGGGAAAGGGCTTAATTTGGTCCTTGTCTACTTCATGAGAAATGCACAGTTAATTTCAGGTCTGTGTCAAGCAAAAGTAACTCCCTCATGCTATGGTTATAGTATTTTAAACTTAATTGCTCAATTTGTCCTCTTCTACAAAGATTTGAGCATACCATTAATCTAACTTTTAATAATATGGCTTTTTAAAGTTGTCCTTTTGTGCGCCTTTTATTGAACTTAATCCAAGCTCATTTTCCCTTGTCGAGTGGATTTGATAGATTACAGTGCTAACTGGATTATTCTCAATATAACAATAAAATAAATGGAGACTGACTCATGGTTTTTACTTCTTATCTAACTAGCACTTGGGGAAAGCTACGGTCAGGAGATATCTTTGATTCTTCAGTGCCAACAAGTCTCACATATGCTGAGTTTTACGGTGCAGTAACCTTTGTGTGTATGAGGGGGTGTTATGTCTGCTAAGCTGCTTCAGAACACTTGCCTTAGCTTTTTGCCGGGACCACCCTTCCTCAATTATCTCTACACTAGATCATGCTCTCTTGAAGGCTTTAGTAAGCCAAAGTGTCAACTGACTGTTGAAATCATAACTACTACCTATCCTCCTTACCCCCTTTCCAGTTTTTATTTTTCTTTCTTTGAGTCAGGGTCTTATGAAATCCCAGGGTGGCCTCAAATTTGCTGTGGGGTTGAGGATGACCTCAAGTTCTCGATTCTCCAGCCTTTATTCCCACATGCTGGGATTACAGGTACACTCCATCATACCCAGTTAATGTGGTGCTGGGGATCAAACCAGGACTTCCTGCATGTTAGGCAATTACTCTGCCACTGAACTATATCTCCAGAACCCCAATTGTTTCCCAAGGCACTTGGGACCAATTACCATACAATATATTGTATTTATATGTCATGTTATTGTCTGTTTTGTTTACTTAAATGCAAGCACTGTTATATAATGATTTCTGTCTTTAAAAAAAAAATCACTGCTGTATGGCCTGCTTTTAAAACAATACTCGCCACAAAGGAAATGCTCAATATGTATTTGTGATTAATATTAATCATCTTTCATAAGTTGAAGATATGAAACATTGCATTCAACTAAGGGATTAACCTTGATTGACAATTCTTCCTTGAGAGTTACCTATCTAAGAAGATATAAAGTAAGCGGGCTGTTGTAGTCTAAGGAGGCTACACAAAGGCATCACAGGAACCTGCGCACTATAAACACTAGGTGATAGCAATTTCTTGGCCCATTCATGCTGTCGTAATAGAATACATGAGACTGGGTAACTTGTAATGAACAGAAATTAGCTCATAGTTGTGGGCCAGGAAATCCAAAATGAAGATCCCACCATGTTTTATGTCTGGTGAAGGCAGACATCTTCTAACTCTGAACCGTCTTGCTGGCACTTAGCATCAGTTTTCAAATCATAGCAGCCAGTGTATGAGAAAAAGAAACTTCCCTGAGAAAAATGAATGCCATCTTTCATTAAGGCCATTTGTTGTGTTTCATTAAGTATTTGTTCCAGGAAGGCCTACTCAATATACATTTTAACCTTTCTTTACAAAATACACAAAAACCCTCCCAACATGATTTGATTCTGGGAAGCAGCATACTCAGTGGAATGCCAGGGAGGAGGCCATTTTCTGGCTTTTCTTGCACCTATGGAGGACCAATCAAGTACATGCATGGCTACTGGAGAGGTCCTTAAAGGGGCCTCCTCATTGGAAGGTGCCCCTTTGGGATTCTCCCTTTGCTCCTTTGTCCTAGAATAAGATTTGGATGTCCTGGGTTCCAGAGGTCATAACTGTGAGTAAGGAAATGATGCACAGGAGTAACATCTTGATTCTGAGGTGCCTGCTCTGCCCAAAGGCCCCTCCTCCAAATCTTCAGGTCACAGTGGGTCCAGTAAAACTTATGTCCCTGTCCCTTCAGCCTGGGTATGGGAGGCAATGGCTTTCCATTGATCAACTCCCGGGGAGCTTCACCACTCTGCCTTGCTTTCTTTAGCATCATCTACATCTATAAATAGTGCCTTCTTCAAACTTTGTTCCAGTTAAACCCCATTGAACATGTCATTTGTTTCATGCTGGGATCCCCCACTGACAGAGCTTTGTATTAGGTTCTCTGTGTTGAGCGCTAAATTTAACCTTAACTATGACAGCCTACAGGAGCCAAATGATTTGAAAAATAACTATATTTAGACTTTAGATTTACACACAGTTCACAGAATAATCACTTTTTGAGTATGATCTTTGCCTTAAATTTTTTCTCTGCAAACTAAATGAGGGTCACAAAAAAAAAAAAAAGATCCCAACTCTCTTACCCTAGGTGTCAGAGTTTTCCTTCTTAATCTCTAACCTTATCTTATACCAAGAACCTAATTTCTTGCCAGAAATCCCCTTCTATCTAATATCATTTTACTACTCAGTCAAAATGGGCTATTGAACTTTTAATCAGGGCATTAAAAACAGTACTAATAGTGTATATTAACAGTACAGAGTAAGGCATAATGAGTTTAAATCTGATTTTTCCATACTTTCATATGATACAGTTTGATGAAATTTGTCCATCTGTGACTCTTGCCCCCCTGTGTTAGGCCCCAAAGTCCAGAGCAAGACAGGCTCTGCTGTGACAGCACTACCTCATTGGATAGGGAATTCAGACACCAGGCAGGTCTTTCCTTGTGTCCACTGTTCTAACTGAAGAACTTACCACAAAGTGGGACTTATACTCCACAGTGAAGAGTAGAGATGGGAGACTTGGGAAGAGGCATTAAGCCAAAACACGAGTTAAAGGCTGAGTTAAAAAAAAAAAAAAAAAAACAGACCAAGAGGAAGACGGGATCTGGATGAGGTTTCCTGGCAAGGGTTGCAACCACGAAAAGCCTTGGGAGGAGAAACGGAACATGCTATGTTTTTGGTATTAAGAGAACTCTGATCATTTTGGAGCAGGAAAAAAATGGCTATAGTAAGTCTGGAGTTGTATAGGCAGAGGCTAGATGTGTAGGGTTGCTAAGACTTTTTAAAGGATTTTAGATATTAGACAAAGCTTAGGAGAACTGATGTGTGATGATAAGAAGACTGTACCATTCAGATATCTAGTGATAGGGAATGAATTAATTATCATTAATTAATTAATTAAGCATCCCAGGGCCAAGCAGCTACTCTCAGAATCATAACTGTTCTAAAACTTGAACAGAAGTTGCAGCCAGTGATGTCATCAAGGAGGCCCACCCCTTGGAGACCAGACAACAAGCTCACTGGAAGGCCATCTTCATTTGAAGGGCTTAACTGTGTCCTTGGCTTATTTTCCTTTGATCTCGTGAAATCGCAGGGCACTCTTACTCACCTTCCTTCCCTCTCTCCTTCACTTGGAATCAGACTTGCACCGTGGGCTGACAGCTCTCCTAGCCTCTTCTGACTCCCTCTTTATGTTCTCTCCCCGAGACTGCTTTTTTCTAGTAGTGTCCTTGAATATTTAATCTTGTTTTAGCATCTAGGATCTGGCTAATATATTTTAAGAGGGGCATTTTAGCTGAAGCATGGTAGATAAGTGGTCCTGAAGTGTAAGAGAAAAAGAAGCACGTTCTATGCAGTGTATCTGAAGGACTTCCATGCTTAGCTAACATCCTGATACGGCATGGAAAGATTTAGAGCAGACAAAAGCAACAGAGGCTTAGGTGTTTAAGTAGAAAATGAAGGATGGGGGAAGATGTGTTGGAAGGTGAAGACTGAGGATGACCAGATGGAAAAATGAGAGAGACAGAGAATGAAGAGATGCTTAAGATGTCAGTCATTAAGGCTCAGGGAACAGATTGGTGGAGTTTCTATTGAGTTTCTTGTTTCTGATTTTCTTTGATCTCCTTGTTAAAAAGGAATTACTGAGAAACTTCTACCCTAATCTTACATAGACGACATGGTCTTCATGCTTCAATTGCTATCTTAACAATATGCTTTGTAACACAAGTGCCAATACTCTATTCCCAGCCCACTGTCTTGGTGCCTACATAGGCATGAAAAGAGGCTGCAGGAGAAATGCCCCGCACTATATCCTGGGTCTCTGTCCTGTCTCAGTTGGACTACAATCTCATGTTCTTTTTTAAAGCTTTATGTTTAAGTTAACGTACAGAGTGGATTTGATGATGGTGGTGGCAGTGGTGGTGATGATGATGGTGGTGATGATGGTGATGATGGTGGTGATGATGGTGATGATGGTGGTGATAGTGGTGGTGATGGTGGTGGTGATGGTGGTGATGGTGGTGATGATGGTGGTGATGGTGGTGATGATGGTGATGATGGTGATGATGGTGGTGATGATGGTGATGATGGTGGTGATGGTGGTGATGATGGTGATGATGGTGGTGATGGTGGTGTATTGATGGTGGTAGTATGAGTATTATTTTCATCTGTCCTTCCTGCCCTCCTCTTGCTGGTCTCCTACCTCCACTCAAATATATGTCTCTTTTGCTTTCATGTCACAAGGTGTCCCATTACTTCCCCCCCCACATACTCTTCCACCTCCCTTAAGATATCTTCCTCCTCTCTCATGTTCTCTTCTATTTTTATGACCTGAATGTGTGTGCTCGAGCATGCACACACACACACACACACACACACACATACACGGATGCATTCACACAGATTTAAATCTACTGTATATGAAAGAAAATGTAGTTGGTCTTTCTGAGTTTGTCTTACTTCATTTTAACACAGTGATCTCCAGTTGCATCCGTTTTCTTGCAAATGTCGTGGTCGCATTTTTCTTTATAACTGAACAAGATTCCTTTGTGTGTATGTACCATATTTTCCCTCATTCATGCTCTCTGAGTCAGGTTTCTCTTATTCTTCACAGTCTGCTTTGTCTTTGTTTTTAACTCATTTCTGTTCACTTTAAACATAACCTGCCAGTACCTTAGAACTTCATTCTGTCTTTTTTGTCTTTGAAGAACTGTTCATTTTCTTCTGTCAAGTGGAATGTGGGGAGGCTATTGTTTTGGACTGAGCATTTGCAGTATGTCTCAGTAGAATAGATCAAACTACCTGGAGTCACTGGTTCCTAAACTCCAAGTTACCACATGGAAACTGTCTGAGCTTCTGAAAATCAAAGGGAGGTGAGAGCCAAAGCTCCAGATAGGCTAGTTTCACCCAGCAGGAAATGATGTCTTCTGTGCTGTAACCCTTACATGGACGGTAACCCGGCGTCAACCAGTCTGTTCTTTGGGCAAGCATACTTTATCGTGCTTTTCTTTGGTTCCTTTGCAGATACCACAGAGTTTTCTTTATTTAAAAGCGAAGGGCAACTGAGTCAGCGTGCTGGCTTCATTTTCCCAACAGTGTATGTTTACTTTATGTTTCTCTATCATATCTGGTATTTTAAAATTAAGGTGTGTCAGTTTTTAACATACAAAGTTATTGCACATCTAATAGGATACAAGATAGAATAAATATAACTATCGCATTGATTGGGAAACCAAGAAATTCACGTGGCCCGCTTCATGGTACTATTCACCTTACTGCAACTGTCTGAATCTGGACCTACAATACCTCTGAGGAATGCTTCTATTGCTCTGCTCACACTCACGCTCCTTTATAAAGGCTGCTGTTCTGTCCCGCCCAACTCCTCTCTGTTTTAGATGAGATGCTACTTGACTCATGCATTGTAAACAAAAGCCAATCAGTTCATTTAACTAAATTTGTCAAAATGTTTCTCTAGTGTGAATACCTATCACCTCTGTCTTGCTGTATCAGGTTCTATATGTCTCGATTCTCCCATAATTCCCTCTACTGGCTCCATAGTGCTTGTTTTGATTTTTGTTTACTTATTTGCTTGTTTACTTACTCGCTTAACTAGTTATCTAGTGTGTGAGAGAAGAAATAGAAGACAGAAAGTTTGACTCCCTGCTCACATTGGCTAACTCAAGCACATTAATTAATGGGATTAATGCAGGATAGCCATATTAGAAAGAGCCATCCACCTGACCTTAGACCTGAGACTACAAAGCAAACCATGTTTGTCTTCCTCAGTGTAAGCTGCCATTTCCAATAGTACCCTCATCATAGCCACCGTTTTACATTTCAACAGCGACACTCTTTGTTTCGTTTTTGGTTATAAAAATGACATCATAAGATATAAACATCCAATTTGAAAGTTTTTCAGTGCTGGCTACTTATAAAGCATAGCATAAAATATGACCAAGGCTTGCTGGGTCGGATGGACCCAGGAAGCTGACCGTGTTATGATGTAGTGAATGACAAGAGTTAAGATAACAAAGAATAAACTTTATTCCAAAGAAAGAATCAACAAACATTTAAAATCACTAGGAGGTAACAGGACAGCTAAAACATGAAATAGAAAGGCCACTCTGAGAAACTCAGCAGCAGCACCTAGCCTCTGCCTCTGCCCCCTTCTGGTGGGAGAGGAAGCTGAAGCCTCACCCAAAAGGTAAGCCAATGGCCCTGGTGAAGAGAGAATGGAAAGCCTACTTGTGGGCTTTACCTGTGGGGTAAGCCCAAAAGTTCTTGTTAGAATCCTGTTGGGGATTCTGGTTGGGCAGTGAGTCCTCCGAAGACAGAGAGCAGTGGAGAAGATGTTTATTTTGGTACTTACCATGTGTGGAAGGGCTATGGCTTGGTGCCATTTGGGAGGGAACCTATTGTTTAAGACTCGGATACTTTGGGGGGCCTGATGATAAGGAACAGTCATAAGCCAGAGAGTTTGAAATTAACCAACACAGCCCCAGGTTAAGAGGTGACTTCATGGCACATTCACTACTTGGGGAAGGGCTGGTGACAGGAAGGTTGGTTAGTAAGGGATCATTGGTAACCAGCTTACTCCTCTTTGAAAGGGAAAGGAAACAATTGCTCTAGTAACTGATAGCCCAGAGGTTAGCAAGCTGCTTGAGGTGATTTGAATAAGACTGGCCCCATTGTTTCATATGTTTGAATACTTGATTTCCAATTAATAGAACTGTTTGGAAAGGATTAGGAGGTGTGACTTTATTGGAGGAGGTATGTTCCTGGAGGAGAGCTTTGGGATTTCAAAAGACTTGTTCCATTCCCAGTGTGCTCTCTTGGCCTCCTCCTTGCAGTTTAAGATGTAAGCTCTCAGCCACCATGCCTTTGCTCTGTCATCACAGACTTTGGCCATTTGAAACTATCAGCCAATTAAACACTTTCTTGTAGTAGTGTGCTGCTGCACGGACTCAGCAAGGAAGAGATGGAGGCATTTTCATATATGCAAACTCTTCTGGAACTTTGCAGAGGCAACCACCATCACGGCAGGCACCATACCTAACAGTGGAAACCTGAGCATCTGAGCTCAGGTGTTTTTATTGATTCAGAACTTCTCAGGTGTTCTACTGGTAGCATGTGCAGATCATGAGCAATCAAACATCCTCCACATAAATCCAACACCTTCAGATAATACAAAACGCCAAGACCTAGGAAGCCCCTCACCCAACAGTGCACAAAACAATTATTTTATACATAACTAGAAATAAACTTCCACAACACTTACTTTTATAAGTTGCCTTGGCCATGGTATTACATCACAGCAATAGACAAGTAACTAAGATACTTCTTGAACTCCTCAGTAAGCCATCTGGTTTTCTACTAACAGGACCGAGAACTCTAAGGCTAGGGTTCAGTATATAATCCCACAGCATCCTTCCTCCCATAGGAAAAGGATCAGAAGCACCAAGGCAGATCCTCCAGTAGCAGATCTCAGTGCTTACCTGCCTCTCTCAAACTGCTCTGCACTGAAGAAAGAACCCTTGACTTTGGCTTCAGTCATTCTGAGTTGTATAAACTGGAGAGTCTCTGGAATGAATGAGAGCATGCTTGGCCCATAGGTAAAACAACTAGAGGTGGTCAGAAGTGGTTCTTGGTATGCTGTATTAGTTACTTTTCTTATCACTAAGACCAAATACCCAACTAGAAGCAACTTAAGGGAGAAGAGTTTTATTTTGATTCCTGGTTTGATGATATAGTCCAGTATGTCGGGGGCGGGGGGGGGAATATGGCTGCGGGTGTGAGGGGCTGCTTGCTGAAACCTGGGACACATAACAAGGAAAATGCAGCTGGTTTTCTTGGTTTCCCCTTTTTAATTCAGCCCAGGACATTTGTACCCATAAAGGCTACCTCCTTTCATATCTCTTTTCCTCACATGCAGGCCAAAGGTATCTAACAGACTTTTGGTAGTCATTTGAGGACACCCAAAAAAGTTCTGTGAAGACACTGTAACTCTGCTCTTTAAAATATGGGGGTCTGGACCTCAGCACATATGAAGCCCAGCTTTGAGACTTTAGTTGGAATTGGGACAATATAAAAAACAAGCAAACAACAACAACAGCAAAAATAACAGAAAATAAACAAAAACCTTTCTCTCTTGTTGACCTATTATACAAACGAATCTTTAAAAAATATTCTTACTCAAAGTGTTGATTTTTATTATAAACTATTCTTGCTCTAATGCATCTCTTTCCCTGTATGAAATAGAGTTTCAATTAATGTGTCATCTTTTACATTCTTCTGGATGAACCTAGAAGGGTATCCTTGCCTGGATGAATTACTAAAAGAGATTGAATATTTGGTAACTCCAATAGTTGGGAAGAATTCAAGAAGTAGTCAGGGAAAACTGATCTCCTTCTATGTCTTTATGAAAATGATTTATTTATAATTGTGCGTCTGTATCTGTGTATGGGCATGAGTATATGAATCCTCTGCAAGGGCAGTCTGCGCTCTTAAAGACAGAGCTGTCTGCCCAGCCCCATCATTTTCTTGCTGTTATTTATGTATTTATTTACTGTTGGCACTGGGAACTGAACCTAGGGCCTCGTGTATGCCAGGCGGGCACTCTACCACTAAGCTTCTCTTCAACCTTTAGTCTAAGGCAGGGTCTCTCTATGTAGACCGGGCTGGGCTCAAACTCATAGAGATCTGCCTGCCTTTGAGTGCTGAGATTAAAGGCGTATGCCTCCACACCTGGCTTATTTTTTTTTTCTTAATAGGTCTAGGTAATTAATTAGGTGGTTTGGTGTAAGGTTAATAGATATTGAATACGTCCGTCCACAAGAAATTTGACAATTCCCCATGACAAAATCTCATGACTCACATTAGATTTTCGGGACATGATGAAAGTATTGTCATGAATGCAAGGACACATTAATGACAGTTTGTGCGTGTGTATGTGTGTGTGTGTGTGTGTGTGTGTATGTGTGTGTGTATATGTGTGTGAATGTGTGTGTAGGAGGGAGTAGGGGGATTACCAGGGAGAATAAACAATATAACGATTTAACTGCATATTTATAACAATAGTTAGCTGTGAATATGGAGTTATACTCGGATATAAAGCAGGATGATCTGAACACTGAATAATGGACTGCTTTGGAGTTAGCAGGTCCCTTCATCTCCAGGAAGGGGTCGCCAAGGTATGGAGTAAGAGGCTGAGTAGGCGTGTGAAGGTTGCTTCTCATATTAGAATCTATGGTTGTTTTACTTCATTTTATACTGATTCTTTACAAAGACTGTCCTGAAGCTTTCCATATTTCTTACTTGGTCAGGTGACAACCAAACCATTCCTCGAGAGAAGAGACAGAAGGGGCAAAAATGGAGGGAAGAAGAGATGTGGATGAAAGATAAGACTCGGCCTAATTTCTGTTCTGTCCTTATCAGCTTTGAACACCTCAAAAAGAGACCAAGATAAGCTACGAGGCTGATTCTCAGAACAACAGATACTCTGGCAAGATTGAAGGCTGTAGTAGCTTTATATTCTTCTGATTTGGGGTTTGGAGAGACCTAGGGGTGTGTGTGTGTGTGTGTGTATATATATATATGTATATATATAGTATTTTCCCAGCTGCACAGCCAATGTTAAGCGTGGCTCTGCAGCAGCTGACAGCAGCCTGCTACTTACACATTTAGTGCTCTAACCCTCCCCACTTCTTTAACTGAATCACGAGACTTCAGCAATAATGCAAGTAAAAAAAAAAAAAGGCCATCACATCAGCAGCTGAAAGGTGAAATACGAACACATCGTCAGAATGACTTTGCACAGAAGCTTGCAAAAAGCGGGAACATGGAGGAGCGGGAAGCATAGGAATGCACACAGGTGGAAGTAAGAGCTAAAAAAAAAAAAAAAAAAGGTTAATACATAGCCCTGAAATTATTGACAGCTGGGCCATATCCGGACTAGTCACTTTTCTGTTGCTGCGATAAAACACCACGACCTTGGCATACAGAAGAAAGAGTTGGTTTGGGCTTACGGTTCCAGAGGAACAAGAGACCATCCTGTTAATAAGCTTGGTGGCAAGCATCCGGCACGGTGCCAGGAACCGGAAGCTGAGAGATCACATCTTTTTCTGCAAGTAGGAAGCCAAGGGAGCAAACCGGAAGTGAGGAATGGCTATGAACTCTCAAAGCTCACCACCAGTGATATACTTCCTCCAGCAAAGCCTCCCTTGCTAAACCTCCTCAAACGGCGTGACCAACTGGTGACCACATGTGAAGACACCTGAGCACGTGGTGTGTGTGCGGGGGTGTTTCTCACTAAAGCCACCACATTCTTAAAAGTAAAGTAGAAGTAAAACTTGGCTAGGAGTATCAGCATCTGCCTTCTGCCTCCTGTCCAGTCCCCACAGAAGTACTTTGAGACAGTTTAGTTTGTCCATACTGCAATTGGAATCTGTGAACCTGCACTCCAAGGTGACATTGCTTTGCTGTTTTCTCTCCTGGTCTCCCGTTAGAGGAGACTCCCACACAGAGATCGTTTGTGTGCTTTCATAGCAGCTGTGCTGAGTAGCATGAAGCCCTAGTGTCTCTCACTGGTGGGAGAGGGAGGGTCCTCTCACTGCATTTGGATGCTGCAGATATGTGACCAATCCTTGTGCGGTAGTGCTTAGCTTAACTGGACACTTACCTACGGAAGTATACATGCATGTAGATATGTGCATTCCAAAGTGAGTGTATTTTGATATTAGGTAATCAAAAAGTAAAATGTATTTTGCTAATCATTGTCAGAAATGAGCTAGTAGGAGTTTCTGAATAGAGGGGAAATTTTTAGTACTTTGAACATTGTCCTAATAAGATCAGGCCATGTGGATGTTTAAGGTCTTACTATTTTGAGAAGAAACTTTCAAATACATTATTTGTTAATTGGTAACTTAAAGACAAAACAAAATCTAACAAACCTCTGAGGAACTCACCATGATCTTCTTAATCGAAACTCCCTGGCAGAAACATTACAACTCTGGGAAAAATAGAAAATCTAGATTCACCACATTCCAGCCTCTGAGGCCTATGTATGGCCCCAGGATACCTGCAAACTTACTTAAAACATTGAGCGTGTGTGTGTATGTGTGTGTGTGTGTGTGTGTGTGTGTGTGTGTGTGTGTAGAAACTGACACTATCGTACATTTTTCTGTCATGAACTCTAGGTGACATGGGTCATATTACAATGTGAAAAATCTGGACACACCTGCAGCTGAGCTTCCTGAATGTAACATGTCACTGTGGCGCACAGAGTCCGCCTGTTGACTTTCTCTAGCTTCTCTGGTGCAGGCATTTGTACTTGTACCTTCGTGCCACACGCAGTTTCTAGCACAGGGTAAGCACGTAATGAGTTTGACGCTGCGTTTGCTGACTTGCCCAAGTTCCCACCTGGGATACAGCCTGGGTCCTAACTACAACCAGGTCTCATTTGCGGAGCAGAATACGCTTCCTGCTAGCCTTTTCAGCGTGGCAGCGGCAAACGGTTACTAACGCAGAAGAGAAGCAGAAAAGACCTACTTAATTGTTGTACAACGGTGGTTTTCTGTCCTGTTGCTGCGTACAGCTGTCCTGCCAGATTAAGTGACAATACCCCTGGCTGTGAACCTGGTTCTGCCTCTAGTAGTTCAGTAGGTGGCGCTGCTGCTCTCTCTGTGGCTGACGGCGGCTGCCTTGAAGAAGCTATGTTTGGGCAGACAGGAATGCAGGCCGGCAACTCAGAGAAGCCTTTTAAGGCTAGCCGCAGCACAAAGTATCTGTGTGATGGCGTACCCCTGTCATCAGCCCCCGATTGTAGGAAGCTTTAGAGAATGGGCCTTGGCGTCTGACAGTGAGTTTAGACGTGTCAAAGCATGAAGGGTCCTGAGGGTACTAAAATAAACAGGGTACAGATCAGACGTCTGGTTCCCTGCAGACTCATGGGAAGTCGCAGGGAAGCTGAGCTAAGCAGGCAGACTCCTCCATTGAAAAATCTTTCCAAATGCCAGTTTTACTGATGCCTCATCTTGGAGTCAAGCTAGTAAAAATCTTTTAGCCTGTCTTGAGTGGGTTACAGAACTCTGTCTTGTTGGTCACTTTTAATTTCTCATTGTTTCGTTTTGTTTTTTATTTTTTGATATAAGAGTATTAGGCCTTGTGTGACAGTGTCTCTGCTTGGCATGTGGTCACTATAATCTTTTATTTCCTGACAGCCGTTTCTCAAGTGATGTTATGCACTCAATGCTTGTTTACCCCGCTATCTTCTATGTTGACATCCTTATCTCCAAAATGATGGTACAGGGCGATGGGGCATTTGGGAAGGAATTATGTTGGGGAAGTTTATTTTTAGTTATGTTTGAAATTGTTTTATGCACTGTTAGGTGAGGGGCTGTCCTAGGTCTTGGCATTTTGTATTGTTTGCAGGTGTTGGATTTCTGTGGAGGTTGTTTAATTGCTAATGATCTGCATGTGCTATCAGTAGAACACCTGAGGAGTTCTGAAAGAATAAATCCACCTGAGCTCAGAGGCTCGGGGTTCCACTGTCAATCGAGTATAGCACTGGCCAGGATGGTGGTTCCTTCTGCTGAGGTCTGGCAGGGCTTCCACGTATGAGAACTCCTTGTCTTCCTTGCTGAGCCGCTCCAGCAGTAGCCTGCTACTACAGAATTACATCCGTGAAGATGGAGCCCTTATAAATGGGATTAGTATCTTTATTGAAAGAGTCCCCTGCAAGTCCTTTCTTCTGTGTGATGTTACAATAAGAAGATGGCTTGGTGAGGAAGTGGACCCTCGCCACACAATGTATCTTCTGAAACATTGGTCGTGGACTTTCTGGACTCCAGAATTGTGAGCAATATCTGTTTATAATCCATATAACCAATGGCGTTTTTGTTACAGTAGCCACAAGGGACAAAGACAATCAACAGTATGCTTTTTTTCTATCCATCTCAAACTTCTATCAAACTCATATGTAAAGTAGTGGAAAAGTACGAGTCAATGGAATCTGGGATTTGTTAATAATTGTTTCTAGAATAATTATTTGCCTTACTAACAAGTATGTTACTGTAAATTTAAGTTAATGCAAAGCAACTGTTGGGATTCTCTCCTTGTCAACCATTGCAATTGAGTTTGACAAATGCTTGGCATATATGCTGCTGCCAGTTTTCTTTCCCTGATAGGCACTGTTAACTTATCGTGGTACACATGGCAAACCACCTGTGGCCTCCGATCCATGGCCCGCTTTCACTAATGGCGTTATTTCCATTGTAAGAGCTCGTGATAAAGAACAAAATCTTACCTAAATTAACTCAACACATTTCATAGTTGGTTTGTGGAGAAATAGGAATTCAAGCCGATGTCATGGGGAACCATTTAATTTGAGTTCAAAGAAAACATGATGAATTATCAGAATTTTAGGATGATGACATTTATATTCAAAAGACTAGCTTGATTGTGCTCACATGTAACTTTAGTACTTGGGAAAACAGAGCTGGAGGATGACTATAAATTTGAGGCCAGTTTGGTCCCCATAGCAAGGCCTGATCCAGCTTAGACTATACAGTAACACTGTCAGGAGCGGGGCAGGGCGCAGGCAGAAAGTAGACATACTAATTTGGGATTCTGTGGTTATTTCTTGAGTGGGCAAAACTGGTTGATGGAAAAGAGAAACAAAGTGATCTTCTGACTACTTTCCTCCCTCGCGGCACTTGACTGAGAGACTAAGCAGCTCATCAGTGCTTCCTACAGTTTCATGAGGCGTCAAGAACAAAAATCAGAGTTTAGAGACAGCCAGTAGTTTAGGATCCAGACAACAACATTCCAGACTTTTAATTAGGACCCTAAAATGTCTTCACCACAGGAGGCAGAGAACTCTGAAAAGATTGGAGCTCAGCTTCAGGCCACTCAATTTAGGATTGGGCAGGGTAAGCTGCTCACATTAACTTACAGGCAAAATTGTTGAAAATCAAAATAAAACTTCTCAAGCAACCAGATGTTGTAAGAATCAGGCATGGCTTTTAAATAATTGTGACTAGCGCATTGATTAGATAGTTAAGCTAGAAAACTAAAACATAAGTCAAGTGGAATATCTACAGTTGGAAACTATGATTCACGAAATTAAGAGCTCAGAGGATTGTGTAACAGCAGTTTAGAAAATAGTTAAGGGCTAAGGGACCCTAAATTAATTGGATGATGAATCAGAAGATACTACAAAGGTATTAAGTGAAGTTTCAATGCCCTAAGGCTTTATTTGGGGCAGGAAGTTGCAAAGGCAGTACTGTTCATTGGGCATTAATAAGTCCAATATAAATGTTGAAATCCCTGAGGTAACCAAAAAGCATAATGGAAATCTGTAACTAAAAATAGTTACCAGAGAAGGAATGAGGTAATAAAAATAATATAAGTTGATGGTTTAAAAGAACATAAAGAAAAAGAGATGAAACGCAAAATAGGCTGAACAGCCATAAAAAATAAACTAACAAGTTTAATTATATATATATATAATCATATTATGTATAAATGAATAAAAAATCAAGTAGACAAAGACTGTTGGACTGTATAAAACTAAGCAACTAAAACAAAACAGGACAAAACTCAATTCTATGTTTTATAGAAGTCTATGTTGTAAATTAAAAGAGTTCAGAAAAATTGAAAGCTGAAGAGTAAGAATATTAAAAGCATGCAAATATTAACCATGAGAAACTATTTATATCAGATGTATCAGATGAAGTAGACATTAAGGCAACAAACATCACTAATTTTAAGAAAGGATATTTTCATAATAAAATGATCATTTCAATGCAAAGTTATCACAAGTATAAATTTATATATACCTAGTAATATGTGAGATAATATTTAATAGAACAAAATGGATAACTATGAAATTTGAAATATCGGTAGGAACTTTGACTCATAGAATGAGTGGCCAAAATGAATTAATGAAGCAGAAGATTTGAGTACCGTATTTAGAGAGTCCTATCTATACAGCAATGCCCTCAACATACACATGGTGCAGTAGCCAGAACTGACCATGTACTAGACTATGAAGCTTCAACATATTTCACATGATTTAAATCATACGGTGTATGGTTGACAAATGTAGCAGCATTAATCCACCAATTAAAAGCTAATCTATAAACATTTCAGATGTCTATGTATTCATTTTAAAACTATTTTAAAGAAAAGATCAGTGGAAATATTTTGAAGCGATATGGTATCATAATCATTAAAAGTGACTGGTTATACTTAAAACCGTTCTTTAGGAGTCTTAAATGCTTGTGCTAAGAAAAAGGATAAGGGGAAAAAAATCAATGAGATTGAAAAACCAGAAACGAGGATTTAGTGCAGGGGTAGAGGATTGGCCTACTGTGGTGGCGTGAATGAGAATGGGCTCCATGGCTTCATAGAGTTGAATGGTTGGTTCCCAGCTGTTGGACCTGTTTAGGAAGGATTAGGAGGTGTGGCCTTGGAGGAGGTGTGTCACTAGGGTGGGCTTTGAAGCTACAAAATCCCACACCATTCCCACTGTGGCTTTCTCTGCCTTGTGCTTATGGATCAAGATGTAAGTTTTTAGCGACTGCTGTAGCCCCATGTCTGCCTGCCTGCTGCTGTGTTCCCTGACACGATGGTTGTGGATTTGCCCTCTGAAACAGTAAGCTCTTTCCAGAAATAAAAAGAGAACAAGAAAAAGATGGTCCTGCAGGCAAAGAGGGAGCAGACCTTAATGTGCATGCCAGTGATAAGATCTCCATGTGACCAGACATGGACAAATTCTCACACAACCTCACACAACCTTTGTCATGAGGCAAAGGCAAATCAAAATCACATTGAACATAGCATTACTCTGTTATCTCCAAAGTCTAAAATGAATGCACCGGATGGCATCCTGTGTATGGGGAAGCCAGGCAGCAACTGGAACTCCCACACGCTAGCAGCTGAAATGATTGCCATAATTTCCTTGGGAAACTGCTAGTATCTGTTGTGGGTGAATAGATAGATACCTTCCATAGCCCATTACTCCCCCGCTTTGGAAACAGCTTACATAGACAGTAGTTAGAGAGAATCTAACCACTGTCTATTGGACATGGATAAACTGTGATATAGATTATTAGATGAATAAACTACTTCTGTAAGATGAAATACAGTTGGGTATTATGTATACATAGTTGTGAGCAAAAGAGCTGACTTCACAAAATACTTTTGCAAAACACACCTCCCTCTGTAGCTGTACGCCTCCTGTGTAGGCTCACAAGGGGGACACAGAGGCATATTCACAGGTGCAAACTCTGCCAGACCTCAGCAGAGGGAACCACTATCAGGGTAAGCACCATACTGGACAGTGGAACCCTGAGTCTCTCATCTCAGGGGTTTTTACTGATACCTAAGCTCCTCATGTGTTTGACTGATAGCACGAGCAGATCATGAGCAATCAAACATCTTTTACATAAAGCCAACACCTGCAGACTGTACAAAATGCCAAGGCCTAGGCAGCCCTTCATCAAACAATGCACTAAACAACCATTTTAAACACAACTAAAATAAAACTTCTGCAACATCCTACCACATGCATGCATACATAGGCAAAGAAAGCATTCAGGAAGGTAAGTCCTTCTGGAGAAGAGGGAGAAGAGAAACCCAAGATACGTAACCACCATATGAGTGCTGGGAACTGAACCGTGGCCCTCTGCAAGATCAGCAATTGATCTTAAGCACTGAGCCATCTCTCCAGCCCCTGAGTTGATCTTCTAAGACCCCTTTCCATGGGAATTCTGCAGCTGCCAAATTCTCTGAGTGAAACACCTTATCAGGTGATCTGCTGCAGTGACCACAGCCCTGAACCATGACTGAGTGAGAGGAGTAGGTCTTTGTCATTGATAGTTTCCAGGAATGGGTTCCAGGAATGGGAGGGAGGGGCTTTGTGATTGACAGCCTCATTCACACTGAATGTATTCTAGGCAAAAAATTTCCTTTGGGGATGGAATGCAAATACCATATGTGTACTGTGTGCTAAGTAATTTTAGTTTTGCACATTAGAAACAGTTTAAGAATATGTCCAATTTGCTCATTGTCTGAATGAACTACAAATGGACATGCAATAGAGGAAAGACCAAACCCTTAACAACAGTGTATAGTGTACCCATTTGCCGTCACCCTTGCTGGTATTAGATGATATCAACGTTTAAAGTTTGGTTAGTCTAATGAGCAAAAGTGATTGTATCTGGTGCATTTTATTTATTTTTATTTCTTCTACATCCAATCCAACATGGCAGGAAGCTTACAAACCAGCAAGCATGGGGGCTCTTTGGTGAGGAGGGCAGTTTTACCACTGGAATCATTTAGGGTTGAAGTGAAGAGGAACAGAAAGCAGGCAAGCTGGCAGTTGCTTTCATTATTGTTTTAATTGTTTACAGGCAGTGCATCGTCTGTATCTGGACCCTCTTCTGCCTGCATGCTTCTTCTGACTTGTTTGCCTTGTTTATTGCTCTGTAATATTTCTATCTGTATTCTGGACATTGATTCTTCTCCTTGTGTGTGTGTGTGTGTGTGTGTGTGTGTGTGTGTGTGTATGTTGTGTATGTTTGTGTGACTTTGTTTTAATTAGTTTGTTTTGATTTTGTTTAATTTTGTTTAGTTATTTTGATTTAATTTGGTTTACTATTTATTTAGATTTCTCCCTTTACCTTTGGAAGATTATCAATTCCTTGAACAGCAGGCAATAGACATTGTTTTAAATTACTCCCCGACTGAATTAGAAGATCCTTGTATCAGTCCCCTAATAATGTCAGAGGAACAGCCAGATGGTGCAGCTGTGACAGCACAGCCAGTCAATACTGGATATTTTTAGGGATGAATTGTATCACAGAAAAAAATCTCCCCACAGAAAGAATGAGTCACGGGCATGACAGATTGGCTGGTGCTATTTGCAATAAACTCTGGCTCACCACCTTCTGACTCACTGTCTAAAGTGTAAATGGATTAAAAAACATTTCTCTTTGGATTTTAGTTTAGGGAGACATTATTAATATTCAGAGGTCCATTTCTACCTGCAGGATAGTGAGGTAGAGATTGGGGAGACCATAATTCTGCCTTTTACATTTTCACCATGATAAGAGACAGTAACCAAGGGGGAGCTTCTCTCTCTCCTGAGGAAGACAGGAATGACAACAGCTTGCTTGCCAGAAGTCCCCCACTTCTTGCTGCAGCTGTAGGTCACTGTGAGGAACGGCAGAGGGAATTTCTCCAGACATACTCTTTGCCTTCCTGGGGATGAGAGCTGTGAATTAGTGGTAGCTGTCACCTTGGCCTGGGGCATGTGAGATTAGTTAATGAACAGATGCCAATGCATTTGCAGCCTCACCCACCTGCCTGTTTGTTCAGAAGGCAGATAGTCAGCCAGCAAAACAAAACAACAAAAGCAACCAAACCAAACCAAACAAACCAGTAAGCTTTCTGAAATTGAAAGCTGTTACAGGATATTCACCTGAGAAGACTGCTCGGACATGGGTTTACATCCATAAAAAGTCTTTATCAGCCAGCTGCTGACTACACTGGGTGTTCAGGATTCCAGTGTAGCCCTGAACCTTTCTCAAGATGAGCTCTTAAGCACAAAGACTGTATTCTGGTTTGACATACTTCAGTTAACAAGGACAGTTAGCTAGAAGCAGAACTACGGATGCTAAAAAGCAAGGTTAGTACATTTTGAGACTTTCCCAGAATTATATGAACTTTGATAGATTAGGCCTTTGTTTTAGTTTGGGCAGGTGGTGCTGTCTACATGTGGAGTCTTACAGCCTGAATGGCGCTTCCATCATGGACTCACTTGTGCCAAGGTATCAGGGCCTACTAAGGTCTGGGCCATGTTACATAAGCCAAGGAAGATTTTTTTGAGCAAATCAAAGTGCAGCAAGATGTGATCCTCTGAAAAACCAGATAATCACATGACCATAATCACATTTTCAGAATTTAGCTTTCAGTACCCACTCCTCAACACACATATATGTACACATACGTACACACTCACACACACACACACAGATTGTAAACAAACATATAACTACGTATACTTAACATAGGCTCGTGTTAATTTATTATGCATATATAAGGTCATATGTGGTCATAAACATTAAATTACATATATGCAACATACTTGCACAAAACTGCACATATATACCAACAGCTCATACCTAGGACCATCTGCATATCATATATTTACATTACAATTCATAACAGTCACAAAATCACAGTTATGAAGTAGTAATGACAAGAATTTTACAGTTGGGGGTCACTACAACATGAGGAACTGTATTAAAGGGTCGCAGCACTAGGAAGGTTGAGAGCCACTGCACTATCAGAAAGCTTTCATTCCATTCACTTGGAGATTTGGGTATCCCATTTGTAATAAAAGTGTTTAAAAAGTTCATCTTTGTAGTTTTCCTTGCTGAACACTGTAGGGTGAGGGGGACTGGCCCCTCTTTCTGAGTCCTTCCCTTTGTACTGAGCACGCAAGACAGGTGGTGGCAGCCCTCGGGCCAAAATCTTTTCTTCAGTCTTGTTGCCGGCACAGAAGCACACATGTAAGAGGACCTCGATATATGTTGGAAAATCCTTCATCTTTCTGTTGTCTGATTTTAAAAATTATAAGGTAGGATATTTCTTGTCTCCTCTTCCATGTCTAGCCTGTAATAGAAGTACCGAGGTCATGCATCCAACTCTTGGAACAAAACACTCCCCAGAGAGTAGGGAACTTAACCTACTTTCATGTTCTTGAAGGTTGAATCAGAAATACCTAAATCCTCAAAGACCATCCAGTGCAAGCGTATTAGTCAACGGTTGCTGTGTACAAACACTTGAGGTGTGAGTGTGAGGGAAGGAAGACCTTGTTTTGCTCTGGTTTCGGAGGTGTCAGTCCATCACAGCAGGGCCAAGATGGTGGAAGAACTCACGCCATGGTGGCCTGGAAGCACACACAGAGAGAACACCTTCTCTGCCTTACTGTCTCCTTCCCCTCCTTTGATTCCATCCAAGCCCTGAACCTATGAGACAGTGCTGCCCATGTTTAGGGCTGGTCTTCCTGCTTTAGTTAATCCTCTCTGGAAATGCTCTCTCAGTCTCAGCCAGTGGTGTTAACTAACCCATTCGATGCTTCTCAACCCAGCCGAGTTGACAATCAGGAGAAGCCATCACAAATCCTCTTCTTCATAAGCATGATGCAAAAGTATTTCCTTAGACCATGACACCAAAGTTCTCATTATATGGATAAGTGAACTGATGCCCAGAAATGTTAAGACATTTCTTCCAAGTAACCCACCTCGCTGGCAGCAGACAGAGGACTAGAATTCAATAGTGATTCTTGGAGTAGTGTCCTCTATTAGACTTGGGCAATGCTATGCTAGTGTAACTCCTTGATTAAAACACTAAGTAAACTGAACATACTTCGATTCTCATGTTTTCTGAGTACATAAAGTCTCTGAGTCTCTATGGATTCTTTCATCTTCCTGGTTGATTTATTAGCACAATCCCATGTTCCCATGGTTGCTAGCCTTGCCGTACTTAATCGGTATGGTGTAGAGAATGCTGGTGTCCATCTCTTCAGTAAAGACACAAAAACCACTGCACTAACTGTTCCACAGGTTTTGGAGGGTATAGAGGTTTGCATGTGTACGTGTGCTTGTGTGTGTGTGTGCGTGTGTGCAGGTGTATGTGTGTTTAGTACTGCAACTCTACTTAGCCAATGCTATAATTTTTGGAATTATCACTCTTGTCACTTCATAAAGAGGGGCTTGACTTGTTGTTTTGTTATTTATTGCATGTATATGTTTCTAGAATTAGCCTTTGAATTTTATTTTTTAAGCTATGTCAAGTTATTTTATTTTATTTTACATCATTATTATTACTATTATTATTATTATTTGATTTTTCGAGACAAGGTTTCTCTGTTGTAACTCTGGCTGTCCTGGAACTCACTCTGTAGACCAGGCTGGCCTCGAACTCACAGACTCACAGAGATCCGCCTGCCTCTGCCTCCAGAGTGCCGGGATTGAAGGCGTGCACTACCACACCCTGTTGAGCTGTGTCAAGTTTAAACATTTCATCTACCCAGTGTGTGGAGAGTATTCCTGAAGTGTGTGGAGTGGGAATTGTGTGTATGCTGTAATGTTTAAGTGCAGTGCACGGTGTTCCATTGTTTAAACAATGTGTATGTATGCTTCATATTTTATTTACATAGTCATTGTATTCTATGAATAATGTAATGGGCATCTATGTGTATGACAAATGGCATGAAATTTGAATACACAGTGTAAACACTCAAATCTGGTAGCTATTCATAGCTCTTATTCTTATTTGAGCTAACTTGACCCACGCCAAAGTAAAACTAGCAATGTTAAATATAAAAAAAAATGTTTGGACAGTTTAAAACATTATGAAATATTGACTACTAACAGTGGTCAAGTTAGTGTGATGGAACTGTGGGTGATTTTTCACCGTTTGAAATGATTTGTAATGAAATTTTATTTTTACTCTAAAAGAATGCAGTTGTTATTTTAAAGGGCAGGCAAGCAGGAACAAGGATGATAAGGCAGAGACAGTGGAAACACGTTTGTGGAAACTCCCCAGCCTGGGATAGAGTGTTGAAGGTATTAGTATTGTTATTACTATTCCCCTAGCTTGTCAGCTGGCTTCCTTAAAATATCTCTCCAGTTTATGTGTATCTGTCTTTTAGTATTCTCAAAGGTTTATCTTTAGTTTTTTTCTTCTTTATATATAATAATTACTAAATTGATGTATTTAGAAGGATAATTGTCAATTAGCCTTTTTCTTTCTTTTTAATATGATTCTTTCTTCCTTGGCTTCTGTGGTGGTGGTAACGGTGGTGGCTGTGGTATGTGTGCTTGTGTGTGAGGGTATGTGTTTCATAGGATAGCATCACTTAACTATTCTAAAATAAATGAGTTTATATGTAGATATGTTTTAGCTGTGACATGAAGTAATTAAACACCATAATAAACATTTAAATAAATCAAAGTTAAAGCAGGAGAGTTGCTGATGTTCATAGAAATCTCAGGGTCTAAAATTCAGCATGTGATTTAGGATTTAGCCAAGACTAATTGTGCTATTGAAATGATTTATGTGTTTTACCTCTGGTAGAGTGAAATCGCTTCTGTGGATAATTTCTGTGCAATCAAGGATCAATGAATTTTTACATTTCAAATGTCTTCATTTGTGTTTGACAGGAAAGATAACACCAAATGCCCTTTGAAAAGAACAATATAGGAGCCGGTTCAGTAATAGAGTACTTGGCCGGCATACAGGATCCCTGAACGGAAAACCAGGTATAAAGCCTTACCTGCAGGAAAAGAAGTAAATTCAGGTCAAATTTTACACATTCATATTTGTGTGTATATTTGAATAACAACATCACCTAGCATCTGTAGAATGTCCATCAGAGAAGCCCACCAAGGAGACAACTTCAGATATTAAACGCAGAGCAGCAGGGTTGATAGACGTCTCCATTGCTATCACATAATAACTTCCACTCTGGACTGGTCAGAAGACTCCACGGGAAAAGTGTTTGCTGTGTGTCTCAGTTAGTGTTTCTATTGCTGTGATGAAACACCATGACCAAAGCAACCTGGGAGGAAAGGGTTTATTTCACTCACAGTTCCATATAGCAGTTCATCATCAAAAGTAGTGAGGGCAGGAACTCACGCAGGACAGGACCACGGAGACAGGAGCTGATGCATGGAGGGGTGCTGCTTCTTGGCTTGCTCCCCATGGCTTGGTTTTCCTGCTTTCTTACAGAACTCAGGACCACCAGCTTAGGGATGGAACCACCCACCATGGGCTGAGCCCTCCCTTATGGATCACTAATTAATAAAATGCTCTTCAGGCTGGCCCACACCTGATCTTTTCTCAGCAGAGATTTCCTCCTCTCAGATGACTGCAGTTTGTGTTAAGTTGACATAAATCTAGCCAGCACACTGTGCAAGCATGAGGACCTGAGATAGATGCCCAGCACCCACAAAACAGCTGGGCACAGTGGCGTGTATCTGCAGCCCCAGGACTGGGGAAACAGAGAT